>CM023357.1:51396229-51475646 GCA_013282895.1 Eriosoma lanigerum | reverse complement strand
CAACATTTTACAAAGTTGCTGACATACCCATATATTTAGCCATGGTTCCATCCACCTTTTACCGGTGGTGTCCGTTAGCAGTTTCTTCCACTCGTATAACCTGCTTAGTAAGGGTGTTTCCGATAGCTTTTTAGTTATCTTTATGAAAGATTTTCTTGATTTTAAACGGTAAGTGAGAGTATTTTGGCCGTACATAAGGTGTCTTGTGTCTCTTACTTGTTTACCGCGTTAAATTTTAGTGGATATCAGACGTCGAACCGGTGGTGGTGGAATACCTGCTAGTAGGTAAACTTATGTTTTTAATGATAACAATTTATATTTCTATATATAATATAGGTACCTATAGTTATTGCGTATATACTATATACGATATACCTATATTATTATTTAACATTTTTCATCAATTTTTAAATTTTAATATATTATTTCTATACTTAGTTAATATATTATTATGTTAAATTAATTTCCATGATAAATGATTGTTATTGCAAATTCAACTAGATCGAATTGGTAATTATATTAAATATAATGCGATTAAATCTCGAAAACAATTTAGAAATTTGAATGCACAAAATATTATAAAAAAAACTACGTGGTAAATTTATGTCTAACCTGTGTACAATATATTACTGTTTTTTCGCTTCTATTGTTTTGTTAAGTCATTGATTAAGTACTTCAAGATAGATCACGTAAAACACGAATAAAAATAATAATAATAATAATAATAAAAAAATAGCAATAAATATTTCTAGCAATAACGAAAGATATACGTATAGGTATGTTATGTATACACATATGCACACAATAATATGATATCATATTATAACGTCATGAATTGTTTATTGCAATTTTTTATCAGAAAATAAACTAAAATTGTTTTTAACGCTGTGTCATGAGTATTGAAATAATATTTGGTTCTTTGATTTTGTAATCCCTGCATATATATATATATATATTTATATAGACATCAGACATGACTGTATGGAGGTGAGAAGATGTCATGTGTCAACAGGTGAAATTGTAATAAGTATTGTATTTTGATACTA
Source organism: Eriosoma lanigerum (assembly GCA_013282895.1). Taxonomy (NCBI): domain Eukaryota; kingdom Metazoa; phylum Arthropoda; class Insecta; order Hemiptera; family Aphididae; genus Eriosoma; species Eriosoma lanigerum. Next base: position 51,474,600 of record CM023357.1, on the reverse strand, counting down.
TTTGCCGTATCGATTTTAATAGGTTTGTCGTATAAACACTGAAATTCAGTCTCACCACTGGTTTTTTCTGTATTTGTGTAATCAGTGGCGGATCCAGAGAGGGGGCACAGAGTCACGTCGACAGGATCTGTCGAGAGACCCTGGACAAATTTTGGGATAGCTTTATATTTTTATAATTATATATTTAGAATCTAAGTAAATACAAATAAATTCTATAATATTTTAAAAATGATATTGTAGGAGACAAAAAATTACTATATAAATTGTATAAATATATTAAATATATTTTTTATATTCTATATTAATTTTAAAATAGATTTTATAAAAATAATGTGCCCAGCCCCCTGTCAAAATTTTCTGGATCCGTCACTGTGTGTAATATTATTATATAGTTATTATAATATTATTATATAGCTTTAAAGGCCTATAATAAGATTATTATCACTATTTTCGAGCTATAATATAACAATAAGATTGCGTGTTTTAAGCTTTAATACTCGTAATATTTAAGAATCGATAAAAATTCATTTTGTAAAATTATATTTCAGTCTTTAAAGGTTTGTCTTTTAGGTATGAGACAGCTGTCTTGTTTGTTATCCAGACCAATGTAATAAGAAAAATATAACATATTAATAAAAACCCGGATTTTTTGAATCAGCAGTAACATTTATGTTTAGTATTATAATTATCGCCAGCACGGCGCTGTTATTGTTTTTGTCGGCCTCGTCGAGTTGAATAATTTTCCTTATACGTATTTAGGTGTATTATATATAACAGGGGTGGCTAAACTTTTTTTGTTTAAGATCTACTTTGAATATATATTTTTCCTTTAAGGTTAGGTTGAAAAATAAAAAAAATATTTTAATTATGAGTAGTTATTTATATAATATTGCGATTTATGTACATACTAAATGTATAAAAATATATTTAATCAATGGAAGATCGACTTTGACATCGCCCGCGATCGTTTGTTTGGCCACCCCTAGTGTATAACAATATTGTGCGTATTATTTACTATTATAATATAGTGTATTATAATATATTTTTAAATACCTGATATTTATGATATGTATACTGAGCAATTTATTTAGGTTTATAGCATAATGGATTTTTATGATTTTTTTGACGGGTCACACGACACGACACGTCGAATATTTTGTTATAATATAATATACGTCGTATGTAAAATAATAATATGAAACTTGGCAATCACTACCGTTGTATACGCTCATAAAAAACTGTACAACGTATATATTATAATTGTGTATTGTACATGTTTGTACGTATATAATGTTTATATAGCGTATTATATAATTTTTTTATATTGAAGCTATTAGATTACCGGTAATTTATGTTCGGTTTCCATTAAAATAATAATAATTATTATTTATCATATAATCGGATTGTTTTATATTACTATTTTTTAAACTCGATACGATATATCGGCATTTGTTGTTCCTCTCATACTCTCCTCTTTTCCTTGTAATATTATAATATAATAATAATAATAAGAATAATAATAAAATATAATATTCTTAAAACGTATGTACGGCGCACAATACGTGCAAACGACATACATTGAAAAAATAGTGGTCAAACACCTATATTTATAATAATAACATAATATTATATTACGACGAAATCCGTCGCGCGCTGGGGAGTTATCACGGCTAGGTAGGTATATCATACTTACTATAAGAATATTATATTAATATGTAAAAATGTGCACTTTGTGCGATTTTATTTTTCAATGTTATCGTTTGGTTGGAATACGATTATTTTTTGTCTCTCTCTCTCACACATCTGCTTAAGCCGCGGGCAATGCTTTAATAATTTAATATACCTACGTGTATGTGTGTGTGTATAATCGCAAATATAACAAACGGTACTAAACAAATTACATACATTGAAAAGAGTAAATTAAAAAATATCCAATAAAAGAATAATGACACTTGTTTTTATTTTATTTTATTGTTTATTAGTTACTCGTTCAATATAATATAACATATTACATACCTAAATATAAATATATTTAAACGGGGTGTTGAAAAAATCATGTCACGATAGGTACGCAATGTTGCATAATTCGTGTGTCATACTCACCAATTATGTAACAAACATTTTTGATCACCCTGTAGTACCCTATACAGAATGATCAATTATTTTAAGTACCTACGAGATATCTCAAAGCCATTAATAAATATTTTTTTCGAATTTTAAAAATTGATTATTATTTTTGAACCGCCATGGCATACTATATACTTAAAGTGATTATTTTATGATGATCTATAATTAATATACAAAATCCTAAATGTTCGTTAGAGAGGAAAACATACAGCATTTTATTATTTTTTTACATTCAGTAAATATGTGTTAATCAGGATATTGTGTTACAAAATTATTGGAGAAAATATTGAAAACAATTACAATTTTCACCATTTGTGTACCTCTATAGTAAATCATTATATTTAGAGCGACGATATCGTACACGATAGACCATCTGAATAGATTGAAAAAGGGAATATCTGTTAAATAAAGCGTATTTGCAGTATTTACAAATATATTTATAATATGTATAACTATGATAAGTATTGTACATCTTTTTCGCGTATAAAAATGATTATAATTATATTGTAACAGTACATTAAATGCATTTTTATATATTTATTTATCTATATGGAAGTATAAATTATTAATTTGTTACATTTCAGACAACTGCGCTTCTATTTTCTAGTAGGTATAAGTATCAACTGATTTGATTTGATGTTGAAACTTGAATATATTTTATACGATTATTGTATGTTAGATATTTTATATTTAATACTATTCAAGCTTCTAGCTTGAATCTAGCTTGATCTAGGATTCTAGCTGTTATACTAAACAAAATCAATCGAAAAATGAATATCCAACGATGAAGAATTAAATAAATAAATAAGTGTAGGTACCTTATAGAAATGTTACAGTTACAATAAAACTTGCTATTTGCGTGTTTTGTATTAAAAAAAAATAAAAATAAAAATCAACAAAGAAATATAATATATTAAACAAAGGCTACATAATAAAGTGTAAATATAATAACGTAAAATAACGGTGCAGATAAGATTTTATAGACATGCCGCAGTCGCGACTAGATATATAATTTGCGCGTCTGGTAATACAAGACGCTCGTTATATCCCTACAGCGGTGTTGTAGTTTTGTACGCGAGATTATATTTAAATATATTATCCATATAATAATTATATATGAAGGATGGATATTAGTAGATTTTTAATGTTATAAAAACGAATCATGATGTATTTTTTTTTTTATATAATATGAATGATTTTAACTAACATGTTAGTTGATGAATATATAAATAGAATATATTAAAAACATTATTCTGATATATTATACTACTATAAATTTGACGGAAAGTGAATCAATAATTTTAAAACGACAATTGGTGAAAAAAGGAATAGAACATTAGAATATTTAAATCATTTAAAAAAATGATTTTTAAAATAATTTAGCAGAAAAGCGTATCAATAATTCAAAATATGATAAAAATAATATAAAATAGGATAATAAAACGAATTTGGCGGAAAATAAATCAATAATTAAGTATAAAAATTTTAAAAATTTATCGTTAAAGTGAGTAGATAAATTAAAATATTATAACATTCAAAAAAAATTAGAAAGATAGTTAATTAATCGATAATTTATTTTAAAAGAATTTGAAGGAATAGCGAATCAATTATTTAAAATATTTCAAAAATGTTTAAAAAAAATTTAAACTATAAAGGGGATGTGAATCGATATTTCTTTAAATTTTTTTAAAAAAATTTGGCGGAAAAAATAATTGATAATTTTAAATATTTCAAAAAATTCAAAATATTTTTTACGGAAAAGTGAATGAATAATTTATTTTAAAAAAGTCATAAAAACATTTGGCTCAGAAGTAAATCGATATTTTTTAAAAAAATTGGCGGAAAAGGGAGTTAACATATTTAAATATTTGATCGAAAAGTGAATCAATAATTTTAAATATTTCAAAAATGTTTAATAACATTTAGTGGAATTATGAGTTTTTATAAATAAAAAAAAATTTTAATTTAAAGGGAATGTGAATTGATGTTTCTTTAATTTTTTTTAAAAAAAATTTGGCGGAAAAAATAATAAATGATAATTTTGAATGAATAATTTATTTTAAAAAATCATAAAAGAATTAGGCTAAAAAGTAAAGCGATATTTTTTTAAAAAAATTGGCTGAAAAGGGAATTAATAGATTTAAAAATTTTGTAAAAAATTTGATCGAAAAATGCATCAATAATTTAAAATATTTCAAAAATGTTTAATAACATTTAGTGGGATTGTGAGTTTTATAGATAAAAATTTTTTAAAAACTAAAAGAGAATGTAATTCGATATATCTTTAAATTTTTTAAAAAAAATTTGGCGGAAAAAAGATATAATAATTTTAAATTAATTTTAATTTCACAAAATTCAAAATAATTATTGCAGATACATGAATGTATAAAATCATAAAAAATTTGGCTGTGAAGTAAATTGATATTTTTAAAAAAAAATTAGCAGAAAAGGGAGTTGATACATTTAAATTTTTTTTAAAAAATTAAAGGATAAGTGAATTAAGTTTTTAAAATATTTCAAAATGTATAAAAAAAATTTAGTGGGATTGTGAGTTTTTATAAATAAACAATTTTAAAAAACTAAAAGTGAATGTAAATCGATATTTCTTTAAATTTTTTTAAAAAAATTTGGCGGAAAAAATAATTGATTATTTAAAATATTTCCCAAGATTCAAAATAATTTTTGTGGATAAGTGAATGAATAAAGTCATAGAATCATTTGTCTGAGAAGTAAATTGATATATTTTAAACAATTTTGGCAGTAAAGGGAGTTGATAAATTTTAAAAATTTAAATAATTTGAAGGAAAAGTGAAATCATATTTTAAAATTATTTCAAAAATGTTTAAAAAAGTTTAGTGGGAGTGTGAGATTTTATAAATAAACAATTTTAAAAAACTAAAAGGGAATCGTTATTTCTTTAAATTTTTTAAAAAAAATTTGGCGGAAAAAAGAAATGTTATAAAATAATAAAATAATTTTAAATATTTCACAAAATTCAAAATAATTTTTGTGGAAAAGTGAATGAATTATTTATTTTAAAAAAATCATAAAAGAATTTAGATAAGTAAATCGATATTTTTTAAAAAAATTTCCAAAAAATATTTGCAAAAAAGAAAGTTGATAATTTATATATTTTAAAAATGTTTAAAAAAATTTAAGGGAAAGTGAGTGCTTATAATTAATTTAAAATTTAAATAAATTCAGTGGGAATGTGAAGATAATTTATTATTTTAAAAAGTCATAAAAGAATTTGGATGAGATGTAAATCGATATTTTTTTAAAAAAATTCAAAATAATTTGTCAGAAAAAGGAATTGATAATTTAAAAATATTCTAAAAAATGTAGCGTGATAGTGAATAGATGAATTATTTTATGAAAAGCCATGAGAAAAATTTTGCGGAACAGTGAATCAATAATTTTAAAAAGTGGGATGGTCGATTTTGTATGAAATTAGTGGTTTATTATAATTAAGATTTGAATGCTATGATATTGCATTAAAAAATATGAATCTGAGCCAAATTCATGATAATACAATATATTATTATACTGATACGTCATTCCCATAAGTTTACTACGTGTGTAAACTACCTATGAGAAAACTGAAAAAAAAATTTTAAGACTTATTGCATTAGTTATCAAAAACCTAATATCAATTTAATCAAAATTATAATTTCCTTAAATTTTGACGTTTTCCCGTCATTTTTTTTTTAGTATTTCTTCTCTCAAGAGAAAACTTTTGAAAAATTCGAAAAATTAACTAAATAAAATACCGAATAGACACAATTTGCTACCGAAAACATGCCCTACTTGTGGTAATCGGACCATTATTTCTACCCAAAATTATGCATTTAATAAAAATCAAAAACAAAAACGTCTTACTAATACAATAAAATCTATACATTCCTCACGTCGCTCAAAATCTAAAATGACACTCGAAAAAATTTAACAGGAAAGTTAAAAAAAAAATCATAAAATAAAATTTCGTGGAATAAAGAATAAATCATTTTTAAGAAAATAAGTCAATTTATCTGCTCAATTATCAATAACAGTTTTAAAAACCTGAAATCTTTGCAAATACAACAATGTAGTATCATGTTTGTCGTCTGAGAGAAATTGTTATTTTATTAGGATATTTTTGCATTTTTGTATCGTTTTTCAATACATTATCATTATAATAATAGGTATATAATATAATATACCTACGTATCTTTATCACACTATCATGTTATTCTAGGAATTTACCATATTTCATCGTCGTGATATTTCAACGACAAAGTTCATGTCTCATGTGACTTTCCCGGGTAACAATCCAAGTTACAAAAACAAACAAAAATTGTATAATCTCTTCTTAAATCTCAATACGATAATATATACCCATAATAGATACCTATCGTAGATGCTTTGGCATAATATGGCTTTAGCTTTATTTGCATTGGTGTAAATTTGTGAAATTTTAGTACATGCAAAAAATATTAGTATTAAACAATGCTATCATTACTAAAGTTGTTTAAACAATTTAAACTAAAATATAAAATTAACTAAATTATATGTAAGTACCCTTTAAAATGTCAAAGTTCATTTCAATTTTCAACAACATTTTTTTTAGTATATGTTCCTTTATATAATATTATCACAACAAAATTGCTACGATTAGGATACCTGATTTATATCATTATACTAGTATTACCTACAAGTTGATTAGAATTTAATGTTACAAAAATAATGGGCACAAAACATACGTTTTCAATGTTTTATAACCTTCATTAATTTTGTAACATTATATTCTCATCACTTTGGTTATGTGCGAAATAACAATAAATATTGTTTTTAATGTGAAAATCTCAGTTTAGTTATGGGAATTTCAAGGAAAGCAAAACGATAGAAAATTGGCGCTTCCTACAGGCCACGCTTTAATATCCCCGCAGGGGTTAAAGTGCACCCCTACGATATAGGTGTACGCCTATGATCATACGCGAAATCCTTTGGTGGGCGTGATGTTTTGTTGCGAGGCGGTGGAGGATCCATATGATACGCCCTTCGCACGTCTTAAAATATATAGGTATATATTTCAATGAGTCGTCGTGTCGATTCGTGCACCACCAATAACGGTAATCGCTTTGACGATATATCTACTCGTATGTATACCTATTATAATTTTCTAGTATATTACCTATATATATATAGGTATTATTCTGTAATAAAAACTGATGCAATACCAATTAAATTTAACATTATTTCAAGTTATCAATTTAAATTATTAAAACACATTATTTAGACACATCTAGCAAAGGTTGAAAATATCAAAACATACGTCTACGTTAAAACGAAAATGCTAAATAATAATAACGTATTATAATATTATGTTTTGTGTACTGAATGAAAAACAAGAATTAGAACCATGTAGGTACAGGATAGTATAGTAAAATTGAATTTAATACAAATGATATAAGTACGAACCCATTTATACACTCATATAAGAATTACTTTTTATTACAATTTCATCAAAAAAATCATTTACTACGAAGTCTTGTTCCTAATAGTTAATACCCCAATTACCAATAGAATACAATATTTTGTAAATTACGCTTTATTTCAATAATAGATATTTTTTTTTATATTAACAGTAGGTAATATTTATCATGAAGTTGGTGATAGTAATATCATCGCTATTATTATCATTTTATATATTATTTTAATAACAATATTAGTATTTCTGTATAATAAAATTATATATTTATATAATAGTAGATATATATATATTATTATACTAGTACGATAGTCAGAGAATCCTAGCGAGCGTATAAAGAACTAAAGAAGAATGATGGAACGCGGCCACGGGACACGGTGACGGACGCGATCACTGTGCATCGATGAACCGGTTTCTAGCTATTATACACATGAAGTACCTACATAATATATTATAGAATAATAATGTAATATAATATAATAATAGCTACACGGTACACACATACCGCGATCTGTACTATATAGTTATAGTCGGGTTATTATACGACTTGTAATAATATTATATACCTGTAGAAGTTTAGAGTATATTGTAATATATTTGGTCTCCTGAACATCCCGATATATGTAGAAATACAAAGAATTTTAAAGTTATAGGATAAATTTTGATTTCGTCCCTTCAAAAATATTTTTCAACATTTTTTACTTCTACACATTAATGAATTCCTACTTATACAATTGTTTATAAAGTTTTAATCTCTAAATAATAGATATTGGTTATTTTTTAAAACTCAATTTTGAACATTTTCTACGGTTTGATCTACAATATAATACAACACATATACAATCCTCAATCGTAGTTGTAGGTGATACTGTGATAGTATATCGCGATAATGTCATTTATCCATATGGATATAGTTGAAAACTCGAAATTAGTTGCTATTGTACTTGTTTATAGGTACTGTTTCTATGTTTGTATCATATTATATCATTTATTCTCTTGGATTCATCTCTATTGATTATGATGGAAGGAGGTTTAATTTTAAATATTTCTGATCCGAGTCGTAGTTTCACGCGCGCATCCGTTCGTGTACGTACACTTATAAAATCGCGATGTCGGCGCTTAAAATAAAACATGAGTCACGGTTTTGGGTTTCCGGCGCCAATAACGATAATATTATTACATTAATATATTATACACGCGAACGATATTATTATTATAAAATATAATATTATTGTGGTGTGCGAGTATGGAAATCGCAAACGACAACTACTATGTATATAGTGTTATAAGTAGGAGATGGATCTTTTTTTTTTTCTTTATCTCAAAAGGAAATACCTACTCGAATAACGATTATTATTTATTATATATATATAAACATAATATATTATAATACGTAGGTATATGTGTAGTATCTATATTATAATATACAAGTGCAATTTTTTATTCGTTTCGTTAATATTATTATTATTATTAACACGCAATAAAGCATTTATAATTTTTGAATATACTTTTACAATGGAAAGGCGATGGCAAACTGGTGGCAGCAGATGAGATAAGGTCTCGTATTGAAGGTCAACCGCTTATCAAACCGCTTACACGCCGAACAATAAGATGCCATTTTTATTTATCGTCACATTGTGTATACTGTTATTATTATTATTATTATTGTGTGTGTGTTGTGTGTACATATTATTTTATTAAATGTGTTTGTATGTGTGTGTATGTCGTGTTTATGAAAAAAAAAATAATAATAATAAAACAACTGATTAAACGGGACAGCACACGAGTGTTATTTATATTCGCGTCGCCCAAAGACCGTGGGAACATAGTAAGACGCGACGCGACAACGATAGAAACGCTGTCGCCTCACGATGTGCGACGTAATAGAAAGACAGTGTGCGAGTCTGCGCTTTAGATGATCGGAGGGAGATCGATGAGTGCGTGTGAGAAGATGCATCTCGAACCGCAGTCAATGGGGTCCGATTGTTGGCGAGTCGATTTACGAGTTCGAAATTTTGACAGTATTAAACCTTCACACCGACATCATCACATCATGATCCTGCCACAATGGCAATATGTGTGTTCGTGTATATGTGTAGATCTTGCTCTTTGGCGTAGAGTCCGACAGTTTTTTAACTGTTCATCGATTCACTCTAAAAAAACCAACTTTATTGAGAAAATGTTCTTTGAAAAATAATCTGCGCATGCTCGTCGCACTGTAGACCTATCCGATCCTTAGATTATAAATATATCTTAAAACTTTAAGTCGCTTCGTGTAAACGAATACAATCTGTTTTAACACTAATGTAATATGATCGTACCAAGTTATAATTAGTAAGTTTGATGATTAAATTATTATGGATGAAATCATTATCTAATAACATTATATTTGATTCGTTGTATGTAAATTGCCTCTAAAGTCTAAACCTGTCCAAAACATAGGTTTGTACCTTATACACTTGACTATGGAGGGTGTTTTCAGCTGTATGTAATACTTTACACTATCGTCGCATATCTCAAAGAAACCCAATTGTCCTGCATTAAGGCTCATGTTTGATACAATATCTATCCATTGTATAATCCGAATACCTAGTAGTATAATAATATACTATAAGTATTATGATTAGTTTAATTTGTAATAAAATTATCGATATTAGTGTATCACGAAAAAATTTCTATTCATTTGTAAACAATTAGGTATTCTATGATAAATGATAATATATGCACATAGTTGTATTTGCGAATAAAATGATAAGACTACGGTAAAAATGTACACATTTTGAGTGGAGGAGTTACGAGGAGCGTCGAATTCCTGAGTGTTTTTATGCACCCAAGGCCAGACGGATATATTTTGAGAAATTTTCCTCAACTAATGTCACGTATTTCTTAACGAAACGCATCGAATTCTGCAAATTGTTCCTGTTGTAAAAATGCGTCTCGTCTGTTTTTGTAAATTGGTGTAATAAGTACCTATTATTATAGTAATACTATACCTACTATATAATAATATATGGGTTTGATGACTGGGAAGTGCTGATGATAATATTATAATCTAATAGTATTTAAATTTTTAAAAAATTAAATCTAATTTTATATAATTTAAATTCGTATTTTCCTCGTTCATGAATATCGTTAACAATTTATTATTATAACTCGTGTATATTTATAATTGTTGAACATTTTGACGAGGAGTTAGTCTTCTAAAATTTCAATTTTCATGTTTTAAATTTTACATTTAAGATTTCACACACATTACAATTCAACCATTTCAACCAGATTATTACTTATATACCACAATTAATGCTGTGTGCACCATAATAAGGTTCCATTATACTTTGTCCGTACATTTGTATAGAAGAATTAATTGTTTATCACTAATAATTATAATCACTTGCTGTTTACCTACGTATATTATTCCTATTTTCTGCTCTATACAATATTGTCAAATCGTGTACGACGGCTGTTACTTGAAAATTGCCAAGTTCTTTTTAAACGTAAATACTTATTAAGTTATACATAATATAAAATATTACGATAATTATTTTTCCGCAACGCGTGTATAATAATATTATAATAATTATCTCTGTAAAGTATACAAATAATTAAATATACAAAAATATATACCTAGATAAAAATATGCGTTTAATATTACTATATATTTTAATAATGCATCGTCTGTATCAAATTTATTCAGGTCGACTTATACGCGTCTACTTTGCATTTGACTAAACTCGTGCGTTGGTTTGTACGGTGGGCGTCACTTTTGAGCAATTAGACGCGTCGGCAGTAATATTATTGAAAACACACATAAAAGTGTATATGAGTACATAAAAAACAATAATAATTCTGACGATTTGGAATATCCGTTGCCGGTTTTTTTTTTGTATTTCTTAATTTTCCGTGTTAATAATAATAATAATTAAGAAAAATATTATAGTCTACATTATTAAAATATTATTTTGTATATTAATTTAATATCGCTATATTCGCATTTTGATGCACGATATTATTGAAAAAGTTATATAATCGGTACTATTGGATACCATATTAATATTTGAATACCTAGTTGTTATTATTGGGAAAATGATTGCATCTTGTTTGTAATTTTCTATACCTATACCCTAAACAAAAACATTACAAATATCACAACATATAGTGTATATTTGACTATATGAGACATTGAGACGATTAGTTATTGAATTATTGTACAGTTTTCATTTTCATTTTCTTTTTTGTGTGTTTCGCATTAGACCGATTGTCTGATTATAATAACTACCATTGATCATTTAGTGGAAAAACTAATACGTATAAACGTTAATATAAATATTATTTTAATTTTAAAAACAAATTATTGATTGTGATAATAGCCTAAATTCTGCTACGTTCAGATATTTTCGACAGTAATAAACCGCAGGATTTACCATAAAGTGCAAGTTATATAACATTATAGTTGTAGGCAGTTGACTTACTTGTTTTAATGGGTTTAGGCCTTTCGTTAGGTTATATTATATAAATAATAAAACTAAATATGTATATATATATATGAGAATTATATTGTGGGTAGTAGGCGAAGGCATTTTAATTTATAATAAATTATCTTGTTAAAATTTGATGAACTTGTTCTAAGTTTATTTTAAAATTTAAACGTTGTACAATTTATAACGTATAATATAATATAATATAATTTAGCATGTATAATAAAGTACAATATATATATCGTCTGTTAGATAGGACACAGAGACAGAAACCACGGGTGTGACGTCCATTTATAACTATAACTTTATAGCCGATAGAACGATGATTAAGAACTCGGTCAAGTATCATTCAAATCGAATTATATAATTGTAATTAGTTTGTTGTTGTCACTGTGTATTAATTTTTTTTACTTAATGATCACGCATTCAAACCTTTTCAGTATATTTTTATCAGCGTAATAACTAATATACGAGTATACACTCTATATTGGTATAATGTATAACTCGTTTCAATGGAATTTAATGCTCTTGTAATGTATGTTAATTATGTAATTAAATAAATATATGAAATTTGATCGGTGTTATAATGTATTATTTTTGTCCAATAATATAAGCTGCAATAATAATTACAAATATAATGTGTTAAATCTTATTTTTTTTAATATCTATAATTCAAAAATTTAACGAACTAACGAACTCGCGCGTTAGAATATACTTATTATAGTTTGGGAATCTCTCCATATGATACAGCTAACCTAATACACTCTTTCGGTCAGTGCGTTTTCAAATAATAATATTCTATATAGGGAATATATTATGTTCAGAAATTCATGTTACAAAAATGATGAGGAAAATACATACCTTTATACGTTTTCAATGCCGTTAATATATTGTAATACAATATTACTCTGATCGATTCGTATAGGTATAATATATATATTATATTATGTTAAAAGAGCTGTGCAAACGTGTTTGGACATTTTTATGTAATATAAACATACAATATAATGATATATACACGTGTGAAGTGTACATAAAAAAAAAAAAGGTCGTTATTATACTTACACTTATTATACTACCACGCAGAGATGACCCGGAAACATTTACATGCCCAAAACTTACCACCCGCCATCACGAACACATCATAATATATTTATAACCTTTTTATTTTGTATACCTACTTTATTTGTGACGAAAATGTTCGAATTTCAATTGTTCGTTTGTTGCTTTTTATAGTCACCTGACCAGAACGACTCAATGGGAAGATCCGAGAAAGAGCTTGGCTGCTCAGACGGCAAATCAACATCAGCGCAGTGCCGAACAATTATTGAGTCCCGGCAATGACAGTGGATCGGGCACGAACGCCACCAACACTCCTACAAACTCTCCACCACACATTCATTCGACCCTCCAAGGCAAGTTTTCTTGTCTCTTTTCTATAGCACCGTCATACGCGTAGATACATACCATTATACCTTTACCTTAATGTATCCTTTAACGGACACAAAGCGTTTATAATATACACCCATGTGGTCACAACATACGTAGGTATAGACAGAGTGACCATCACGAATGTTTTACATTTTTTAATGTAACGCAGTATAGATTTGTCAAATTGTACAGATACCACACTGTACAGTGCACACACTATATTATATATAATACTAGTTTCTAAGAAATCCAAACGCATAAATGATCCCACGAGATTTTAATAAATCAATTTTTAAAGGGTATACCATACACCACGTATATTTAACGAATAATACAATTTCCAGGAACAAACAAAAACGTAAATCTAGGACCGTTACCCGACGAATGGGAACAAGCAGTCACCGTAGACGGTGATACTTACTTTATAAACCACATAACCAGAAGTACATCGTGGTTTGATCCAAGAATACGTAAGTATACCTATGTATACGTAATTAATGCGCGTGATAATGAATATTTTTATCCGATGCATTTATTATTATTATTATCGTTAGTATTTACATAATATATTCATCTATAATATAATTAAGCTAAAACGCATAAATTTTTATTAAGTCTTCGCTTACAATATTACGTCTTTGTGTGTTATAGCCGCTCATTTGCAAAGAGCACCGACGTCGGGCGCAGTGTTGCCTTCAGGTTCTTCGTCGTGGCTGTTGAACAGCGGTTCTGGTTTATCGAATTCCGTCCAAGTTACCCAACAAAAGCTCAGATTACATTCACTTCAGTTGGAACGCGAACGTTTAAAGATTCGACAACAAGAAATAATGCGTCAGGTGAGTTTCAAAGAGACTATCACTTAATGACTTAATTATATAAATTAATATTTAAGTGTAATATCTATTCTAATGCGATCAATACGTAATTATACAGAAGAATTAAAAACTACTCAATCCTCCAACCATTTAAACATATAGATTTTAATCTATAAAAAAATTACTGTTAAATATTATTTTAATTAACATATATTATAATTTAAAAGGTAATTACTAATTTGTAAACAAAATAATAACGAATGACTTATGGTCAATGTTTCAGTACCTAGTCAAACCTTAGTTTTATGAACTTAAAATTGCCCCAAAAATAGTATAATAATATGCCACTGATTGCGATAGTTAATTGTATACACTAGAAGCAGTGACGTCATTTCAGTTTTTACTAGACTAGAACAGACTCATAAATTTACCGATTGTTTTTAAGAACAGGAATGGGAGGGGTCATTTTTTCATTGTATTTTATTGTAAGAGGTAATCAATTAAGAGGTTGTATTTAGGGGTTGTTATTTTTGAAATCTGCCGACTTAAGATTTGGCTAATTATAGACTACGGCAAATGTATGAGTGCCCCGCCCCCAAAATAACAAAATAACTAGAAGTTAAAAATATTTTTGGATTGATTAATTTTTCACAAAAATGTAAAACATATATTATTAATATTTCATGTTAGATTACCCTAACCTAACCTTTATTAAATATCTGGCATCTTGTAGTTTTTTACAAAAAAACGTGGAATATATTATATTTGTATAATGTCCGGATTCCAGGTTATAGGCGATAAAATTGATAGATCTCATAAATGTTTATTTAAAGGGAAAAAATGTACTCTTTGTTTTTGGAAAAGTACATAAGAGGAGGATGATTTTCGAGAAAGTTGGCCATGAATTTTATTTGTCCTGGAGGTTTTTAATTAAGATTTATTAACTTATAATATTTTTTTTTTTTTTTATGCTGCAGCAGGAATTAATGTTGCCGTTGCGCTCGAGTCAAACGACCAACGACCTCGACCCGTTCCTATCATGTAGCAGTAGTGTCGATCATTCTCGGCAAGAGTCGGCTGACAGCGGATTGGGCCTAGGGAATAACTACTCTCTGCCGCATACACCTGAAGGCTTTTTGTCACCCAACCCAGAAGATAATATGGACTGTACTTCAGGTAAAAATGAAAATAATTAATTCATAAAACGGTTAGTGCAATTATTATGTGATATCTGTTCTACTATAGAACCTAATATCTAAATACTTTCAACTTTTCATAAGAGCTCTTTTAAGTAATCCTTTAATATTTTGTAAATTTTAAGAACTATTGAATTGTAATATTGTAATATTGTGTATTTTGTTGTTTGATTCACGCAAACAATATTTTGAAATTTTAATTTATTTGTTATACCTATTTCCATTTTAAACTTATATATTATTAAATTTCGCACATAATAAAACAATATAATACAAAATAAATACAATATAAAACAATATACTGAATGAACGTCTTATCCCAAATTGACCTAACAGTTTATTTATTTTTGTTTTTTTATCTGTTTCTTTTTATACAAAATTTAGAAAGCGATAATCAGGGACCATCAGGGGATATGATGTCTGTAGTCGATTCGCAGGATATGGCCACGTTGGATGTCACTGATGACATAGTCCCATCACTACAGGTACCTCCATAATTATATATTTGGTATAAAAATTATTAAAATAAATACATAAGAGATATCTAGATTTTTAATATTATTATTCTAACATGTTTTGTTTTTATTTTTAAATGTTCTGCAGTTAGGGGATGAATTTAGTAGTGACATATTGGATGAAGTACAATCGTTGATCGATCCAAACAATAGACCAATTATGACCTGGCTTTGAAAGCGCGACTTATATTATTGTTATTATACGAGTAATAAATATATTTATCATCTATATCTAATTATCTTAAGGTTATATATTTATACTTATATATAATTATATAAGTAAATGTACGAAAATATAATAATTGACATTATAACATTGTCGCTATCAGATGTTTGCGTATAATAATATGTTATTGCGTGTAACCAATTCTGGATTGTTTGTTTTAAATTTATGTATAGAAAAATATTATTTTATTAAGTATAAAAACCTCAGTTAAAAATCAAATTAAAAATTTATAGAATTTCAATAAATAAAAAATAAATAATAATATTAATAATAATAATAATAATAACTTCTTTAATAACAAATACGATATAAATGACAAAGATGGTATAAAAATGAAATTAATTAATTGAAAATCAAAATACAATTGTGTACAAGGTGATTTTTTTTACTTTAAAAATTACAATAGTAAGCTAAATATATCATTTAACATGGCTATATGATATAAATAATATTTAAACGAACTATTTTGATTATATTACTATTGCAGACAAATTATAATATGTATATCAAATAAAGTTTAAAATTCCTTAATTTATTATTATTATTATTTTGTTTTTTTCTGATCACTGCCAAAATATATTTTACAGGGTATAAATCTATTGACAGATTATATTTTTTTTATAAATAATTATTTGTATTACTGTCTACCGTGATGACATTTATAATTTATAGAACAATTTATATTGTGTATTTGAGTGTATATAATTTTGATAATAATTTATTTTTATATATATATATATTATTGTACTGATTGAAACAAATAAGTGCCTTAAAATAATTAATGCAATATTTTTTAACCGTCCTAATTAATTTGTTGAATATTATGATGAGGAATGCCCAAAAACATTTTTTATTTATCTTGTTGACAGTATTAAGTTTACCTATATATATAATTATTGTGTATTTTTTTATAAAATATATAATATATTATAAAAATATTTAATTGCATATGACAATCGTACTTAAGTATTCGCTACGGGCGTATTTATCCATTTGAAGTGGAGCGCCATACGGCAGCGATTATTAAAGGTATAATACAGAACGCTTAAATTTTTGTTCACATAAAATTATTTTCGTGTTTTTTTTTATATTATGATTTTATTACTATCAACTGAAATGTAAATAATAAGAATTATAAATTATAATTTATGATTAAAAAATTATTATTGACATCAAGAATTTATTTAACATGGCCTATATTACACCAAATTTTTATATGGGATGTATTATATTTAAAAATGTTAAATTTTCGTTATACACTCTATATCTTAACAAATTATATGTTAAATTATTCATATTAGTTTTATAAATTTGCATGGCAAAATATTATATACAAATAATTATATTATATTTAGTTAAATTTGCTCAACTCTTAAGTTGAAATATTTTTTTTTTTTTGCATATATATTTTATTATACTAAAAAATTGTATTTCGTTTATGTATTAAGTTTACATGTATATTGTTTATAAAATTATTTAAAAAAAAAAATAATAAAAAGAGTTTTGAAAATATTTAGTTGATTGTATCTAATTTTTTAAAAAAAATGTATTATTTACCTTTGTTCTAATTAATAGGTAGGTACCTACTATTTATAATTGACTAACTCTTAAATGTAGGCTTTAATTAAAAACAATCATTAATACTATTAAGACTGTTATTCTTTTATATAAATTATAAATCAATATTATATCATTATAATATAATATAATATTATGTAAATGTATTATTAGTTGTTGTAAAACTTTGTATAAATGTTTGTGCAATCCCATTCTATTTGTCTAGTTATAAATAATAATATTAAACCCAGACATTCAATAATAGGTATATATTTATTGTATAATATAATGTGCATTTTTGAGAAACTACAAATATTTCTATAGCTTATAGTAAATCAATAAAGTATGTATTAGGTATGTTATTACTTATTTGTACTGAAAAGACCATTTATAACCTTATATTTAAAATAGGTAATAGGTAATACAAATAAACAATATATTATAATATATTTTAGAAATGTATGTGCCTTTTTTAGTAACGTTAAAAAAATTTATAATATATTATAAATAAATGTATTTTTTTATTTTTAATGTGTTTGATTTTTAAAATTGAATTATTAAATTTCTAAATAAAAAACTTTAGTTAAATTAATTGTAAAGTTTGTTAATAATTATAATATTATAAATGAAAAATAATTATCATTTGATTTATTAATTGATTAATTTGATTTGTATCATTAAACTATTCAGAAATTTTATTTCATTTATATTATTTATATTTTCATAATATAACATTTTCGTTATGAATAGCCAACAGGCATCTATTTGTCTAAGTGTTTGTTTTATTTACCAGCATGAAGTAGTATTGTAGTAATAAACAATAACACTTTCCACAAGTTTTAAACTTATATATTTTCCTTAGTTTAATATCTTGCATATATAATTTTTACTTGTCAGAATTTAAATTAAATTGTTTGGGGATATTACCAAAATATATTAATTCTCAAATATTCTATTAAATGTCAATTCTATAAATGATAGTAAATAATGATTATTAAGCAGCCATTTTTATAAATCTATAATCTGTGGAAGTACTTAGTTATTCAGATCAAACCAGGAAAGATAATAATGAATAATATCATATTTACATTCCTGGACTCCCGGTGAGACAGTTTAGGGGAGGAGTGTTGACAGGGTCTAAGTTTGCGAACCGTATGAACAATATATGCCACCAGGTCAAAAAAACTATCCTGATATTAACGGTAATAACTTTGACAAAAATACCCCATACGATAATTAAGAAAACGCATTATCATGGTCTTCTCTGGAGATCACACAAACGAATTGTACATATATATAATAATATGGTAATTGTGATCAGAAATTGAATTATTACCCATAATTATTTATCAAAATAATATAAATATGAATATTAAGATAATAGACATAAAATCCCTACCTAAGATTGACTAACTGATGAAGCGTTAGCCAATAAAAATTAATTTTCAATAAAAAAAAATAAAATTAACCGGTGAAATGAATGTGTTGTGTTTGTCGCCAACTCTGTGCATCCAATGACGTGTTAATCAATTTTTCGGCCGGAGGCAAAGCCCTTTTATATCTTTCTACCCATTATGTAAAATAGAGGCGTATTTAGCAATTAATAAGGTGGAGGGTTAAGATTTTGTTAATTTTGTTAAGCTATATGAAACCGAACCACACCTCCTCACGTTTTATAATAGAAAATAATACATTACAAAAAAATTGAATTGGATACATGTTATGTATCTGTATAAATTATAATGCAAAATCTAAAACAGATGGCAATATTATTAGCAATTTAGTTTTTTTTTTTTCTGGTCATAAATGAGGTTTGAAACTCGTTCAATTATCCCCATAAATATGCCACTAATGTAAAATAATAGCACAACTATTATAATTACATAAATATAAGTACAAAATTATTGGGTTCTATGCTATAAAAGTGATAGAAATGTCATAAAAACAAATTGGGTTTTTTTTTTGGTAATGGGAAAATAAAATATATAATGATGTAAATATAAAATTTAACAAATAGTGCTCAATTTCTATGTATTTAATTATAACATGTATATAATTTATTTTGAAAATAATAAAGATGACAGTTTAAATTAAAAATACGGGTACATGACTATAAATTTATCTATAATAGTACAATGGACAATGAAATATTGTTAGTACTTCAACTACGATAACAATATCACCTCGGAATTTTCAACACTTTAAATTTATTATTATTCATCTTTTTCAATAATATTAAAATATCAATACTACACGCGACTGATCATATTGAAAACCTAGCCGAAAAACATTTTTAGTGACTCACTTAGCGCTATCAGGAATATAACCAACAAATTCCATTAGTAAAATATAATAATCAAAATAATCAAATAATAAACTCAGGCAAAGAAACCATCATTGTATGCATCCCAGGACATATCAACATTTTAGGAAATGAAATAGCAGATAAAGCAGCCTCTGAAGCAACTACACATTTTTTAACTAACAAACTAAATTCATTCACTATCAACGACCTAAATAACTAAATAAATATCATCACCGAGAATATATGGCAACGTTACTGGAACAGACAAACTACTAAATTAAATAAAATAAAAAAACCATTGCAAATTCTCCAAACTATGACATCTTAACTCGCAAGCAGGAAGTAATTATAAATCCTTTAAAATCGGATATACCAAATTAACACATAAACACCTAATGGAAAAAAAAGAGCCTCTAATGTGTCACCGTGTTGAACACCGCTCACAAGTCACAATAAAGCATATCCTCGCGGAATGTTTAGCATAGTAGCACCAGTGGCTGAGGAATCAATTACATCACTCTCTATGCCAGATGCTGGGTCCGGCCCCATCAAAATCTCAAAAGTACTTCAATTTCTGGGAGAAACTAACCTCACAATCCAAATTTAAAAGCCAACACAGTAGTCTAATTATATACCTAAATATTTATGTTACCAAATCCTTTTGTAAACAAATTCCAATAGCCCAATTTCCGCGGCATAATAATAATAAAAAAAAATATATATGAATTATAATAAGTAGAGCTGGGATTTATATTTAATTACATATTTTTACTAAAATATGATAAATTAATTATGGCAAATGATAAATTCGCTTCACATGATTTACAATAAAATAAGACAGATTTAATTTTACATATTTTATCATAAATACATATTTTTACATTATTTGTAAAATTTCCGCTTTTTTTTACATATTTTGTAAATTTCATTAATAATACTCTAAGAAGTAAAATAATTTGTCGATTTAAATCATCAAAATTGGTGGTTTAGTAGTATAATACTTTAATATTAGTACTCGTAAAATTGTGTTGGTATAGCATTTATTGATATATTTTAACAAATTTATCTTATCTGTTTTTGTTCAATAATTTACCTTCACGACCTTAAACCGGTATTATTACATTTGTTCGAATTAGTGTAAAGCTGCGTTAAATTATATAATTGTGTGTGATAATTATTTACAATAATGTGAGTACTTGCGTTCGCGTGCTTGTGTAAATATTAAAACTAAATAATGCTTAAAGCACGACCTATTTCAACTAAAATTTCAAATGTCATCCGTGATTTTCCAAACGATACTTTTTCGAGTGATAATAATGTACTTTACTGCAATGCATGTGATACAAGTGTTTCAATTACTCACAAATTTCAGGTAATTTGTTTAATTTACATAATATTTTATAGATAACTCAACATATCTCAACATCAAAATATAAATCAAACAAAGAACGTCTAGCAAAAAAACAAAAACAATTAAAACAGTAATATCTTATAACCACTTCAAGTAAATGTAGTTTTAATCTAGATTTATGTCATGCAATGATTAAAGCAGATTTACCACTCGCTAAATTAGATAATCCACATTTTAAAAAAATTTTTAGAAAAAACATAGGTAAATCTATGCTAGATTGTAGTACTCTTAGAAAAAACTATATTTCAACTATTTACAAAGAAACACTATTAAAAATTCGTAATTTTATTCAAAATGGTCTTATTTGGGTTTTTATTAATAAATCTACCGACATTGAAGGTAGATATATTGGAAATGTTATTGTAGGTAAACTGAATGCCGAACCTTCTGAACCAATTTTTCTAACGTGTGAAAATTTAGAAAAATGTAACCATAAAACAATAGCAAAGTTGTTTAACGATTCGATGAGTTTACTTTGGCCAAATAACGTACAACATGAACAAGTTTTTCTTTTCGAGACAGATGCAGCTCCATATATGATTAAAGCAGCAAATGCTTTACAAGTTTTGTACCCAAAAATGATTCATTTAACTTGTTTGGCTCATACTTTAAATCGTGTAGCTGGAACTGTCAAATGTGAATATCCCGATCTTGATTTCTTTATTTCAACAATTAAACGAATTTTTCTAAAAGGTACAAGCCAAATTAAAATATTTTAAAATAACTATCCAGACATCCTACTATCTCCAGAGCCGATAATAACAAGGTGGGGGACATGGTTACAAGCTGTAAAATATTATTGTAAATATTATGAAGAAATTAAAAATATAATATCTATGTTGGATTCTGAACACGCAGCATCAATTTCCAAGGCAAAAGAAATTTTTCATAGACCCAATTTAAAATCTGCTATATCATATATCGTGTCTAATTTTAGTTTTTTGAATGAATCAATATCAATATCAAATATTAAATATCAAAGCTATAAAATACCAAGATTGCGTTAAGTGAAATCTTAAAAATTATTGATTCATCAATTTCAAAAATTAATGGATCGGAAGGGCTAACAGATGAATTATTAAAGAATAAAATGAATTCAGTTTTAAACAAAAATTCGGGGCTAAATACCATGAAATACATAGGAAACATTCTTTTTGGTATTAGGAATGAAGACACAATGGAGCTCGATTTTTCGCATAGTGAAATAACAGCCATGAAGTATGCACCAATAACATCTTGTGATGTAGAACGTTCTTTTAGTAGATGTAAGTCAGTATTAAGACTAAATCGTCGTAGTTTTAATTTTGATAATTTAAAACACTATATGGTTTTCCATTGTTTTACTTTGCAATGATTAAAAATTAAAAAACAATAAGTTGTATTTTGTAAAAGTTTAAAAAAAGTTAATTTAATTTAATAATTTCAATATCAATAATTAATTAATTGTATTATTTTAATAATATCATTAGAAAATTGTATTAATTGTATTAAAAAAATTGTAAAATTAATAATTATAATAGTAATGTATTTTGTTCAAATATAATACCTACGTATTTTTCATTTTTTGTATTACATATCTCAATTTTTTTACTATATATTTTGGCCATTTTAATTACATATAGTACATATTTTTGGTTTTGTATTACATATAAATCCCAACCTTATTTATAAGTAATAGGTATTTTTTTAAAATAAATTTAAACAAATACAATACAACTTTTTTTTTTCACTAATAAATATTTGCTGCTCAGGGAACATGCTTCCTTTGCCACCCTTAACACAGCCATGTGTGCACCGTTACAGTGCTTAAATTATAAATAAAGTAGATACATTATAATAAATAATTATAGTATTTTGGTTACTCTGGAATACTCAATTTTTTATAAACTGAATTGACTATTATCATAAAATGTAAGAGTTAAAAATTTGTTTAAATAAAAATTATAATTTACATAAAATACATAAATCAATATTTCAATTAAGTAATTAATAAATCTTATTTGGTCAATGCAGATATATTTCTTGTTTAAATTATAATCAATTTTAATTAGTTATTTGAAACTTTCATTTTTAAAATTTTTAAATCGAATACATTTTAAATACCCATTGTTACATTACTAAATTAATTATTATACAAATAGACAATAGTTCGGTTTATTATTTAATAAATGTATTGAATATAATATTAATTTGAAAACATTTTACATTTCGCTACCATCATAACAATACTACATTACTGGCATTTTTATCAAAAAAAAACTTTTTGGTTCCAAAAGATAGGAAGAAGCACGCCGCATATTTTTTTCCTCTAATATAAAATAACACAGTATAGTTATTTGTTTCATTTCCCTCCAAAATCGTTTATAATAATAGCTCGTATGGTATATATGTTGTCAATACCACATATTATCAGACATTAGTTTTCTACTATTACCAATACTTAAGACGGCGTTATGTATACGCAATTTTACTACATCTATGTGTTATGGCTAAAAATATAGTATCATATACTATGATTATATTATGAAAAATAAAACGTTTTGATGACGTGAACTATATTTAGTTATATAATTTGAACTATATTAACAATACCCATGTGCAGTTGTGTATTTAGGGGGATATCCTGGGGAGTTAAACACCCCCTCCCCCCCAATTTTTTTTTTCGTAAGAAATATGTGGCTCATCTCAAATCATAAAAGTATGAAACGTGATTTATTATTATTATCTATTGACAATTATAAAAATATTAATGTGAAGGGGTGAAACTTAAATCGATTCAAAGATCAAACTATAATTATATTTTTAGAGGAAAGAATATTTGCTGGACACCTTTCAAAATAAATCCCTGAATTCACCACTGCCTATGTAGTTATGTTCTATATAATAAAACTTTTGAATATTAATGAAAAAATATCTCTATAATAAGTCTAATTATAATCAATTATGTTTGATAATATAATAATTTTTGTCTATTCACATGCATCAATAAAAAAATAATAAATAGTAAAATATATTATTATCTACCTCAATATTATTCAATGTGATAATATATATATATATATATATATAACGCTTTTGCTACACTACCAATTTTATAAAAGCGTTTATAAGAGTGAAACGATCAGTATAAAAAAGTGACACTACGGTTATAGTATGGGCGATTCGATGTGTCCAGAGCTTATAAGCGCTTATGGTTTAAAAAGCGTCCAAAATGAATGTACCCATATGCGTTAATTTTTTACGTAATATTTTATACACATATCAAATCAAAATTAATAATAAATATTATTATACTTATAAGTTATAATTATATTTTATTATATTAGTCATATGAACAATAAAATGACACTTTAATTTACCATCAATAAATTGGGGTACAACTGATTAAACATAATTATTGTTTGTTTTTGGTATTGATGTTTTATTGTTTTGGTGGACACAAATTGTACTTTAACTTCAAAATTAATACCTATCGTCTTGACTTTCACTTTCATATTATATTCAAATAATAATAACGAATAATTTATTATTATTCATTATTAATGTTTTATTAGTGATAAGAATAACACTGCACTCATGCAACCCTTACATCCGTTCATCTTGTAAACCCATGATGTACATAAAAAGCCAAAACGAAGGCACCCTATGACTAATGCTCATTATTTTCGTCTATTAAATATTTGTGTAATTAATGTACCTAGATATAATAACAGTATTTAAGTATAATATTAATATAGTTTTAGATTATTATACAGGTGTGTAGAAGTGTAATAGTTAAATGACATTAATTAAATCATATTATAACAGTAAAATTGTTGTAAAAAAGTTTTTCATTTCGGTTGCAATTAATTGTTAAATTTTGGCACCAGTCCTAATTTGATAGAAAAAAGTCATAAACTATGAATTAGTAAAAGTAAAACTAAGGCAATCATGTATGCTTTTAAAGAAAATTATGGCGAAATTAATAGAACAAGACATATAATTTAGATGACAGTTGGGTTTAATTACTTAGGATAGGTAATGCAAAAAAAAATAGTAGTTATGAGAAGGACATGAAAACAACGGGGATTATAGTGAGAAGAGGAAGGGAAGCCCGAAGAATAGATTGATAAATGAAATAAAGTTATATGAAGATGGCTGGTAAATATAGATGAGATGTAGGAGATCGAAATCTATGGAGATGTAGGACTCAGGTGGTCTATAAAGGGTCATTACAGTTAGATGATAAGGCGAATAAGAATGAGACTAAGATACGCGTAAATATAAATGTACAATAATTACTTCTGCAGGTTTCCTATATGATTCTGAAATCTCGGCCATTGTCTTGTTTCCCAATGGTTTTTGGCCAAAGAGATACTTAAATAACTAAATACCCAATAGTATTATGAGTAGGTAATAATGTGTAAAAGTTAAATATAGGTGCGCATTCATGTACTACTCTAGGTGCAGTGAGAAAATCCGACGGTGATTTTTGTTATTGATAAATTTTATTTAAAAATTACGTTGCGAAGAGACCAGTATAGTAATAATTATTGTTGTTATTTTAAATAGGTATCTGTTTATGTATCCCATGGATTATAATAAAATAATATTAATTGGCCATCTACTTTATCTCTTCTCTTTATATTTTGTAATAGAGAACTTTTGATTTTGTTTATTTACAAGAAAATAAATAAGTAAAAAATAAATATGTTTAACATAATAATATTTTTGCAAACGTTATGGTTGATAATATTTATAAATCTAGATACATATATATATTTAGATAAATATTATATTTATATCCATTTAAATTTAATCGTGACTTAAATTGAGCTAAATTAGACAGAGGTAAAAGTCCACAAAAAACTTAAAAATATTTAGACGTTAATAAAATAATTTTAACAATTTTAACAAAGTTTAACATTGATCAATTTTTTTTTAGTAAACGGAATTACTCAAAACATTAAATATTTCGTTAAAATAAAAATATACAAACATATTAGGTTCTAAACAGAGCGAGGAATATACTGTTTGTACAAAGATTTTTTTTTTTTTTTTATGTATGAAAACATTTTTTTGGATAGAAATAATGGTCCGATTTTCACAAATGGGGTATTCTTTCGGTAGCAAATCGTAATCATGTTCCTTTGGGATAAGAAAAAGTACTAATAAATTAAAGAAAAATGGCAAATTTGCGGTTGCCGTGAATTTGATTTTAAATATTATATGTTGACTAATGCAGTTTTGAATGTAAATAATTGAACATTTTTTTGAATCTTCTCATATGTAGTCTACACACGTGTTATAATTTTGGAATAGATTATCAATGTAATATACTGCTTACTGATTGAGTATTGCTCAGAATCGTATTTTCGAAATTATTAAATTTTAATTATAATAAACCATTTATTTCTCTGAGGACCGAAGGGACGAATGAGAAACGTTCTTAATCGACCTACTCGCTTTCGTTATGTTGTATTGATATTTCTCGATTATCTATGGACCTAAAATATTAAATAGGAAATGAATATTAATAATATATAATATCGCCTTGTAATTTTGTCGTCTATGCAACTTTAAGTACATTTATTATGGTAACCTGCTTTTCATATATTGATAAGAAATGTGTTATCTTTATTTTCATTCGAATACCTTTGCAGAAAGTAAAAGCGACAACAATTTTATAACTTAAAAATTTTTTAATTACGTACTAATTATTAATTATTATTTTAACGTCTAACAGTTTACGTAGTTTGCATACTAAATACTTATTTAATATTAATAAATATTTAAATATTGAGTATTTTGTTCTTATGTCTTTATATATCATGAATATACGAAAAAAATATTAAATTTAAAACCAAAACAATATTGGTTACAAATATGCAAAATATTAAAATATAAACTACTGATTTACGATTAGTAATGTTTTGATTATTTGACTTATTTTTGTCAATACTTAAATGGCTCAACAACTTTCCGGAGTCACGGTCGTGATATTCATAGCTGGTGGTATATTGACTTTTATATTGCTGTTCATTTTTGCCAAAAGGCAGATTATGAGGTTTGCTTTACGATCGAGAAGAGGTCCTCATGTACCAATCGGTCACGATGGGAAAAAAGTAAGGAAATAAATTTGTTTTACTTTTTACTATTCATTAAAACAAAATATGTTGTGTTATTTCTTTCACCAGAAATTGAATAAATTAAACTTGTTTTGTAATATAATTTTTATTTTCAATATAATTTAACAATAATAATTAAATAACCTTGTAAAATTTAACAAAATATCAGTACCTGATACAAATTATTTATTGTACTTAATATAAAATATTATATAATCTGAGTTTTGGATAATGTTATTTATTGTAATATAATATATAAAGATATCACAATAAAAATAATAAAAATATCACAATCCACATCAGAAAAATTATTAAAATTTTATATGAAACTAAACAAAAACTATGATATATTTTCTTCGTATTTGAAAATATATTCTACATAAGAAATACTTATTAAATATTACTTTAATAGTGTTATGGTTAATTTATTATAAAGCATAATAACTCAAAATATATTTTTATACTATACTTACTAAGCTCAATTGTGATAGTATTGTCCCACCAAGTTTTAAAATTTTCATCGGCCTAAATACAGCTGGCAGCCAATAAAACTATTACTTTCAAGCTACCATGAGCTAATATTTCATAAATCATAAGAATGATATTAATAATACTTAATAATAATTAGACAAATATAATTTATTCGTCCTATAATGCGTGGCTCACAGAGTTTAACGTGGTAACTAGCAAAGCCTGTATACCTAAACGTTATACAATATTTTTTATGTTTATTTATGAATGAATACTACATTTACCTTTTGTATGTAAATTTTCCATTTTTTTTTATAAATGACAAAATAATATATAACTATAATTAAAAATCAATTTTAAGTTCAAATTAATGTAAAATTATACTCTTTAATCCTAAGATATTTAATGTGTGTAAAATTATATGTGATTTATGTAATTTAAAATAAATTATTTCGTTTACATGTTAAAGTATTCATTAAATTTCTAATATTAATTTACATTATTAAATTATTAATTTAAATTTTTATGTAATTATTGTATAATATTTATGATTTATAAATTTCATAATAATCTATTACAATTTTATTTTATATTAGACACTAAAAAGAGAAATAGAACGACGAATTGAAGTGATTCCAAGAATTGCTTTTGAACCAAAGTTAATGAATGTTGATCAAAACGATGACAGATCAAAATATATATTACCACCAACTGAACCTAATGATAAACCATTACTAGCACATTATTACCGTATGAAAGCAGTTGATGATGTCAAAAAGTTAGGTAGTTTAATTTGTTTTAATTAAATTATTATTCATCCATATTAAAAATAATTATATTTTCAGAACAAGAAATTACAAAACAAGATAAAACATTAAATCGGCATCCTAGTGAAAATATACGATCCTTTTTATTAAATACATTAGCAGTACTTTTGGATGGTAGTGGACAACATATTGTTCACCAGTTCTGTGATCTTTATGAACATGCACGTTATGATCCAAATGAGTTTTTAGAAGAAGAGTACCAATCATTTACTAGATTAATGAAAAAATTAATTGATATGTAAGTTAAGTTTAATTATGTAATTAAAATATATTCGTATACAAAATAAACTCTACCATAATTTAATTTTTAATCTTTTCAGTGCCAAATTATTGAAATCATATTCAGGTGAAAGTCGAAAAAATAGTCCTAATAAAACTCCAACACGTAATAACAATATGCGAACTGGTAATAATGATGTTAACAGAACAAATGATAAAGATTCAAATCATTTAAAAGTTGTATAATGAATAAATATAATATAATATCTATCACATTTTTAAACTTATAATTATTACATTTTATACTTTATTATCTTACAACTGTTATAGTATTATACAAATGTCTCATTGTATGTTTAATACCTTTTTTATAATATGAATTTTTGAATTTCTATTTTATCAAACATTTGGTGTATTACTTAAATTTTAAATAATAACTTTCTAGTTAATTATTTAATTAGTTTCTAAATGTTTTACTACATTATTTTGTTCCTGGATTTGTATTTTTAAACATTATTCTCGACTATGTGGTCATGTGGACAATATATGAGTATAAAAAATATATAGTATGATGTGCATAATGCGTTAAAAATATAATTTCGGAATACTAATATATTTATTTATAAGTCCTATAGTTTTGTAGTCCACAACTAAAATTTAAAAGAGACATGACTAATTAGGTAGTATAAATAAACAACATTTTTTTTTTCTATTATTTTCAAATAAATTTAACTTCATATATATAATAATGCATAATCTAGAATTTAAATTTTTTTAGACATGTGTTACAATAATTCCGTGTTTCTGTTACCTTCAGTTGATGTTCAAAATTGTATTAAATTTATGTTGTAAATAACGAAAAAAAATAAAGGCCATTGATATTATTGTGGATTGTTAAAATTTAAATAATTTTCAATGGTGAATAAGGGGTGTTTGTTGAATTAAATCACTTATTCACTTATTTTAACCAATTTGGTACCACTTGGGATTAAGGGCTGTAAAATGTTAATTATGAATTTCGTTAAATTCTATAATAAACATTTATAAATACAAATTTATTTTTGGTAAAATGTTTAATTTATTATATTATTTTGTAATCAAATATTGAGTATTTATTGTGAGAGAAACAACAACATATACCTACTACACTGTTATATTAAATAATAATTTACAACAATATTAAAAATGGTTAGATTTATTTTTACTTAATAAATATAAGTAGATATGAATTGTTATAAACGATTGTCCTATGTTTATTCAGTTACATATTAAAATTATAGTGATAATATTAATTAGTATTGCAAATAACAATTATTTATTTGTACAATATCACATGACTTTCTATTCACTCAAACATATTATTTTTTAATTAATATAATACATTATATATTATTATAGTGTTAAAGAATAAAAAAATATACAATATAATATTATTAATTATCAAAATATATATCGTAACATTATACAATGTTCTGTACAAAAAAAAAATAATAATAATAATCAAAAAAAGATAGCTTTAAAGAAATAGAAGACATATCAATTAAATTTAAACTAATCTTAACAAAATATAAACACAATATTGATATAACAGTATTTAAGTCAATTAGGTAATTTATATTTTAACACTTTGTTAGTAAACATTGTAAATTATGTAACCTATATTATATTTCAGTCTTATATAATACTGTAAAGTTTAAATCTTGTCTAAGATGTTAATACAGGTTAAACCATGTCAGATTATAATACCTAACCTATTTAAATATACAATTTTACTATATAAAAAATTGATTTTATAACAAAACAATTATAATTTAAAGGTAAGTCATAGGTACACAAGTCTTTAACTAAGTATACCTTGTTGACTATAATGAAAAATGTGTTCAAAGTTTATTAGCAACTAAATTTAATAAACACCCACCGTAGATATGTATAACATAATTCATCAACATGTATTTATTCCAACAATGTAATAATAAATTAATAGTTAGGCTATATTTGTTTAATTCAAATTATATCTTAAATTACTAATTGGGTAAAATTTATAGTTGTTAGATACCAAACATTGTGAACTTTTCAAAAATATAGTTTTGAATAAAAAAACATTTGGATTTCTGGATATCATAAAAAAAGATACCCGTCACTTAAAAATCAATATGGCACATTAAACGAATAATAATTTTTTTTATGTACCCAAGTACCCAAGGCCATGGCCAGACTCAATTTTCGGAGAAAGGGGTTTCGTTTTACTATAATAAAAATTAAAAACTCAATAAAATAATTCTAAAAATATAAAAATTATGGGATAGTTAAACCTATAATACCCCACATACCGCTATGCATGTATTATTGAATGCATATTATGTGGCTATGTACTAATACTCGTACATGGTATATTGTAGAAAGCTTACTATTTTTTAAAATAAAAAAATTAACCTTTTTAAACGTATATAAACAAATATTTATTATACACATAAAAATGGGTGATCCATCAAAATATTACTAACAAAAATATATCTTTAAGAAAAATAAATGAATTCTATAAGGTATAATATATATAATATTTATATATTTTGTGAAAATTAATTCAAATGTTGTAATAATCTCATATTGTTACAGTCTCTGTTCTCCTGACGATTTAACTGCACTAAATATTGTATTATTATATAGAAATCAAAATAATGCGAGTCTTTCTTTTATAATGTACTATACTCAATTGATACCTTTTTAATTTTTAAAAAGTAGGCACTAGGCAGGTTATATTCAACTAACGTTGAAACCGCTAATGAAAATAAAATTTGTATAAATTTTATAATATTTATAAATATAAATATTATTATATTTTATATTTACTTAAAGGAATAACAATTAAAGAATAACTAATTATTTGAATGTACTAATTTATTAAGGTGTAATTAAAATTATAAGTATGTATAGCATGTTAATATTTTGTTATTTTTATCTGTTTAAACTAAATAAAAAAACCATTAAAAGTTATTTTGATTAGAAATAATTTTGAATAAAGATATTTTGACGGAGATGGAACCATAAAAATTTGTAGATATTTGATCTCATTATTTGATTTGTTTCTAAACGATTGATAATATTTAATCGGCGAATTATCTAGAGTCGGCTGTCGGCCGAGAGTATCGCGGAGGAACATTGTCCGATGCCGTGTGCTCAGGTTTGTCAACATTTGTAATGTTAGCGGATTTTCAGTTCCTATTTGGTTTGACACCGAGTAATAAGTTCCGGTACGGCGTACACATATACCTGATCATAATTTCATGTTACACAAATAATTGTGAAAAATTACATAATAATATTATGTAGTTAGTGTTTGTGTCAGTTGTCCTGTAACGCAATATTCGGACCGTATCGTACGCAGTACGCTGTACTATCCTAACCGGAAATACGATCGGGTTACAGCACGGTGGTGGCTTGAAGCTTCACGTATCTGGGACGCTGCGTGCCGCTCTCGGACGGCGGGACGGGCAAAAAACATTGGTGAGTTTGATGGACACTGTTGTTGGTACGGCCGACGCCGACGATGGTGGGCTTCCTGCAAGCGCCGCACGCCGTCCTGTACACCAGCAATACGGACAGGAAAACGACGGCGGTGAAAGTGGCCGACAACAGGAACGCGTAACTTTTGGCGCCCAGCATGACGAAGAACCAGTCGGCCATTCCGCCGCCGGCGTCGTCGTTCCCGTCCACGGACGTGCACACCATCGTCTCTTCGTCGTCTTTGGGAAACTTTGACCCGATGCTGGCGCACACCTGGTACGACCTCTCGGCGGGCAGCTCGACTACCGTTGTCCACGGGGCCGTGCAGTTAACCCGATGGTGCGCTACGGGCCTGCCCATCGTATACACGGACACCGTGATCGTACACTTTCCGGCGTCCGGGCGTACGGCGGTAAGGTGCACGGCCACGAACAGCGACGACGGCGACACGAACGACGTCGTCAGGTTCTGAATTTCTGGCGGATCAACGGTCACCCGGGTGTTGGACACCGCTTGGTTCCCGTTCGGCACTAGAGCGATGATGTCGCTGCAGCCCAGCACCATGGCCGATTCGTCCGACTTGTCCGACGAGTAACCTTCTACCAACACCAAGCAATACCTGTACGAATACAAAACCCGTGTTATTATACTGTTCGTTATTGACTTTCGGTCAAAGACACTATAATTTATTAAACTATTATAGTGTACACAATCCGTATAACCTCCTATTAAATAGGAAAATAATTATAGAAATTATAGAGACGGCGGAATACAGGAAACGGTATCAAGAAAAATATATTCGATTTAAAAAATTGGCAGAAAGTCAGATGGAAGGAGTATTGAGTGGAGTACAAAACATTAAATATGGAAGCTAATAGTTTGGTTTGGGAAGCAAATTTAAAGTATTTTGTCGGTTTGTATGAGTTGTTATGGTAACAAAAGAAGAAAATGAAGTGCATAAGTTTGTTAAAATTCGAGAAAAGAGGTTCAGAGTACCGTTGTTGGTAAACCTGAAGATGCAAGAAGATGGGTGGGTGTATACAATGTATGTATAAAAAAAAATTACCTCGTTAATTAAAAGAGTTCGCGCCACCACTGTATATAAAGATTGAAGAGACAAAGCCAAGAGTAATGAGTGTGTATGGAGAAACGAAAGATTTTAGTGTAAGAGATTGTTCAACTTTGAACCTTTACCAGTTATTTTTAGTAATTGATAATATCACAAAAGATATATAGGTAAGGCACTATGATACATAATGTTTACAGATAATGTAGTGTTAATGAGAGTAAGTTCAGAAGTGAAGTATTTTCAAACATTAGAGTGATGAGCGAAGTATGAAGGGAAAGAATTAAAAATTAGTACTAGCAAAACAAAGAAAACGTGTATGTATTTGTAGGAAGTGATTAAGAAATTGATAGAACAAGGCGTATAATTGAAGTTAAGTAATAATTTTGTTTATGAAATTGATAGATTCAAGTATTAAGAATCGGTATTGTAAAATTATGGTAGTTCTCAGGAGGAATAAAAAATATGATAAAGTGTGAAGTGCCAAGAAGATTGAAAAATAGATATTATTATTTTATTGAACGGAAATGATTGGGTATTGAACAAGAAAACAAAACAGAGGATGAATGTTGAATGTAGAATATAATAATGTTAAAATGGATGTATGTATAGAGAGAGTAGTTTCATTCTCTCTTTTAATGAGAATAAAATAACAAATAAATACAAAAGAGGAAGTGTATACATTGTATGAATTGTGGGGATTATGAGAAAAAATAGTTTGAGATTGTTTTGTCATGTATATGGAGAGATTATTCAGAGGTAGTGAGTATTGATTAAGTATTGATTTATAGATATTAATAAATGTAGAAGAAAAGAGGTGGCAAGGTGACGATCGAATAAGAGGTGGATAGATTGATGAGAGTAATATGAAGATAACTGATGTTAATGGACAAGGGGTAGGAGATCGAGGTCTATAGAGGTGTTAGACTAACGTGGCCCACCCCTTTTAGTTTAGAATATAAGGCAAGAAAGAAGAAGAAGAATTAAATAGGTAGAAATGTGACTTTATTCTTATCTAAATATAGTGACGTTGTCCCATTTTTATATAGAAGCATTTCCCTTCCACGACGTGATTTGTTTCATATAAAATTCAAAGTTTTATTTGATCTTATCCTTCCTGCGTTTCCCACGCATTTTTCTCTATTCCGGTAGTTTACTCATAGTCATAAATTTTTCCTATTTCCCAATTACACTTCCCAACCATTTCTTCAATTATTCCCCAATCAAGGTATATATATATATAATATAAGTATTATAATACTGACCTGTAACTATGCGTCGGTTGCAGTTCGTTGGCTGACAACGAGAGCATAAGACTTTTGGCGTCGGGCAACTGCGAAGAATTGCATCTGACTGGCTTCGAGTCCAGTAACACTTCGTGATCTCCGATATCTTCATAGATGACTAGCGCGTTGCAATGGTAAGACACGACTGGCGCTACAACCGACCAACTGAGACTGATACGGTTACCGTCAAACTGATAAGACCGCAGAGATATTTTAGTGCCGGCCGAATATGATTGCAACGGTGCAAGCGGACCTTCTGGTGGCGGTACATTATCCTCGCCCCCACATATAAATTTGGAAACGGGTAAGTCCCGAAGTAGACCATTTTCCAGTGAGGGTGGTGTAGCACAAACAGCTGTTTCGCCAATAGCTGGGCGCATTGTTGCAGCACTGCGGTTGGAGAGCCAAGTGGCAAAGTACAAGAGGCTACAGTCACAGTTCAATGGGTTGTCTGAAATCCAAGTATTGCTTATTAGTTATATTTGAAGAAGTAAAAAATAATAAATAACCTAACTCTATAACTAATAACTATAGTTTTATATATTATTACAAGAACCAAACGACTACCATCGTTTGGGCACGCGTATGAGAATTCAAAATTATATATTAAAAAGGATATTAACTAATCAACAATGGCATATTTAAACAGTTATAATTAATATATTATGCCATAATAATATTATATCAAACGAATGTAAGAAGTTTATGTGTATAAAAGATAAGTTTACCTATAAGGTAAATATTAGGTACCTGATAAAGAGAGACTCGTAATGTGATTGGCAGTATTCAGTGCACCTTCTGCAACGATTGATATGTCATTGTCGTCGAGCTTCATCACTTGGATACTTTTTAGTGGGACGATGAGATCAGAAGTCAAACTTCTTAAGAAGTTATGTGATAAATCGAGAGTTTTGAGTTTAGTAAGATGGGCTAGAGAGGCACTGGATACTGCCACAATACGGTTGTTGGCCAGGTCCAAGTGGGATAATGTTGGTACTGCCCTGAAACCATGGTCTTCGAGCACATCAATCTGATTATGGTTGAGTGTCAAAGAAACAATGCCTTCGAGTCCAGCAAAAGATCCACGGCGTACGCTGTTCAATTGATTGTGCGCCAGTGATAACACTTGCAGGTTCGGCAATCTGGGCAATGTGTTAGGCCCCAACTGACCCGTCAATAGATTAGAGCTCAGATCCAGCTCGATTAATGATCGCAACCCTTGAAGATGGGAGGTAGAAGCCGATGTCAATAAATTGTTTTGAATTCGCAGTACTTTCAAGAATGGCAAGTTGACGAACCCGTCTGGACTGACGAAATGAATAGAATTATTACTCAGGTCTAAAAACGTCAAGTTCGGTGATCCCTGTGACAAAAATCAAAAAATATAATAAACTGAATTAAAAACTCACACTATATCCATTTGTATTATGGTTTTCGTATATGGAAAGTATACTGCAATTTATGTGAAAGAATCCAATAGAAAATTTCACACGTTACGAAATCAGGTAGGACCCATGAATAGCATGAATATTAAAACAGTTATTTCATATCTTTAAATTGTTTTTAACCCCATACTTGTAATTACACCATTTTTCTCTCGAAAGACATAACATTTAACAATTCATAGATATGGAAAAAAAAAAAGAAAAAAAAGGTAACGAGAAATTACTTTGAACGAGTTGTTGTGGATGGTGTGCAGACGATTGTGGGACAAGTCGAGCCGCTCGAGACCGTTAAGCGTGGCCAGAGCGGAACTGGGTACACGCTCCAGTTGGTTGTTGGGTAGGCCGAGCGCCTGGAGCGGGGACACGAGACCGTCAAACGCGGCGTCAGAAACAGATTTGATCTCACCGGACGACACAACTAGCCCGTGCAGCGAAACTCCGTCCAGCAATCTGGCTGGCAGCGAGCCGACGTTCTGCACGGTACAGTCCAACAGCGATATGGATGACGTGTTGGACAGATTCCGTAGTGCTCGGGCTACCGTCTCGAACGTCGACTTGCCACCAGTGCACCTCAACGTGTGAGGCAAGTCACACGCGCACGACACATTCCGCACTTCAGGGCACTTCCATTCGCCGTTGCTGACGGTCGTCTGCTGATGTTCTTCGTACAGCTGCTGACCTCCGATTTGCTGTAGTAGTACAGCGATTACAGCTACCACCGTCGTCTTTGCCAACATCCTATTTTATATAAAAACCAATATAAATATGCGTATATTTAAATCGAGTAAAACCAGTTTTTGAAAACTTAACGAGGTATCGTTTAGTAGCTATAACACCAAATATTATTATTAATTGTCGGTTAAGTAGTTTACCAAAAACTAATTATCGGTAAACTTATCGAATTCGATTATCCGTAACGAAAGAAACGATTATGTCGAAAACTTACTGTGTGATTTATCAATTATTCATAAAATTGATAAAACATCGTATAAACCTAAGACAAAGTCATATACGTATAATATATAAGAAATATATATTAATCTTTCCCATCGTACTATTAAATCGATAAAACTTATTAATTTTAACATCATTTATTTAAATGTTGTATAAAAACCGTACTTAATAACTTCTGAACAGTCTTGACATATTCTTATTACGATTATTTTTCTCATCTAAAACCGGACTAAGGTGGTTGATTAAATTAAACAAGAACAAACCGGACTTAATGAAAATAATATATTATCTTTATTAATTATGAATCGACAAAAAAAAAAAAAAACAATAATTAAATATAGTTTTATTTTTTTATTATTATTATTTATACTGTTTTAGTATAAATAATATATGAATTTTTTACTCATTATAAATTGTAAAAATAAATTATTATACAAATAAATTACGAACTATATAGGTTTTACAAAAAACGTATCTACTAAAAATAATCAAAAATTTAAAATAAATTGATGAATACCTACTGTTATATATTCGCTACATTGTGTATAATTATTATTATTTATGTAGGTAGCAGGTAGGTACTTAATTATTAATTTTACCATTAAAAATCTGAAACAATATTACTTTGATTGTATTTACTTAAGAATTAAGATAGACATACTTAGAATTTAGATAATATTTATGATATTTCTGACTTTTTAAAAATATACTTTAATGGTTAAAGTATGAATACAGATAAAATAATATATAGTACAATAATTCCATTTTAGTTTTCGGAGTTATACCGAAATTGATTATATATATATATATATTTTAAGATTTACAATATTTCATTTGTTTCAGGCGTCAAAACTTAAGTTACATATTAAAACTTATTAACGTTTTCAATTTTTATATCATTTGAATATAGAATTGTTTATAACATATCAAAGAGAAAATGTAATGAGGAACGATACGAAGAGAAATCAATTGGAAAACTTTAATAGTTCAGAAATGAGGAGGTTTATCATACCCACTAATTTGGATACCTACCAATCATATCATTGACCATATTATACAAAAAAAATTTCATATTTTTTATTATAAAAATAGCCTATGTCTATGTTTTTATTTTAGGTATGGTAAAATTTTTATACAAAATTCGCTTTTATAGTTTCAAGGACTAAATTTCTATATTTTTTTTTTAATGGAAAATATAATTAAAAATATAAATTAATTTTACTAATTAAAAGGCATTTCTTTTTATTTTAACTTCAAACTTGGAGAGTTTTCATTTTGGTGTTTATTAACCGTTAACAATTCGACTGAGGGGTATTGGGACAATTTAACTTTATTTACTTAGGTTTCATAAGCTTGCTAATAAACTTTTTTATTTCTTATATCTATAATATATTTTTAATGTTAACGTATTATATAGCGTTCAAGTTAAACAATGATTAGGTACGTTTTCCCAACGATAAATACTGATAGCTGATAGGTAAACCAGTCTTATAATAATGGATAAACTGCGGTATAATACTTATAATATACAAATATTGCAATGTTGCGTGCATATTGTAGTATTATTATATACCTTAAATTACACGTATTCGTAGAATTATATATTAAATTTATACTTGGCAACCTGCTGTAAATTTAGCAATATAACCATATTCGATATTCCAGTCGGCGGTTGATTTGTATATTATAATATATTATTATTATTATTATTATTATTATTTATATCTGTAGTCACGATAGTCATACCTAGTTGTAACTTTGGAAAATATATAATAAATAATATTATAATGTTGATTGTATTTTTGTTTATTATAGTCTTCTCGCGAACGCATCTCTTATCATAATAATTTACATACGCTTACTCTTGTGTTTGTACATTTGTACTTCTTATGACATATTATATAGGTATAAATACTATATTAATATGTTATAATTCATAAAATGTATAATAATTATCCGATATCCATATTTTCTTTTTCAATTGACCTAGAAAACTGCAGGTCAAGTATATAAACTACATTATACCATATACCTACCTACGCGTATATGAATAATATATTATGAAAATGAAGTATCGCATAAACATAATATCGTAAAGTAACAACTTACATTAATGAGTAGGTAAGACATTATACAAAAGCGGAGAAATATTATAATATATTATGTTTAGATATACATAATATGTTATATATTGGTATATGAATGCACGAAAGTAATAATAATTGTATTCAATTGAATTTATGAGATAACCATAGGCACACATAGGGGGTACTTACCATCCCCAATTTCTAAATAAGCATTCCCAGTATTGGGGTTCTAGTTAGCCGGGAGCTAACGAAGGTCTACCCTCCTAAATTATTAATTTGTCACTGAAGACTCTTTGAAAAAAAATATTATGGGTATAAACTTGTATCGTATAGTACTTCTTTGAGTAGGTATCTAGTAAAATTTTATGTAAAAAAAATTTTAGTTATAGTATATTATATATAATTATAATACTAGCACCTCCTAATTTCACATTCAATGCACGCCTATAGTGATAACTATAACTAATCATTTTAATTTTAAGATAATATCTAACAAGGTACCTATAATAGTTACATATAATACCTACTATCAAGAACGTACCCAACTAAATTAATCATTTCTGGAGGAGTTTTAATAATAATTAATATTTAAACAACATAAACTAAAAAATTGTGTAAAGAATAAAATAGACATTTTTAAAAGACAAATAAATTTCCATTACAATTTAAAATGTATTATTAGTTTATTAATTATAATATATACGTTATCATTTGATCAATAACCTATCATTGTACCTATATATTATTATAATTTGTATGGCGTATTATATAAATACTATTTTGCTATTATTATAATATTCCTTGCTATATCTACATCTACGTCAGATATCATATTATTATTTTGTGTGAAAGCTTTATCGAAACGTCACGATTATGATAATAATTAATAATTAATAATAAAAAGTAGTACGCGTAAAATAATTGTTTTTGATCTTCCGTCAATACCATTTAACAGAACTATAATGGCTACGATGACAGAATAAGCAAACGACCACCAACGACCAACGTCGTGTTGGCCAAAGTAAATATAAACGCGAACTAATGTGTTATTATACTGCAGAATGGAGATGTTTCATTTTTATCAATTGACAATTAATATATTTCACACGGATATATTATTCGCTATTTATTATGACCGATATTTTAGCTCAGTCGTAAGATATATTTTTTATACTTATTAAAAAAAAAAAAAAAAAAACAGAAATATTATTTTGTATACGTACAACTTCATAATAATGTTATGTATATAATACGAATATCGAATTTCCTCGTTTCACACACACACACGTCGTCTATATTATTAGACACAATAATCGTTCGATATACCAAGAAATCGGACAAACGGACGTAGTCAGTGATATTTTCTGCAGTAAATTCATATAAGGATTTTAAAAAATAACATTCTTTTATGTCGTATTTCCTGTAACGTGCGTGATTGGAATGAAAATGCATTTCGAAATCTTGCGCGCACACAATATTGTAGATGTATATTATAATATAATGTATAATTATATCCGTTTAGGTTTAGTCGGGTAAACCGTCTTACGGCACGTACCTACACGTAAATTCTGTACACACAATAATATTTTATTATATTCTATTATACTATTATGTGCGTATATAATTCGTGTTTTTATAAGCTAAACGGTATACGCGTACGACTTAAGCTATGTCACTACATTATATTATACCCCCTGTATGATATTATTATATTATATTATATACACACGAATTATACCTATATAATAGTACCAGATTTTTCACTTTTGACTTACTGTAATTCGTGTGATATCCATTGCTTGGCGACTTACGATAGCTGGTTTGTAATATATTTGATATTTTTACGAAGCAAGAAAAAATATTTTTTTTTTAACAAAAAACAAATATTTATCGCCTATCTACGACAGTAGTGATTCGAACGCAAACGAAAAATCTCACGGATTTATTAAGTATAATGATAAAAACAAATCATTTCTTAATATCTAAAATAAGTTTATTGTTTATATACATTTTTTTTTTTTTATGAATTTCGGTATATTGAAGAATTTCTTAAAGATTTCCCAATTATATAATTTAAGATAGTACAACTTATGAATATATACTATACGTCTATCAGCTGACTGATGTCATCTATATACTTAAACTACTACCCCTACGTGCATATTTTATTATACAACGCCCGTTAATATATATGGAAAAATATATTATTTCTTTTATATATTATTGCTATTTTAAATTTATTTATGATAATGTAATGAATGAACATTAACCGAATGAAAAGAGAAAAAATGTATTAATATATATTAATGAAATGCACGAGAGAAATTTTAATATATAGTAGTACCTACACTAACATATTAGGTATAAATAATGTTTGTCCTTCGTCGGCAATATTCATGTAAATACTAATGCATTAAAGTAAATTTAAAGATAACATAATTAATTACTACTACAAAAAAAGTTATGTTTTTTTTTTTTTGAAATACTAGTTTTGTGTATAATATTCTTATAGTATTATACGCTATACTTTTAATAACGCTTATTTAAATAATCGAAAACCTGTATTAATAATAATATATTAATCGAAACAAATGTATACGTACATAGAATTATTTATTTTATTTTCGTTCTAATAGTATACAATTATTGTTTTTTTCATTATTTGTTCAGGAAAGTTATTACGTTCTTATGATAAATAAAAAATACAGAAGGTTTTTAAATGATTTTACTTCGTTGTTTTTTTTTTAATTTATTTTATTTTTTAGGTAAGTGCCAATATCATTCATAGTGTAGGTATAATTAGATACTTATTAGTGTACTAAACCATATTTTGTTTAATTTTTTTGAATCAATTATTTTGAAAATCAATGAATGTTAATAAATAATCATGGTATTAAATATTAATTATCTCGTACCTACATAACTAATGAACTTACGAGGTTGGAAAAATAATAAACAATTTTAAAAATATGTAAACACAAAGTAATTTTATTTTACCTACTATTTGGTTAAACGTTTGTTCATAATAATGATAATATTATAATTTTAATCATCTGCAGATTGGAGATTAGTTTAATTATACGTTTCGAAGTATTTTAATATTTTATCCAGGATTCGCGATTTATTGCATTTAAAATGATCAAAATATGTATGCAAATATTCAGTTAAATTGATAAAAATATGGAGCAAATGTTTTTTTTAACATATTTATATATATACAGTAGAATATATAAAAAAAATAAAGAACAATTAAGCACATATAATAATATACATATAATTTATTTTGGGAAATATATTTGAACCTCCAAACACAATATTGATAAAAAAAAATGTGTTTATAAAATAGAAAAGGCAAGAAATGTATTAAAATGATAAAATAAATCTTCAAAGGTATGCTTTTTGATTAAAATATGATTTAAAATGCAAAATATGCAAAACATATTGTTTTATTCAAGTTTGTTACTCCGAGAAATGAATTAGCATTTAATATAACATAAAATATTATGCAGGCATTACAAAAAAAATTTGAAAAAGAAAGAAGTCTCGAACCCTGGTTGATATCCTAATCAAATAAATCGAATTTTGTACAAGCAACAGCGGCGCTCAGTGGCACCGAGAATGCTGGAAGTTCATAAAAACGTCGAGTAATTGTTTTTGACGATAAATATGTCTTTGCTAATAACTATAAAATGTTGACGTTTAGAATGTCCCACGAGAAGACGGCTATTTTTTTCGTATGCTTGTAACTATATTTAAGTATAATATTTATACATATTATCATATTAGATATGTGTGTATGTGCGCGCACACAATCGACTATATTATACGTTAGATAAGTGTAGGCGATAGAAAATTAACATAAAACGCAGGTGTGTCCTTTCTTGATATTGTATTATACTCAGACACAGACCGGTCACGCGGAGGATTATTCTCGTGAATTGCACATATAATATTTTATACATGGAAATAATCATAACGAAAACTAAACAATTATTAAATCACATCTTATCGGGGTCAATTTGAAAATAAATTCTATGCGTATATTTTATTCGATTTTACACGATGTTTTATACTTCTGATTTTCTAGGTTTATATAGCTAAGTAGGTACGACTAATTTACGAGTATGACACGATTATAATATTATACTCAACAATACTGAACATAAGAAACGTGTTCCAAATGTATCAGAGAGCAATATATACGTAGTACCTATACTTTAAATA
The DNA here is from genome assembly GCA_013282895.1 of Eriosoma lanigerum. Taxonomy (NCBI): domain Eukaryota; kingdom Metazoa; phylum Arthropoda; class Insecta; order Hemiptera; family Aphididae; genus Eriosoma; species Eriosoma lanigerum. The sequence goes on along the minus strand of CM023357.1, from coordinate 51,430,885 downwards.
TATACTCGTATAGTAGTATGTATAGTTTATAACAACTGTATAATATTATTATAAAATATAAGAATAAATTAATGATGATAAAGAAATTAATATTAAAACAAGAGAAATCAATTTTAAATTATAATTATATTTATAACGACCAACAAGTTTACCCGAGTCGGTAAATATATTAAGAAGATAAAAATATTGATTATATCTTCTGTCTGCTACTAGATTTGTTAAAATTATACGTAATAGTCGTGCGTTTTCTATAATGTACCAGTAGAATTGTAGACTAATCACCATTCACCAATATAAATAAATAAATCAATAAATAGTTTTAAGCTGTAAAATATTATAGTTTTACTTTTTACATCGTAAATATAATATATGCGAATAATCTCGTGTAATTACTTTAATATACCTATTAGATTCTGAGCGAAGTGAGGACATCTATTGCAAAACCAATAGATGTTTTTTGTGTCTGAAAACATTTTTTTCAGGTAGAAATAATGGTCCGATTACCACAGACAGGGTATGCTTTCGATAGAAAATTGAATCTACTTGGTATTTTATTTAGCTCACTTTTCGAATTTCTTAATAGTGTCACCTTGGGATATGAAAAAGTACCAAAAATGATAGAAAATCGGCAAAATTGCGGTTGTAAAAATTTGATTTTAAATATTTTGGAATAACTAATGCAGTTTTGAACGTAAGGACTTGTACATTTTTTTGAGTATTCTCATAGGTAGTATACACACATTGTAAAATTTTGGAACAGATTATCAGTATAATATATTATATATCTGACTGAGTTTTGCTCAGAATCGTATTTTCGGATGCAATATTATTCAAATCTTAATTAAAATAGACCACTAATTTCTCCGAGGACCGAAGGGACGAAGGAGAAATGTCCAAAATCGACCTTCTTGCTCTTTGAGTATTGATCATACCTACATCAATTCATACTAGAAGATCGCAGCGTGGTTCAAGTTTGCCAACTAGTGTACAATTTTAAATATTTCTACTTAATTTTTACTTTAACTAATTAATCAGAAAAATGATCATCACATTATTTGAGTTAGTTTTAGCTAAGTATTATAAAATAAAATATAATATGATTACTATTCACGAATATTCAACGTAAAATAATAATATTATGTTTAAATTAACTAAAGTACCTACCCATTGTTTAATTAACAATGATAACAAGTAACAATATAATATTTTGTTTGCATCATTCATATGATTTTGATAATGATAAATAAATAATAAATAAAGAAACAAATAATAAGGTATACATTAGCCATAGTATAATAATAAACGCGCAGCAATGTGTTCAATATAAATATTGAAAAATTCGGATAAAAATTAAAAATTACTAATATAATAATTATTTTTTCCAAATATTTGACTTCATTTACTAGTGAGTTATGACAATTTAATACAGATATGCGGTAGCCAGTAGGACAAAATTGTAATTACATTTTATGATAACGCACTGTGATGATAAATATGTACCTATAAAAGTAATGAAAAATTATGCTCTCAAAAATGTGTTTCCTTTCATTTTTATAAGTATTAAGTAGGTATATTTATTGTTTAGTGTCCTTGTCTCAACGCTAAATTTAATTATCATAATCATAATAATATTATGTTATTATTAAACTGCGCGAACTGTGAAAGTGTTTTTATTATATTATGTTCAAGTGACATGTAACAATAATAATAAAATATTTTAACGGTTTTAACAATATATTTCATTATATTATATTTTTTTTTAATTTTCAGATAAATAATTATCGTTACTTGGGTGTAAAACTTAATTTTATTGAAACATACCGCATATAATATAAAATAATATTATTTAAAATTTTACACTAAAATTGTATACAACAAGAAATTTCTACAACATATAAAAGTAAATCATATTATTTTTTTGGTTTTATGAAATATTTTTCCCGTATTAACTAATTAATTATAACCTATATAGGCACTGATTAATACTTGATGATTGTATACATATATCGAAATATAAATTAAATATGAAGAAAACATTTTAATTAATAATTATTTTGATGAAACTTTTATTCAAATTAATTAACTTTATTAAATTTAAAATAATATATAGTATGTTGTTACCTCGGTCGTATTATATTTTTAGATCCACGACGTAGTAAACTACTTACTTTAAAATACAATAAATACATATCTTCTAAAAAATACACGGATAAAATATGTAGGACTGTGTAGGACAATTTCTTATAAACAATTGTACCTAACAATCTTCAATTATAATAATATATTATTACATATTCTATATTATTATCATCCTAGATAATTACTGTTATTTACAGTTAGGTTTTACAAATATAATTTTGTTTTTTAACAAGCTATACAATTTTTATTTATGAGTATATGGCTATATATTATTATGCCACTAAGTATACAAAAAAATGCAATTCTGCAAATTTGATAAATAATAATTCATTTTTTTTTTAATTCGACACATTACACAATTTAAATTCAAGTACACTCGTCACTCAATTATTTAAGGTAGGTAATAGAAAAAATATTATAAATATAAGGTTACCAAAAAAAGTGCATGGATATAAGGTGTTAGCAAATTTGCTTTTAGAAATATGGAATTCTACTTTATATAGTCCTATAATAAAAGAGAAACGGATTATAGGATTAGATATTTGAATTTTTCTTAAAATACATATTTCAATATAGGTAAGTATTTTTAATCAAATATAATAGGTACGTAATTTCTTCTTGTAATTGAACACAATATGAAATATAGTATCTACTTGTAATTATAAATGTTGCAAATTTTGAAATAAAAACAAATAAATTTTAAGTATATGTACATGAAAATAGAACAAGGCAAATATAATAATAATATGAAAATTGATCAGTGTTGGGATTTATCTAGATAATTATTTTTTTTATCTTTTATCTTATTTAGATAAATAAATATAAGTTATCTAAGTATTTATTTTAGCTAAAATTATCACTTATAAATTCATAAGATACATTTTTTTGTGAAAATGAGCTATATTTTTTAGATTTTTAGATGTTTCATTTTTATTCTCATTGTCTCAACTTGTACGTAAAATAACATGCCGGGCTAAAAATATATGACGTTATTCTGAAAAGACTATACATTATTCCTATTAAATATTTATTACTTATTATTAATTAATATTCCGTCTTCGGTTATAATTATATATAAAATATACTAATTAATTTATATAAATAGCATATATTAGTATATTGTTGTCGCGACCGATGTTATTTTCCAAGTAGAAAAAATTAAAATTAAAATATTTTTAAATTATAATTAAAATACGAAAAATAGAAACAGACGACAAATTATAATCACCGCCGTCCGCTAAAAAAAATTCCGTAAATAGGTATAATACTATTATTTATTTATTGAGAAATTTCTCAAATTCTATTTAATCTTTATTAATAAAGGTAATCCAGCCGTTTATTATTTCCGTGTTCGCTATACAATCATTTAAAATTTTTATAAATAATAAATAATATATAATTCATATTGACATGATATCCAGATATTCATGACAATTTAAAAGTCGAACAAGCAAATACGTGAGATGCTATTAATTTATTTCGGGTTTTATATTTTGTAACTATCTATATACTAATATTTTAATATGCTCATGACATATAATAATAATAAACATTATTTCGTATAATTACAATGATAATTATAATTTACAATGTTGTTAATTATTCATTTTATAGTCCACGACACAAAAAGTGACTGGTGACAAGCCTTAGAACCTTATTTTAGAAGATATTCTTGGAAATATTATTTTTAAAGTAAGCAATCAAAAAAATAATCATATTATACAGGCATGTACTTATACAACGGTATATTTTTAAATTAGTTATTTCAATTTTAATTTCTATAATTATCTGTAATTTATCTAGATATCTTTATCTTAAATATTTTTTTTGTTATCTAACACTGCAATTGATGAATATTTGCTCGTAATATATTTTTACACTCACACTTTTCATATTATAAATAGTACAATATTGTTGTAGCTTGTAGGTAAACTATATATTATAGTTTTATTATTATTAATTTATATCGATTTGATTGACACGATAATCATACGTCATTTTAATTTTTATTCATTATGTAATACAACCTTATATATAGGTATATAATTTATTCATATCACATTATTATGCGTATTTCCAGTAATAGCCGTAATAGCCGGCAGCAATAAACGTACGTTGTCGGATATTGTAGCTGCTTGATATACCCAGAATATTATGATGGTATAATAAATATTATAATATAACGTGTACTCGTTTTCAATTAAATTAAAAGTCGACCTAAATATACTATTTTATATTTTATTGTGCGCAGATCATAGCCTATGGTGTTATAATATTATTAAATACCCATTCAATATATTTTTTTTTCGTTTTCCATTACACGCGTGGCGTCATCGACGTAAATTCTAAGTACCTACCTATTTCCTAAACGAGGTAGTCCGAGCATAAGACAATTAATCGATAAACATATTCTTGGTCGTCTGCGCCCTTGGTAAAAATTTACTTTCAAAATGCCACGACAAATACTATCACGCGGCGAAGAAAAAAAAAATCATCGTTAATATTTGAAGCGTGTAGATTTAGTGTGATGACCAAGTATAGAAAAAAAATCATAATTGTACGAGACAGAACAAACATTCAACAGATGCCATACGCTTATAGTCGCATATGCCTTATAGCAATATATATTATATTACCTATATATTAAACAGATAAACTTGTCGTAGAACGTTATATTTGATCACGTCCTGCGATTCGCTTCTCGGTAAGAATAACGAAAAGAACAATAATGAAAAAAAAATATCCCACACGCCCGCGGGGAAGCTACTACAGCGGTGGTATCAAACACGACATTATATAAACATTATACGCCATATTTACACATTATATACCAAGTTAGGTACCAAGTTAGGTACCAAGTTAGGTTAGGTACATATTACCGGTGGTCTATCGACAACGATCTCGCGGTATGTGATGATCATTATTGCAACAACTCGTGTTCGATATCAGCGGACAAAATATTATATAGAGATGCTTACCAACATACCGTTTATATTCAAACAAGATTATACGAGTTTACTGTATAAGTGGAATTAAACATTTTTTTTTTTTTGTCGTAGGTTGTAAGTAATCGTCTATATAACTTCTTGACTCGAATCTATTCTACACTGTAATATCGCGTTGTGTGTTTCGTATGAGATAATGGAAAAAAAAGAGAAAAAAAACAATTATTCTATATCTAGTGGACCATACGAGTATACGCGAGTAGATACGCTATTTGAATTCATAATACGTCGGAACAGTTGTCGTCGTATTTATTTTTTCTGCCTCCGACGAAAATCAATTAATCTCGTTTGTTTTCCGAGTATGTCATACTCGTACGTCTTATAAATAATTGATAGCGGACCATTTTTTATTTCATTTATGTTTTTTTTTTTTTACTGCAGACTTCGTTCACAGCATCTGTACCGACCCAACAATTTTATAGCGTAAGCAGGGGCAGCAGCCAACGAATATCCTTTGCCCAGAAGGTCCTTACCGTGCAGTGGAATAACATTAACAACAATTGTATTTTATTAAACAAACCTGTATAGTAAATTTATATACATTATATTATTATACCTTCTTATACGCATTTTATAAAACCCGTACCTATGTGAATATGATTACAATACAATGGGATATGCGTAAGTACGACCGGTTTTAGTCTCTATCGGCAAACGAATGCGACTCGACGAGTGTCGATCACTCGGCTGTCCATCGACCGACTGTCCGTCCGTCCGTCCGCGAGGTAGGTCCGAAACAGGTCGGCGGCGGCGGCGACATTGGGATTCTATTTTATATTATTATTATTATTATTATTATTATTATGTATACACTGCAGCTATATACTATAACGAGCAACAATACAATAGGCTTTGCGAAAGACGGCGGACGGTCAATAACATGAGATAAAAAGAAAACTTACATTAAAAAATAAATTATATTAGGTACCTACTTACATATTATATGTTAACTGTATACCTACGTGTTTTATAAATCATATATCATTGGCAACTGCTCATCGTTTATAATGATTGGCAAGTCAACGGCGGAAAAAATGAACTTGTGTTAGTCAAGTCAAAATCAAATACTTATAGGGATATAGATATGACATAATATTATAATAGGGACCCAATATTATTGCGTGCCTAACTACGAAGTATTTATATGAGAATTATCCATAATTTTTTTTTTTTTCAAATTATTGTAACGCTGTTATTCATCATTCATCAATATTATTTTATTATAATAATTTATAATTGTAGAAATTGGAATCGGAATATTTTTTTCTCTAGATGAATGAATAAATAAATTATTAACAAAAACACGTTCATAGATACTTTAAGATATCATTATAAAACATTAAAATGGCATAATATTGCGATGCATAATACAAGAAAAATAACGTCTCATCAATGGCAAAACTTATTATTATAATCTATTATACCAAACTACCTAGATACATAAATAAATTGATACAATATTAGTATCGGTGTAAAAAATATGATAATAGGATTTGATATTTTTAGTGACAGCCCTATTTTATATTATGTACCTATACGTTATACGTAGGTACAATAGAAATGTAAATCATCAATATAATTACAACATTACGAGAAATTTATATTTCAACATTGTTTTTTTCTTTATAAACAAAAAAAAAATAATAATAATAATTTTTATCAATAGAAATTACTATAAAAACTTGTTGGTAGCTCTCAGCCATTCTGCAAGACACTATATTAGATACTATCCTCCATCAACTCTCACAGTCTCTCCATTCTAAAATCCAATCCATGTCCACGTGTCTATAAATCGATTTATTCTATAATATTCAAAATATTTTATTAAAAAATTACGACGATCGTGGTCGTGACTTGTTTCGGAATATCATATTATATGATTAATATGCGCACGCGTTTTGGTATCTCGACTACTTAATTGAACGATAGACGATAATATTATAATTTTTTTATATATATAGCAGTAGTTTGTATTGAAACAGAAAAGACGTATACCTATTGGTAGGTAGGTACACGACATAACACCTTCCCACGCGCGAAATCGTTTATACATAATATACTTGATCGTAATAATAATAATATTCTATAAGGACCCCGAGGAAGTATTTGCTGCAGCGTGCGCGTGATTGTCAAATCGACGATTTCCATAATATTATATAGGTAGACACTCGTGTTTCGACGAGCCCACCACATTCGTTTTATTAATAATAATAGTATTATTATCCGAGGATACGACACGATATTTATTATTATAGGTGGTATATTATTACAATATTACTTCGTCCGTTTGTGGGTGGAGTTGATTAAATATAATATAATATACATATTTTATTTTATATCATCCGACGACGGCCGACATCACGCCACCTACACGCGCGGTTTCCGCATGTACTCGTACAATACAATATTAATAATAATTGATAATACGATAATATTATAATAATGTTCCGTTTATTTCTTTTTGGGCGTCGTCGCCACCACGACTTTAGAAAAAACGACTTTAAATTATACGAAATTCAACCAGATGCTATACAAGATGAACTACCACCGCTAAATCGGATTTAAACGATCACAGATAAGCAATAAATGATGAAAATCGAGATCGTTTAGAGCTCAATCGCTGTCACTTCGGTTAGAACTATAATACCTAATAATGTTTCTCGGTCTTGGCGCCAAATCGTTAGCATTACGTATTTTCTACAAAATGTATGATTTTTATAAACTGTAAAGATGCAAATAATACCTGTTGAATCGTAGAAGTGTACAATTGTATAATAATATGCAAATTTTAAGTGAGAAAAGATTTCAGATAGAAATTTGATATAAATTACATAATGTTATTAATAAATTATTATTCGTAAATGTTTAGTAAGCGTGACACATAATATTAAACAACCGCGTTATATAGATTTATAACTTTAAAAGTTAATTGTTTATAGTTATTAGTTATTACTTATAAGTTATAACATAATTTATACCAACATATATAATGACTATAATTTCTATGGATTAAAATTGTAAGGGCCAAATTTTTTAGGTGTGTGTAATTGGTTGTAGTTTTATTACAATGCTTTGACGCTAAAAACGTTTTAAAACCATAAAAAAGTTTATCGTCTATATTTATACTATAATATTACATTTAAAATTAAATAATTGGATATTAAATCAATTCCTATACTTATGAGGTCAATTAATCGAAATTATGAAACAGTAAATTATATTATTATTACTATATTATCTATACTCTATAATGTGAACATTACAATTATTAATTATATTAGGTATGTTATACATTTTAAAACATACAAAATAATAAAATTTTCAAACCTACTAATATTTGCGAATGATATCATACAAACGTTCTAAAATACAAAAATATACATATTTAAATGTATATTATTATACTGATGATTTAATTTAAATATGTTATACATTATTTTCCATTTTAGACATAAATATTTATTAGCTATATTATGATGAATGGGTTTATGGATATGGAAGCTGTAATTTATTTTCCAGAACAAATAAAGAACAATGTGATGAAAATCAACTTACAATACTTACAATATATAGGTAGGTACAATTCAAATATCGTAAATCGATTTCTTATACCTACGTAAATTTAAATTATAAATACTTAAAACCTAATTGTTTTTTATAATCGTAATATTTTGTAATCGTATATAACTACGTTGGTAATAGTTTTGGTACTTGTAAAATCGTATTGGAATCATGAAAATTTGCTACGTGTCGATATATTGTGTTGCTCTATTACGTATTTTTTATATAAATAACAATAGTCTGAGGATGGGTATGATAACTTCTATTTAAAATTGATATCATTGTCCTTGGAACTCGGGGAATAGAATAACGAGCATGTGTAGACATTAAGTGCCAGTAGATTGTTGTAGTATGACATAATATAAGATATAATAACACTAACAATAATAAGAACATCAATTATGTGTATCAAATTTTCATAAATTCTCATGTATTGATTCGTAAAGAAAATATTAATACGAAAATATTATGTTGTGTTGCACTAACTATTGCGTTGCAAACAAAATAATTATAATGATAAAAATAAAATTATTAATATAAAAATAATTAATTATTTTGATCGGCTGTGATTTATGTACTATGAGTGAAATATGAATTAAAATATTTCATTAAATATCTGTGCGTAAAATTTAATACGGTTTAAACAAATATGTTTACGTTTTATTCGATAAATATAAAAAAGGTTATTTTACGTTCTTATGTATTTTCATTAATATACTAGAATACTATTATTTTATTAAAATGTTATTTTTTTATAAATACCCATTCTTTTTACAAATATTTCAGCATAGTCCTTCTTCCAATTCATAAAATTATAATCTATTTAATTCTTCACTTGGACGGAAATACTCAAATTTTTTTTTTCTTTGCATACCTCGACTCTATATTTTTTTTCTAATTTATTTATTGTATCATATCTATATATATATATATTATCGGTAGGTATTTAGTACAATGTCGGCGTAAGGGTGGGGCGAGCGAGGCACATGTCCCAGCCCCCGCACTTTCAGGATCCCACGGTTAGCTAAAAAATATAACACTATATTTTTTAAAAAATAATATTGAAAGACCTGATGTAAAGTTGTAAATCAAGGGTATATAATTGTACTATTAGCGTATTATTGACTATTGTATATTATAGAGGCACACCAGTACCGGTAGATCTGTTAAAATAAAAACAAAAAAATACCTAGTAAATAATAAGTTATAAATAGATCGAATTATTAATTCCACGATAACGATCGTTTTTTTCTTCTCCTAAGGAAAAACTTTTGAGAAACTTGAAAAATGAACTTAATAAAGTACCAATTAGATGCAATTATCTACCGATAGCATACCCATTTTGTGGTAATCGAACCATTATTTCTACCTAAAAAGTGTCTGTAGACTTAAAAAAAAATTTGTAAAACCAATACATTCTTCGTTTCACTCAGAATCTAAAAGTTAGATAAAAATTTATGAAGTAACCATCTTTTAAAATTTTTAATTATCAAACCAAAAAAATATATATATATATATATATACCTGAATATAATATATACGAGTATATATATATAAATATATTCATACTAATATTTTTTAGTACTTTATGAGATTATTATTATTTTAAGGCCAGGATTTAGAAACATTACAAAATACATATGGTAAATTATTGAAAATTATTACTTATAAAAATAAATTAACTATTTTAATATTTACTTTAATATAAGTAATTTGTTTATTTAAATAAGAATGAAATGAAAATATTTTAGATTTTGAGCTAATCGAAAAATGTATTGGTTTTACAATGAATTTTTTTTTTCATTAAGCTGAAAATTTGATATGACGTATTTAATGTTTTACTCTTGAATACACATGTAAAAAATATCGAAAATCGTAATACAACTTTTTATACGGTTTCAAACTTTCACATTTCACATGTTTGATTTTTATATTTTTAAAAGTCTGAAGACATTTTTCGGAAAGAAATAATGATTTAATTGCCCCGAGTAGGGTATGCTTTTGGAAGTAAATTGTATCTTCTTAGTACTTTATATAAGTCGTTTTTAAAATTTCTCAATACTTTTTCTTAGGCCTTTAAGAACTTAAATTTTTCTACTGAAAAACTGCAAAATTTACGGTAACTAATTTTGACGAACTTGATTTTAAATATTTTATGAAATCTATAAATGCAATTTAATATGCAGGGGCTTGAAAAATTAATATATAACTTTATGTGTATATATAAAGAATAGGTACTTTACATATTGAGATCGGGGCTTGGGGGACCTTCTAATGTCATTTGCCCCGGTCCACGCAAAACCTAGTGCCAGAACTGATTTAATATACACGTAGTACTATATTAATTATATACACTATTGACATTATAACGTTTAAATGTTTCAAACCGCTATAAGATACAAGATGTCTTCTATAAATTATGTTTCGAATGATTCGATCACGTGCGATTAATTAGCTGAATCATTGAGTGTAATTTTCAACTCGATAATTAAAAATTTATATTAGGTATATGCGGAATTATCGCTGTCGATTTTTTTCTTTTTACTTTGTCAAATATGATTTGTTCCATATGATCACATATAAATAGCTATACGAGCTACGTAAGTACTTATTTAAGATTTTTACACCGTATTTGATAATATAAGAAGTGTACGTATATATACCTAGTAAAGTTGATGTATAATATATTTGATACATTTTCTCGCTTAATCGTTTAATATTTAACATAAAATTTAAATTTCATTACCATGTGTTATGCATAAGTTAGGTATGTGTTATTATCTATTGTTATTTATAAATATATAATATATTATGTAATATAACCTTTAACAAAATATACCTACACACGAATTTTAATAATTTCATTAATTATCATTTAAATATTTATTAATATTTTACATGCGCGTCTACCCACATTTTTCGGGACCTTCCTTTATTGTGCATTGTAACATAGTTTTACATATTATCATTTAATATTATAATCGTTTATTCGTTTTCATACGGAATCTCACTAAAATCGAATTCCTTTCTATACGTATATATATATATATATTATAATGTTATTATCTTTTAAAATAATATTTATTATCCGTTGACCGTCGTCACACCTTGTCGTTCTCGACACACGTCGGCTTCGTATAATATGCCTCGTCCATTCATATTAAATAGCATTTCCTGTTTGTCTCGGACGCGGGTAGGCCGTAAAGTCGTTAGATTTTTAGGAGTGTATGCGCAGGTGGCGGTGCTGCTACATCAACGGAAATCGGGTTCTTCGCAGCTGATCTTGGTACGGGGAACTTTCCCTATTTGTACATCAAACAATATTTATCCCTTCCGCCGCAAGTTGAAATTTAAGTAGGTAGGTAATATCGTAATAATATATTCCATTGACCATTTGCAGTGGTCATCGTCGCATGATGCGTGAAAGCGTTCCTTTTACAAAACTTACACGCTGTCGCGTTTCGTTCACACGCTCACATACTACACGTATAATAATATTATTATGGTTTAATAACACGTGTGCTTATATACATATTATATCCGTTTCCTGTGCGTAATTGATATTTCACGTTTTTATACGTTTATCCGCCATAAAAAGAAATAGCGACTTCTTTCTTCTGTAGAGTTCTACAGAATATAATAGGTAACTATAGTTATAATACATACTTAAAAATCTATATAGTAGGTAGCGTCCATATGGTAGTCGACGCGCGATGGTATCGACACCGATGACGCCGCACACGAACGCCACCTCTGCACGCTGTATATATATATATATATATTTAAATCGACTTAAGCATATAGAATACGTGTATAAATATTATTATTGCTATTCTATTATTATGTATATTGGATATAGGCGCATTTCAAACGTCCGGTACGAGTTTTTATGCTCGCCCATACGGCAACGTACACGAGTCGAACAATTCCATAACGAGACGCGCACGTAGGCTCCGCGACGACGACGAAACTCGTATATGCACATGACACATCCGGAGGGACTCTAGCTATATTGAGAGGATTTTCACAATTATTATCGTCGTATCGACAAGGTGTTTCGTTGTAAATCGTTCGCGTATTTTTTATGTACCTTATATTATACTTTATCGGACCCGTCGGCGAATATTACATATTATTGCTTATGAGTCTTAGAGACAGGATATTTATGTTTTTACATATTTTTACCGAGAGTATGCAGCTCCGATCGGTTGAGCTTTCTCGACGATTCATTTTCCTATGAACTGATATACAAACTTGTTTAGCGCATAAACAAGCATATTTTTAGGTTTAAGAATATTTTGTGCAAAATAATATGTTTTAAGATAATATATAGAGGTTTTATTTGAACATTCCATATAAAATGTTATGGTTTTTGAAAAAAATCAAAACAAATTGTGACCTTCGTCAATTTCTACCGACCAGACGCCATGATTCGATCATGTTAAGTTTACCGTTCAACTTGAACGTGATATATCAATACTTATATCAAGACGAAAGACGCGATGCAATATTGATAAGAAAATGAATTATTTATTAATTAATTAATTTTATTATTAAAAACAAGTTATTATTATTATTTATTTATTTTTGAGCTCATACGGGTAAATTTTAAATATATAAATAATAACTATTATAAATTGTTACTTTTTTCGTTTTTCCAATATTTAATACATTTTTATGAAACATTATATATTTTCAAAAAATAATATGTACCTATGCATATAAAAGATTATTTTGACAAAATTATAGAACATAAAAACATCTTATATTTAGGTTTATTAAATTCGGTCTCTACTTATAAGTTAAAAGTCTTATATATATATAGAATATAGGTATTAAATGACCATAACAAAAACGCGCAGAACAATATCCAAATATTTCACAGCATTGTTCACCCACACACACACTGTGCGTCAGACCAGCTTAAGGCTCAACGCATATACAGAGTGTTCAAAAATGATAAACCATTATGCATTTCACTCTATTTTATTAAATGTCTAAATGCACTTATTCGGGGATGATGAAACTTTATACGTATACAGTGTATATTAATATTATATATCGTGCAAAAATCTAAAAAATTTAAATCCGTACGGTAGGATGTGAGAGAAAACCACTGCAATGTTTCACATCGTACACTCTGTACCAAGGTATATATAAACAATATACCAGGACAATACCATTATGAATTCATCGTCTACTATTCAACTATTCGGCGGTAAAATATTATAATAACAACATATATAATATAATACAATCTCTTTGAACACAGAGTAAAAAAAAAAAATTGTATCTACAGCGATGTGCATACGGCATATATAATATTATATTTTTATAATAATATATTATACATTATTTTATGGTCGTCTTGAATTTTGTTGGTTTTTTTTTTTTTTTTTTTATCCACGGTGGGCGTCGTATATTTTGTGCTTGCTTGTAAGTATATTGGCCAACTCTATCGTCATTATTGTAACATGCATATTGTATTTATAATATTAATATAAAATATAGTAGGCATTAGTTTTATTATTATTATTCATTTTAAATATGCACGCGCGCGATAGTTTCTCCCGTGGCCTAACCTATACGAAATGCGTGGGCAGCATAACCTGAATGGCGAGCCCACTATGTTATATTATATATATATATATATTACGACGTAGGTATACACACATCCTTGGGATTGTAACATACAACGGAAAAAATAAAACCTTCGTTCAAGTTTTGATTTTTTTTTTTCTTTTCTTTCATCGTCTCTTCTACATATACCTCTTATGTGTGTGTGTGTGTGTGTGTGTGTGTGTGTGTGTGTGTGTGCACAATCACGCGGCTTAACGTTAACGGTATATAAATATTGTAATATATTACACACAATTTTATACGCGCGCGAGTTCGCCACGTCTGTCACCCCTCTGACGGAGGAGCGTTGCGTTTTTCTGACACGCTGTTCCGTACACCGCAATAGTATAATAATATGCAACAACAACAATAATAATAATAATAATAATTATTATTATTATTATTAATCGAGTCCAACGGCTACTGCGGTCGAGAACACGATCCGCTACCGCGTTTCGGGCTTCTGTTTCTATGACTGACACGCATTTCCTACACTATAATATTATTATGTGCAAATACACTTAGGTACGTTAAAGTTTTCCACGTGCGTGGATAACGACCAACGGGATTTTTATCCCAAATGATCTAATGTGAAAATGCCACATGGTCAGATACCGTAAGAAATCTGTGGCGTGTAGTGACTAGCGACACGTTTGTCCAATTAATAAACGTTAATTACTGGAAATTGAAATAACAGTTATAGTAATACGATATTACCGAAAATATTGTTAGTAAAACTTGTTAACTTATTCTTACAATAAGTTAAATATTGTAGTATACCCTACCTACGTAATATTAATATTTTATTCTATACAAAATTTTTATAATGTTATTATTCATATATATATATATATATATATATATATATATATATGAGGATGAAACGACGATTTCTTCAGGGCTGGTAAAATTGGTGGTGAGAACTGGCCAACTATGAAAAACAGTTGCATGCGTCCTGCATATTATATAGATACATAATTCAGTATCTTAATCTTATTTATATATATAAATCACAGAAACGCAAATTTAAGATGGGACCATGAAGTTCCAAAAATATTTGGTACTTACCATTTTTATTGAAAATACTTTGAATTAACTTACTTAAATATATTTGATGAAAAGGTTTGAAAAAATAACTATGACTTAATAGCTTCCTCAAATCTAAGTCGTCGCTATTTATGTATTTATGCGATATTTTGAACTATCCATACCTATTCACTATTATATTCGAACATATTTCACTGTTTAATACAGCTATTGGGACTCGACTATCCTATATGACAGCATGTTTATTTATTTAGGGGTTTTATACCCCTATAATGTATATTGACCAGAGTTTGAAAATAATTATTTTGTCATTGTATCGTGACATGTTAGCTGATTATCTTTATACCCGTCTATAAAATATGTCGCGCAGACTGTCTGGGTAGAGACAAAACTCGAAGGTTCGTCCTACGGATTGTTTAAGCAAAAATGTGAAGGCGTGTGATTTATCTGACATGTATGCAGCAAACATTATAGCCAACTTTTACTACACCGATACGAGTTTTTCTTAAAAATAAAAATTCGATGTATTATAGGTAATATATGTAAATATAATATTAAATTATTAAAACAAATTTACATAATATAAACAATCACTAATAAGTTGACAGTACAAATAATAAGAAAATTAATGGATGCACTAAATTTTAATTATTCATTTAATATAAATCATAATATTAAATTGGTATTAGGAGCTTAAACAAATAAAACGTTTTAGCAATTATTGTCCGATTGAACGGTGAATTACACATAGAATTTGTTTTAGCGTTTAATTTTCATAATCTATTTTCTCACATAGCAAAATCCACTTAGAACTTAAATTATAGTAATTGAGTTAAAGTCTGTAACTTTATAGATATACTGAATACTTTACAGATTGAACACGCAATTTAACTAAATGTCACAATTTGTTTTGAATAGACGAAAATTGCAATAAAATAAAATATGTGGGTTCTCTAAAGTGATGGAAATTATCATTCTACAGTACACGTAGTTAAATAAGAACAGGAATTGTCTCATAAATTATTAAGAGACTTCTGAGTCTCACGATATTTAGATACAATTTTATATAAGTAGATAAATGAAGAAGATGAAATTTCTGACGATGAAAAATAAAGGTTATTATTCAATTCGTTTTTATTTTTCCGTATCCATATTTTTAATTCTCCTTTAAATTTCGTCAAGTACCAAGTAAATAAAAAGTATGTAGAAGATTGCACTTTCGAGAATTTTTAAATATGCAATATTGAACATTGAAATTATATTTAAATTAAATTTTATTTTGTAGAACGTGTAATTTTAATTTCAGATTTCTAAAAATATATAAATTATAAACATTCTACAATAAAATCATGAATTGTTATATTATCCATTCGGAATTAATAAAATTAAGACCACCAATACATCCCTGTAAATAAATAACACCATGGGCGGCTCTAGAGACTTGAATAGGTGGGCTGAGACATAATTTTCCAAAAACTTTATAACAAAAAAAAAAAAAAACGGATTTTACAACACAAATTCAAGCCGTCTATTTTTAGTTTTACAATCATTAAGATCGGATAATTGAATTAAAACAAGTTTTCATTAATAAATTTAATTAAATATATTTTTTCTCCAATTAAATATAAATTTTATTAATAAAGTTATGTTTGTGCAAGCAAAACGTAATACACATCAACAATTTATAACATAATGATTTCTGATTAATTATATTATTTCAGTATTATTCAGTTAATTCTTAATTGGACAACACATACCTGTTTTATAAACAAAATCTAATCGCGATAGACTATAATATAATTTGTAATTTTGTTTTTAAAAATATCCAATTTTTTTAAAATTAGATGCTGTGGGGGGCACTGCCCCTAGAACCCCGCCAACATTGGTGCTACCTCTGAATAATACAGTGTCATCTTATTATTATTTTATAGTAAATAATTGAAATCTAAGACATACAATTTATGAAATTGAATGGGAAATATTTTGCATCATCGTGAAATATATTATTATTTTGTTATATGTATTGTAAACTAATAAATGTATACACTATCAGACTATAATAACTCGTACTGATACATTATTATATTGATAATTGATATGTTAATATAATGTTTATGTACTCACGTGAGATTACAGCTGAGTTAAGTGAATCGTACCGGCAAATCGTAATGGATTTTTGGCGTAAAAATTTTAAAAATAATCGTATCCATCATTTCACCGCATGAATATAATATTATAATATAGGTACTTGTGTCATTGTGTGTTATTACACACCGTTTCCATATTAATATATTATAGGGTTATAATAATAATTATTAAAACAAATTAAATGTAAAAACAATAAGACTACATATGACCGCGCGATGTATTTTTCGTTATTTTTTCATTCCATTCACTGCGAGTACCGCACACGACCGTCGAATATACACTACTGAGTATTGAGTCAGCATATTTAACGTACACGCGGTGACGGCGAGACAGAATAAAATAAAACACAAAAATATACATACATCGCTGGGTGGGGCTCTCGGACCGGTCAACCTACGGGGACAAACGATACTATATCGAATCTCACATTGTACAAACAAAAATATACACATATATACACAATTTTATATGTATTTATATATACTTTTATTAATAAAAATAATAATATATTATAAAATACGGTCCTCAACTTCTAAATTCTAAACGGAGCAAACATGATTTGTGTTTTCACATTCTGCAGAGCGAAGCTCATTCCATATTGATTATACACTTTTATAGTATCTTTTTTTCGAATTCCTCACAAGTTTTTTATTTTGGGGAAGAGAAAAACTACTAAAAAATGGCAAAATTCACGGAAACCGTATTTTTAACCAACTCAAGTTTAATATTTTATGATAACGTATTTGAAGGAAATTACCTTTTATTTATTATAAAAAAAGAAAAATAAGTTTTATACAAAAATGTGTATCATTTCATTTCTAAAATAATAGATGTATATTTTTTCCTCTTTATGCCTTTCTATAAAAACTTCTTTGCTTTTTTCTCTTTTTTTTATTATTTTGTTTAATTTTCAAATGATTTGATAGTTTTATATACATATATTAACGGAACAAATCGTTAAAACATTAAGAGCTTGTAAAGACATGCATTATCGAAATTATGTTTAAAATATTTTTCAAATTATTTTTACGATTTGAAATTTCAATAGAGATATAATCATATACTAATTAACCTTGTAGATTAAAAAAAAATTCGTAAATCAACAATCTCTTTTTTTTAATAATAAGCATTTAAAATTGGAATTTGAGTGAAATCGAAGAATATGATTTTTTTAAGTTTATAGATACATTTTCTGGCAGAAATAATGGTTTGATTACCATAAAAAAAGTTCGATTTTAGTAGAGAATATTATCTAATTTATACTTTATACACGTAATTTTTTGAAATTTTTAAAATGTTTAATATTTTATAATTAAATAGAAAAAACCACTATAATAATAGCTAAAAACGACAAAATTTGCGAATAATTTCATTATTATTGATAACTAATTTGAGGTGATTTAAAGGAACAAGCAAAGGATGATTCAGAGGTACGAAACCTTCACAAGAATGATGTAAAGGATGATTTAGGGGTACAAAAGCTAAAAGAGGATGATGTGGAGGAAGAGGCAGAGAATATGTAGAGGATGAACCATAGGTACAAAACTTTGGAGAGGATGATGTACCGGATGATTCAGAGAGTAAAAGCTAAAAGAGGATAATTCAGAGGTTCAAAACCTCGACAAGGATGATGTGGAGGAACAAGCAGAGAATATGTGGATTATGATCCATAGGTACAAAACTTAAGAGAATGATTTGGAGAAACAAGCAAAGGATGACTCAGAGGTTTCTTTCTACGAAGAGTATGATTCAGAGGTTCAAAACCTCGAAAAAGATGTTATCACGGTGCATGGGTCTATCAAAAGTTAAACAAGTATTCACTACACCGGTGTTAATTTTAGTTTATATTTATTAATTTTATATAAACATTAACAATAAATAAATATAACAAATATATTTATTAAATGACGCGATGGACGCTACGCACAAACTGACGCTTCGCCAGTCTGTCGTTCGTAGTCCCGATCTTACATATTATCTTAATATTTAATAATATACATATTTATATCGTTTCGATATACGGTCGCGGGTAATGGTTAGTAAAAACCGATTACTTAATCGCAATTATCGTAGTATTATAAATATGTATATTTCGCTGCCCGTGCGACCGCGCGCCGATGGAAACGACCACGATAAGGCGCTTCGCTTAATTATCGTATATGGTATTTTCGTCGGTATTATTACTGCGAGCGGAGACGGACAGTTGATTATTTTCGGCCTGACGGAATATACGATTCGAAATATTGTTAACACAGGTCGTGTCAATGTTGAGGAGGAATAAGAAAAGAATATAAAGAGGAGGATGTGGAGGAACAAGCCGATATATGTGGAGGATAATTCATAGGTACAATACTTAAGAGAATGATTTGAAGGAACAAGCAAAGGATGATTAAGAGGTTTAAAACCTCGACGAGGATGATGTAAACTGTAAAGGATGATTTAGAGGTTTAGAATGCAACATAATATAAATAAATAATTAATATATAATATTAATAATTTAATATACAATAATTAAAAACAAATTCTAAATATTTTATAGAACAATAGTTATTAGCAAAGATATATTATATGATGGTAATACAAAAAAAAAAAGAATAATTGATAACTAATTTTTAATTTTAATAAAAAGAAATTATATGAAAGGTAAACAACATTTATTAACAAAATAAAAAATCATGTATTATAATATAATAAAATATATTATAATATGATATTATATATTACTATGTGCATGTTAATTGTAATTGACAAAAGAATTTAGTGGTCGAAAATAAAAGATTAATTGAACAGTGCTTTAGAGGACATTATACCCACATGTTTTTTAATGATGCTGACTATCTATCTAATAAGGAATATAGAAAAATCACAACAATTCATAATATTAATTGTGGCGTTTATGTTGAACTTGGAGTAAAAACATCTACTCGTATTAACAAATTTATAGAGAAGAGTATTTTGGAAAGAATAACACATCGGTTTTATAAAATAATACCTAGCAAAGATGTTATAGTGTGTTAAATTTTATATTTTTTAACATGTTCTAACTTCTTTACGAGATGGTATTTTACAAAACAAATATAACATTTTCTCCAAAATATTCTTCTCTATAAATTTGCTGATGATGTTTTTACTCTAAGTTCAACCTATGTGTCATAATTAATGTTCTGCATTGCTGTGATTTCGCATTATTTAAAAACATGCAGGTTGTTTAACGTCCTCTAAGCGAATATAATTATGGTTTCATATATTTTAAGAGGTCGACTGCCACTTTATTTTGCGCCTCTATTTTAGTTCTGCCAACGCCTAAGCCTAAAACGATTAATTTTTAAGAGAAATATTGCTATGAACCGTTACAAACGCATTATAGTACTTTATTAAGCTCAATTTTAGAATTTCCCAAAAGTTTTTCCTTAAGAAGCAGAAAATTGGCAATTTTTTATACGCTTTTAATTATATTTTTTTTTCGTCATTTCTTATTAAGTTTTAATAGTAGGGACTTGAAAATTTTTTGAGTACTAACATAAGTTATTTACAAGCGTGGTAAAATTTTGGAACGGAATAGTTAATTATTTGGAAAAATATAGAGCTTTGAACGTTTTCCAAAAAAAAAATTAATATTATCTACAATTTTGGGATTATTTGTTTGAAAATTTTATAGAAGTCCAATACTATATTATTTAATCTTATTACAAATTATTTTGAAAATCGTAACAAGCAAATTTTTTTTTAGGCTTTTTATTTTTTTTTTCTGATCTATGAAAACCTTTTTTCAGGTAGAAATATTGGTCCAATTATCATAATTAAGGTACCCTTTTTATAGCGAATTTCATCTAATTGGTACTTTATTTAAGTCATTTTTTGAATTTCCCATAAGTTTTCCCTTGAAAAGGAATGATAACTCCTTGAATATTGATCGTAGGGATTTGAAATTTATTTTGCATTTTAACATATGTAATTTACATTCACGGTAAATTTTGTACTGGATTATTAGTACAATATATTGCAATATATTTAGATCCGCTCAGAATCGTATTTTCTAATGCAATATCATTGCACTCAAATTTGAATAATTATTTTAAACCACTAATTTCTCTGAGGACCGAAGGGACAAAAGAGGAACGTCCATAATCGGCCTTCCCACTTTTTTATTATATTAACAACACTTATAATAAAAATACTCGTAATGCAGATGGTTGGTCGCTAGGTTAGGCTAGGTTAGGTTAGGTTAAGTTAGGTTAGAACGATAGAATTCCCGTGCGCACGAGCATGCCATCGGGCGCGTCCCCAGGTTGCGGATAGGGGAATCCCCTGTAGATATACAGGGCAGCCGCGAAATAAGCCATACCTTCGGGGTGGACGAATAAGCGGTCGCGGACAAGCTCACCATCGGGGAAACGATCGACCTCGGTGTCCCAGAAGATCACGACCCACAGCCGGAAAACAGGACAACCGACGCGAGGCTGGCGTCGGCAGTGGCGGCCTAGCCACAATCAATCAACATGGATAGCACAACAAAAAGCATAAACCGTACTTCTCCAGGGGGCTCGGAGACCCAGGAGGCGGTAATTGGGGGACAGCGCTCGCCCCAGGGGTCGAGATCACTGTCAGGCGCTAAAGGCGTAGGGATGCCTAAGCAGGTCCCTACCGCCAGCAACGGAGTTGGTAACTCTACTGCTGTCGGGGGTGCTAAACAGGCCCTCGACGGTGGCCGTAAAGCCACTGAGGTTACTGCAGCAGCCAACGGTAGGAATAAGGACACAGACATGAGAAAGGTAGCGGAGTCAGATAAAGATCAAGACACAGGTGCCATGGCTTCTCCAAGCGGAGGGGAGAAATCCGGAGGGCTGACAAGTAACTCAACGACGGCAAGGTCTACTAACATCCGCACACGCAGTGAAGAAGAACTTCTGACCACGCTTCGAGGGTACATAAATTCGATGGCAGTCTTTGCACAGAACAACCGGAACATGCATAAAGAATTAAAAGAAACAATTGCTAACTCAAGCAAAGTCATGTCCCAATTTATCAGAATAAGGACTGTAGGGCCAGACACAATAGGAAAGGCGACCACAAACACAAGCATACAAAAGCCATCAGAAGCACCTTCGAAAACGAAAGCAGACTCCGCCCAACCACCTGACCGCACTCGCTCCGATATCTCGGGGGCCATATTTGAGGTGAAGGATATATTGAACAAGCAGAGCGAAGCAATCAGCAGGTTGACAATTTAAACAGAGGCACTTCAACATCAACAGCAACAACAACAACAGCAGCATCAACAGGGGTATAGCAGTGGCATCGAGGACGGGTGTAGTTGGACCGACGTAGTCAGAAGGAAACCACCTAGGAACGAACACAGAACGGAACCAAGATTCGCTGAAAAAGAGAACACCACGAAGGCTAGATTGCCGCGAGCTAAAACACGTCCTACTGCAATATTGATCGACATCGATGGCCAGGATGATTTCTCTGCAGTAACGAATAGAATAAAGAGCTGGGTGGACCATAAAACTGTAGGCAAATCAATTATCGGCATGCGGAAAACATCAAAGGGTAAATTATTACTGGAAGTGCGTGGTGACTCTATGGCCGTGGACACGGTGAAGGCGGAGATCACTAGAGCGGCTGGAGAGGACGTGTATGTCAGGCTACTCCAACAGAGATCAATGATCGAGATCCGGGACATAGACCTTTGGTCAGAGAGAACCGACGTCGTGGAATCTCTCTGCCGGGAAACCAATATTCCTAGCCAATTGGTAAACGTTGTCAATATAAGGTCCGTACATGACAGATCGCAGACAGCATTGGTGCTTCTGCCTACTGAGCACGCAAACAAGGTTATCGACTACGGACGAGTCAAAATCAGTCTGGTGAATTGCCGAGTACGTCTAGCGGACAAGAGCCGGTTTAGGTGCTTTAGGTGCTTAGGCTACGAACAAGAATCCAAGAACTGCCAGGGCATCGACCGCAGCGCTTGCTGCAGGCGTTGCGGTAAGCCAGGCCACTTTGCTAACGATTGCAAGGAGGATGCACTTGCAGCGGCTGAGTTCGGAAAAATTTTGAAGGAGGAGTCTCACAAGGGCATGAAGACAACGGAGAACGTAAGCAGTATACCCAGGTCTTTCCGCAGGAGTGAGGAAACGGCCGGCGTTTTAGCTAACCCGAAGTTATGATCCGCATACTCCAAATCAACGTCGGAGTTTGCCGAGCGGCTCAAGACCTTGCAATATCAATGGCGAATGCTAACGAAACTGATATCGTAGTCCTCAGCGAGCAATACCGAGATACTGATGAGGAGGAAGGGTGGTATGCCGACGCGGGCAGTCGGTCTGCGATCGTTGTCTCGAGTAGACTGCAGATCGACAAGATAGGACCCCGCTCGCAAGGATTTAGATGGATTGAAGCAAGTGGGCTCAGATTTTATAGCTATTACTGCTCCCCGAACGTAAATATCGCCGAATTCGAAAATTTCTTGAGGAGGCTAGAGGCAAGCATTAGGGAATCAGAATTCCCAGTCATAGTGGCTGGCGACTTCAAATCCAAGTCGGGCAACTGGGGCAGCCCATTAGAAGACGCAAGAGGAGCCCTCCTGGCAGATCTTATGGCGTCTATGGATCTAACGGCATGCAATAAGGGAGGATCACCTACCTTCGTTCGAGGTAACTCAGGCACTCACATAGATATCACGTTCGCAGCTCAAGGCTAGCACGTAAGGTCTGCGACTGGGAGGTCCTGGAAGTAGAGTCGCTAAGCTGGCACAGGTATATAGTGTACAAGATCAGGCTCGAGCCTCTATACCAGATTAGCAAGCATATAGAAAACAGGTGGAGCTGGAGGAAGTTTGACCAGGTCAAATTTGAAGACTATATGTCATCAGTTACGTTTGAGGACGCAAAGAATGTAGCCACGGGCTCCAACAGACTGTCAAATATCGTGGAGGCGGCATGCAACGCGAGCATGCCTAAGGGTCATTACATGGGAGGAAAAAAGGCGACGTACTGGTGGACGAAGGAGATAGAAGACCTGCGGAGGAAATGCCACTCAACCCGTAGGAGAATTAAAAGAGGACGACGCAGAGGAGAATTTTTCGAGAACGAGAACGACGAGTACAGAGCAGCAAGGAAAGAGCTTAAGTACGCAATCGGAAAGAGCAAAAAGAATTGCTGGATCAACCACTGCAAGCAAATCGACAGCGATCCTTGGGGTTTACCTTATAAGCTTGTTACCAAAAACTTAATAGGCCGGAGACCCATCCCGGGCATAACCCTACCGGGACGGCTAGACAGAATAGTGGACACACTGTTCCCGCATGAAACAGCTATCGTTTGGCCCACTGCGGAAAGCATCTATGATTTTCCAGAGATTACACGAGAGGAGATAAAGGAACAGGCGAAGTTGATTCAGCTAGGGAAAGCTCCAGGACCAGACGGAGTGCCAGACCTCGTGATCAAAGGTATCGCGCACAGCAGACCGGATATTCTGGGGAAAATGTTTAACCTATGCTTCGGCGAGGGTAGCTTTCCGGCCGAATGGAAGAGGGCTAAGTTAGTGCTTTTGCCCAAGGGGAACAAGCCACTAGACCAGCCATCTTCATATAGGCCGATCTGTCTTCTAAACACAACCGGGAAGTTCTTCGAGGGCGTGATCAAGGGAAGACTCGAAGACCACCTGGATAGCCACGGAGGGCTAAGCGAACGGCAGTTCGGCTTCCGTAAGGGCAGGTCGACCGTCGATGCAATACATACGGCCATGGAGACTGTAGAATCGAAGTCAACGGGCCCTCTCCGTCGTAGAGAACTTTGTGTTCTCATCGCACTCGACGTAGCAAATGCGTTCAATTCCGCAAGATGGGATAAAATTAGCGAGGCGTTGGAGAAAAAACGAGTCCCAGCCTATCTCCAACAAATAATTCGCAGCTACTTGAGTGATCGGTCTCTAACCTTCGGTGTAGGGCAAAATAGGGCGGTCAGCTATGGCGTTCCGCAAGGCTCGGTCATCGGTCCTATTTTGTGGAATATAATGTACGACGATCTCATGCAAGTTAATCTAGAGGGCAACCATCCGGGTTTCAGCTCGACCTCACTGGTGGCCTTCGCGGACGATGTGGCGGTCATAGCGACGGGGCGCAACAAGCACTGGTTGGAAGAAGCGGCAAACGGAGCGCTGACGTCAGTGTCAATATGGATGAAGAAAAACGGGCTAACCTTAGCGGCGCAGAAAACAGAAGCTGTGATGCTCACAACAAAAAGGGGCTACGACATTCCTACACTTACTGTTGACGGCGTCACCATAGAACTCAAAGAGAACCTGAAATACTTAGGATTATCACTCTGCCGTAAGCTCGGTTTTAGTCACCACATTAAAACAGCCGCGGCAAAGGCCGGCGCGACAGCAGAAGCACTCGGGAGAATTCTCCCAAATGTCGGCGGCGCAGGGCAAAGAAGAAGAAAACTCCTAGCCACGGTGGTAACCAACCAGCTATTCTACGCGGCGCCGATCTGGGCGAACGCACTAACCTTGGCATACAACGTAGACGCGCTGGAGAGGCCACAAAGGCGAATAGCCCTGAGAACTATAATGGCCTATAGAACCGTGTCAAAGGCAGCAGCTCTTGTCGTGAGTGGTATGATCCCTGCGCATCTCGTAGCGGTGGAGAGCCAAAAACGTTATAATAATAAGAGGCAAGGTATAGCATTCAACGAGGCAGAGGAGAGGGCCACCACCATAGACAAATGGCAGCAGGAGTGGGAGACAGCCAGCGATGGAAGATGGACGGAAAGGCTGATCAGTAATATAAAGACATGGCTGTCGAGGGGGTTTGGAAGCTGCGACTTCCATTTCACGCAAATGCTTACCGGACACGGCTGTTTCGGTAAGTACCTAGCAAGGTATAAGAGACGGCAGAACCCCGAATGCGTGGACTGTGGAGCAGCCGATGATGATGCGGAACACACGTTATTCGTATGCGATAGATGGTACCGATTAAGGAGGGATCTGGAGGAGAAGCTCGGAGCAGACATGGAGCCAGATTCGATAGTTGGGAAGATGCTGGAGAACAAGGAGAACTGGGCTACGGTTAGGATATTTGTCCAAAAAGTGCTGTCTACCAAGGAGGAGGAGGAACGAGTGTCACAAAGGATGGCGACGCAAATGTAACAATTATTTAAGTTTTGTTTAATGTGCACCAACGGCGGAATTTGGAAGGATAGAGCCTTCCCTTTTTTGTAAAGGCCATAGCCTTAGCGTATAAGTCTGAACATGTCAGTCTTAGTTTACGTAAATAAACGATACGGATGTAGAGGGAAGGACGGCCCCAAGCGGGTGTAGTACCCCTCTGCAGCGCCGTGTTTCCACAAAAAAAAAAAAAGAACGATAGAATTATTAGAATTGTATTAATTAAATTAATTATTTCTAAATTTTCTTTTTTTTAGATAATCGATACCGTATCGTTTCTATGGCAAAACGCCACGGAGACGTACCGAGATTAGAAAAATTCCGAATTTGTGGCATGATGCGGGAAACTTTAACCGCTTCTATAGGAAAAACCGTAAGTCGAAAAATTCCGAAACCTTTTTAATAAATCCGGGACGTAAAAGTAACCGCGAATTCTAGCCACGATGGAAAACGGGTAAATTTTAATTATATAAAAACGCTTAACTGCCCTTGGAAAAAACAGCAATTTAAAAAATACAGACAATTTTGTAATACTTTGATCACTATTTGAATGAAAATTTGACACTGCAAAGTTCACATTCAAATTCTTTAAGTGTCATGGAATTTTCTACAATGAACATAAAGGCTCTTTCTTTGAGAAAATGTTTTATCGCAGAATGTACATTTAATAACACAATTAATTAAAGGTATATAATTAAAAATTAAAAATCCTTTTACTTCTAATTATTTAACTGTTATTTATTAACTAAAATGATAAAAATCATTATCAGTAAAATACTAGCGTAGTCATTGGCATCCAGACGACGTTGCGATCGTGGTCCTAGATACCAAAAAATTATGATTCTATAGTCATTGGCATTCAGGTAGCGCTGCAGTCGTGTTTCATGATGCCAAAAATCATGCTGCTGCGAAGTTCTCGTCAAAGTGGCCTATACTCTATTCGCAATAAGAACAGGCTACGGCGGCGACCAGTTAACGTCGGGCGGCAGTCAGGTACCGCCTATTTGTATCCCCCACTTAATCAGCCACATATTCGTATGATATGTAAATAATTAAGTGGCGCGTGAGTGACGGTACGGAAAAATACAACACAACGTACCGCTTTGCAACTCATATATTTCAGGGTATACAATGCAATTTAAGTTATTTGTTCAGGTCGGTGGTCTATGATTGACTAATTACGTCGCTCTTGCTTCGTTTTTGTTTGAGGTCTGTGCGCATAGTGAAACCACGCCCATGCGCACAAGTCGGCCGCCTTAGCCTGTTCTTATTTCGAATAGAGTATAATCACTTTTCTGACAACTGATAGGAACCATATGATAACTATATTGTCATGTAGTTCAATGGTAGAGACACGTTTTTATGATATTATCACATTTTTTTATCTATGATTATCACTATATAACCAATGAATAGTGAATAGATTATTATTTATTATCAATAAACTATACAATTTTATGTTTACATTTTTTACATAATTTATTACAATAATATAATAATAAATAATGAACTGCATAGTGCGCACTGTAACTGTACTATTGTAGTGTTCCGTCTACCGGTGTGCGTTTACGAGTTTACGACTTATGATCACGTTTCTTTAACTTTCACTGATCATTGCGTTGTTTACATTATATCATTTACATTTTACAAGGTAACTCACATAAGTAATTCATCGTTCACTGAACTAATAAACTAGTGAGTACGGTTGTTAGATTATCGTATCATAATTTTTAAAAAATACGATATATTCTGCGATCCCAGACAATCAATTTTCTTTTCCAACATGGTAAGTACCTACATATATTTATGCAAAATATTAAATATTTATAGATACAAATAACAATTGATACAATACTTTTCTGTATCTGCACAGATACAACGTTTTATTGTATAAATCAAGTTCAATATATTCCTACTTTATGTTATAAAATTCATTATTGACTGTTGTGTTCTAACTTTCAAAGTACCTACCAACCTACCTAATAAGTATTTATTAATATTTTAAAATTACTATTAAAAGATTATAACTTCCATTTAGGGGAATCTTTACGGAGTCTTCAGTGACCTGTATCTATATCTATAATTTAAATAACATATTCACAATCCTACTTCAATTTGGCTCATAACAATACTCATTATTAGGTATAAGTGACACTCAATAATCATAAAACTACTCTAAAATATTTCCAAAGATTAACTAGCAAAATATAACTGGAAAAAAGTAGAAATCTTTGTTCACTAAACATTAATGTTTAAAATTTAAATAAAATGAGTAATTTATTTACTATAATTGCAAAACTTATAATTTATTGTAATTAAATAACCATTTTTTTTTTCTGTTTTCACTATTTTAGTCTATTGCTGAATTTCTGGATGGGATGCCATCATTTGATGAACGTAATTTTTCTCGTTTTCATTCAGACAATGGTAGAAGCAAACGCGTACCAGTTTATATATCAACAGAAGACCAACCAAGCGATCAAAGTTTGTGCTTATTGTATAATTATATAATATAATAATGTAATATATTATTTATTAACTACCTAAGTATAAAAATTATTTTTAAATTTTTTATAATTCCAAATGAGAACATAATATTTTAATATTATTAATGCATTAATAAATAATAAGTATAATATACATTACATTAGTAATATCTATTTAATGTTTCTTTAAATATATAATATGGTAATATAATAGTATCTAATTAACTCAACTTAAATTTATAATTGTATTGTTTTCTAATTTTTCTTTAAATTTGAACTATCACACATAAAGTTGTATTTTTCTATTTATATATGATGTATTTAATTTTTATTTGTTGTTATAAAATGTATAAAAATATAATTATAGTATTATGTTATAGTAATAAATAATCATTACTTTAACACATACAGTGGTATACACATATATTATTCGTATCATTGTACACTATACTAAAGTTAAACATAATTTGAATTTATAAAACTTGTTATATAATTTACTATTCAGTATAAAATCTAGTTAATTTGCTTAAAAGCTAATAGCTAAGCTATTGAAATTTTATAAAATGGCATGATCCACTTTAAATACTACATAAATAAGGTATCAATTATTATATTTTAATGTAAACTATTTAACTTTTTTTTTTTTAGTTATTGTAACTGACAAGTCAAATCTATTACTTCGATATTTACATAATCAATGGGATAAGAAGGTAAATACACAATAAAAAAAATTAGAAAAATAGAAAATTTTAAGTTGGTTATATTTATTATTTATTCGTATGACTTAAAAATCAACATTATAGCAAATCTAAATATTTATAACGATAAAAAAAAAAATTAAAAATTAAAAAATTAAATTGATTAGGTTACAAGGATATATAACATATGTAAATATATATAATATAATTTAATGTAATGTAGCGTGAATAGTTTACAGGTGTATGTCCAGTTCCTTATCCACTTTATTGTTTCCGGTGTTATTGCATGGATTCCTTCGATACCCTGGTTGAATTTCCTTAATTGACATTCCGTTATAATGTAATTTATGGTTATGTAATTATATATATTTATGGATAGTTGGTTATATTAATTATTGCTTTAAGGTAAATTTTTTTCTAATTGAATATAATATTTAGTTTAGTATAAAATGATTGTACTTAACATCTTAACTTATCTTTACATTTGAAACTAACATCGAATTAAGAAGAATTTAAGTTGAGTAGAAAGATATGGAAGTATAAATAAATAAATAACATATCTAAATGCTTATTGTGTATAATTATATTAAATTGTTTTATTTAATCTCCTATTATTTACTACTGTTATAAATATATATTATAATATATGCATATATAATAAACTTATATATTCAAATCCTATTGTATTGTATTATAGATTATAATAATAATTTGTTTAATATAATATTTTAGCATGGTGGCAAAAAAAGGGAATTGGTTGAAACTACCGAAGAAGCTGGCTCAACATCTAGAAAACGACCTAGAGTAGATTTAGTAGGTACATCATAAATACCACTAGTACACAATACACAATTTGAATTATACTTTTATTACATTATCGTTAAAGGTTTAATGACAATGCAATTTGATAACTTTAAAATAAATAGAAATTTGGTTATAAAATTATTGGCGGAAACTCAATTACTTTATAATAAATTATAAAGTAACAATTTATTGTTTAAATATTTAATTTTTCAAAACCTTAATTATTAACAAATTATGTATTGACATTACTCTATAATATGCAATAATAAGTTCTATATTCAATATTTATTTTTATTAATTTCACATATACATATAAACAAAACAATAAGAAATTATTATATACTAAAATTATTAATATATTGTCACAACATACTATAATGCATTAAAATTGTAAAACTGTCCATTTAATATGTATATTCTAAATAGTAAATACCATACCATTTTTTTTTTTATACATATAGCAATATTATAAATTAATATTGTTTTATGAAAGTTGGTTATGTTAATTTTTTTAAAAGTCATACATTATAAGTTCATAATGTATTTACTATTTAGTTAAAACTTGTATTTTTCACTTTTGTTAGTATTAATTTTGATTTTCATAATTTATATAAAATTCCTATTGTGTATGTTTATTTTTTTTTTTTAATAATTTTACCATATAAAAATAATATAGATTGTATCATCAATTCCTAATAATTAATGGGACATTTGAATATAAATAATATATTTCTTATGACATATTTTCTGGTTAGGTATATTTATACAAGTTATATGTACATGTAGAATATGCATATTTATAAGCGTAAATACATTATTTCAATTAATTAAAATATTTTAGACTTGTTACATACTTGTTTTTATTTTTATTTTTAATAAAACTTAAAAATAACATATTTTCTTCTGAATTCAAGTAGTTAAATAATGATAGATTGATATGTATGCTAACAGGTGGATTGCAGCCTGTTGATATTTAGTCATATGACACTTTTGAGACGTTTTCAAATATAAACTAGTAATTTCTATCAATTTTTTCCTGTCTCCTAATTTAACTAAAAGTGCTGTTAAAGAAAATTATATTTTAATTACTTTAGTTTAGCTATTAATAATAATATCCGGACACTGGTTATTAATTATTATAGATATTTCATACTACAAAATATCTACTATACATATTATATAATATGGACTACAGTTACTATAATAACAACTTAACCTTAAACTATAATATAATAACATAACTTATTAGTTATTACTGTTGTAATTTTGTATAGTAGTGGGCAGTGGCAGATTTAAGGGGGGGGGGGGGTGCTAAGATCAAAATCTCATAGGAATATTAATCCCAATGGATTGAACCTTCTCTTTGGTCCTCAAAAAATAATGAACTTAAATTTCAAATCGATAATATTTTAAAATAAAACATATTATATAAGTATATAATATAATTATAGATATTATTACTATTATTATGTAATATATATTTAAAAATTTTGTTTAAAATTAATTACTTATTAATTTTTTTCCATGATAAAATAGTTAAAAACAATTTAAGAAAAAATTATAATTATCCATAGCTAGAGCTGATTGCTATAGCACCCTAGCCCCTCCCCCTCTAGATCAAGGCCTGTGTGTTGTTAGTTTGGTACTCTGTCGAGGCCCACGAATATTCTAGAATGGTCGCGCCGTGCGGCACGTACTGTATGGCTGCTGCTGGAATGTTCTAGAAGATTTGTGTGGCTTGCCGTCCCGAGAATTATCGAGAATATTCTTTGGTTTATGTAAAGTGTTACACCACCACAACCAATCGGTAATAATTAGTCAGTCAGTTAGCAATGCACAGTTATTCATTTCTTTTTCTCACCGTTTCGAGTCTTGTTCAGTAGTACACTAAAATTAATTTTATTTCATTGTATATTTGGTGTAATAATTTAAATATAATATTAATTATTAATATTATAATATTTAGTGGTTTGAAGTGTTTATTAATTTCACCTCCACAACTAAGCCATATAAACAATAGTACTATGGGTAATACTCAAGGTGAACTATTTTGTTACCAAATGTTAATATAACTTATGAGTATAGTCTGGATTTTTTACATAACAAATATTATATTCAACACAAAGTTCATAGGAAAAAGTTATTTTTGCATATTTAAGAATAATTCATGGGATAGGGAATATTTAACATATTTTGTAAATTGTAAAAAAATATATAGTAAATATACTAATTTATTTTTATTTTAAAATTATTATAGTAAAATAATTTTATCTGTACCTATATTTTACCTACTAGAATTCTTTTTTTAAATTTTCATAACAATTTTTTTCTAAATATTTGTGTTTTTTGGGAGTAAATCTCTTTAAGATGAAAAAATAATATTAATCTCTAAGAATACAACTTTAGCAGTTCCCTCCCGGCTCTTGGGTAAATATAAAATAAAATAAAAGTGAGAACATCAATTAAGGATGTTCCTCCTTCATCCTTTCGGTCCTCGGAGAAATTGGTGGTTTATTATAATTATTAAGAATGCAATTATATTGCATTCAAAAATATGATTCTGAGCAAATATCAATATATTAAAATATATTATACTGATAGTCCATTCCAAAATTTTACCACAAGTGTAAATCACACATGCAAAATAAAATTCAAATCCCTATGATCAAGATTCAAGGAATTATCAATTCATGATAAAAATTGTCGGTCATGATTTTCAAAATATTTTGTAAATAGATTAAATAGTATATAAATAGGCTCCTATAAAAATTGTATACCTTTAAACCAAAAACTACAGGTAATATTAAACATTTTTGAAAAAAATTCAAAACTTTGTATTTAGCCAAAAAATCAACCAATCCGTTCCAAAATTTAACTAACCGTAAATATTACCTAAGTTAGTACTCAAAAAATTTTTCTAGTTTCTACGACCAAACTCAATTAATAAACAAAAAATAAAAAATTTTAAATAACAGAAACAGTAATTTTACCAATTTTCCATTTCTCAAGGAATCTATTTGGGAAATTCAAAAAAATGAACTAAATAAGGAACCAACTAGATGAACTGTGGAATAGAAAGGGTACCCTATTTGTGGTAATCGGGTCATTATTTCTACCCTAAAAAAGTTTTTCATACATCAGAAAAAAATTATAAAAAGCCTATAAAAATTGCCGATTTTCCGCTTTTCAAGGAAAAATTTTGGCAAATTCGAAAAATGAGCTTAATAAAGTACCAAGAGGACACGATTTGCTATCCAAAGCATACCTCACTATGATAATCGGACAATTATTTCTATCCGAAAAACTGTTTTCATACATAAAAAAAGGCGGGAAGGCCGATTGTGGACGTTCCTCCTTCGTCCCTTCAGTCCTCGGAGAAATTAGTGGTTTATTATTATTATTAAGATTTGAATGCAATGATATTGCATTAGAAAATACGATTCTGAGCGAATATCAATATATTAAAATATATTATACTGATAGTCCATTCCAAAATTTTACCACAAGTATAAATCACACATGCAAAAAAAATTTCAAATCCCTACGAACAATATTCAAGGAGTTATCATTTCACGATAAAAATTGTGAGTCACGATTTTCAAAACATTTCGTAAATAAATTAAATAGTATAAAGTAGTATGCTTCTACAAAAAATTTATACCGTTAAATTATAAATTGCAGGTAATATTAAATATTTTTGGAAATAATTCAAAGCTCTATATTTAGCCAAAACAAAAACAAAAAAACCAATTTTTTTCAAAATTTTAATAAACGTAAATATTACCTATATTAGTACTCGAAAAAATTTTCAAGTTCCTACCAACTAGATGAAATTTGGTAGGCAAAAAGTGCCCTATTTGTGGTAATCGGACCATTATTTTTACCCGAAAAAATGTTTTCATATATCAGAAAGAAAAATAATAAAAAGCCTATAAAAAAAAATTACGAGTCACGATTTTCAAAATATTTTGTAAA
>CM023357.1:50881836-51396219 GCA_013282895.1 Eriosoma lanigerum | reverse complement strand
CCTATAAAAAAAAATTACGAGTCACGATTTTCAAAATATTTTGTAAAATGATTAAGTAGTATATTATTAGGCTACTGTAAAATTTTCAAATCGATAAACCCAAAATTGTAGGTAATATTAATTTTTTTTTGTCAAAAAGTTCATAGCTCTATATTTTGCCAAATAATCAACTAATCTGTTCCAAAATTTTACCACGTTTGTATTTTACCAATGTTAGTACTCAAAAAAATTTTCAATCCCTACGATCAAAACTCAATTAGTTATCACGAAATAAAAATAAAAAAATACGGAAATCGTAATTTTGCTGATTTTTTGGTAGTTGTTTTTCTACTAGGAAAAAACTTTTAAGAAATTCGAAAGATGAGCTTAATAAAGTACCAACTAGACGCGATTTGCTACCGAAAGCATACCCCACTTGTGATAATTGGACAATTATTTCTATCCGAAAAAAATGTTTTCATACATAAAAAAAAAAACATCATTGTAGAAACAATATATTCCTCGCTCTGATCAGAATCTAATATTCTCATTTTCGACCATAGTCCGTTACTCATAACTAAGGTTAGGTACTTCATGCTCTAAAAAACATTAAAATAAGCATGTATTTATGACTTAAAAAAAATCACTTAATATGCATTAAAAAAAAAGAAATGTAATTTTTTATAATATAAATAATATTATATAGACATGTTATGTTAGTCATAACATAACTAAATATTTTCTTATTGTCTCAGCAATATTTTTATTTTGTTTTTGGCATTGATCAAAATTGGGAGTCTGGTACTGCCTTTGCACTGAAAGTTAAATGTGCTGTCTATTTTAATTTCTACCGGTTAAGGTACTATACAAATAGGGATTGCAAAAAAAATATCGATTTATCGATATTTCTTATATCGATAATTTACTTTCGATATTTTTGTGATAACTATCTTCAGGAACGTAAATTTGTGATTCTTTTAATTTGTGACGTTAATATTGATAACGTTTAAAAAATAAAATAAAATATATAAATCTTAGAATTTAGAATATAACATTATTAAACACTTCCAAAATTAATTAAAGATTCAATTGCGCCAAGTTTTTCTGTGGATTTTTATTATATACAATCAATGTAACATTGTATAATGGTATAGTTGATTTCTCTAAAGTTTATTGAAGTATTAAATAGAAATTCAATGGCGTTTAACGTGGACACTCCGTTTTCTGTAATGGCTGATTGGTCTTGGAACGAAGTATGCAAGTACGCCAGAGAAGCAGCAGTGTTTTTGGATGATTATGCTGCAGAATCTTTGCATTGGCATGGTGGTTGTATACTTCTGTATCGAGCTGGTGCCAAGAGTGTAAAGGAATTATCTTCTTTCAGGGTAATCATATTCTAAACATTAAAGATTACAATAAAGTTTTATAAATTATAACTTTATTTACAAATATAGAGTGGTAATCCAAAAGACCGTTTATGTTTGTTGATCATTGGAAAACCTGTTGACGAATTAGTTTTAGCAATTGTTCAAGATATTTTAAATAGAAGTAATTTCAAATACTGTCGTTTTGTTGCTGGTTGTGGGTTTGAATCATATAATATTGAAGAGTTGGAAAATGAACTTTGCAAAATTATATCAACTAAGTATACGGTATTACATTATATATTAGTTTAATTATAAAAAGTTGCTGTCAGAAATTATTAATTTTTTATAATTGTCTATCCAACTATATTTGTATATTATTATTTATTTGGTTTGTGAATCAAATTGTTTTTATTTATATTCATTATAATATTGTTTAATTTAAATAATATTAAATTATTGTATTTCAGGATGGAACAGTGGATGTAATGGATATACCAATTTCATTGACTTGCTTGTCTCCTTCATTATTTTTAGTACCCCATTTACAAGATATTCCTTTGTTGATGGAGGTATAAAACTATAATAACAGTTGTGTAATACTTTATTACACTATTGAGAAGTTATAAATTATTAAAATAATATTCTATTAGTTAAATATAATTAAAATAAATTTAAAATTATTTAATTATATAAATAAAAATTAATTAATCATATTAGGAATATGTATGTTATAGAACAATACTGAACTTTATATATCAAAAATTTCAACAACTCTTAATAATATATTTGACCATTTAAAAGTAAAATATGACATTTATTCTGTTGGACCATTAAGTGAAGCTGTATCTAATCATTTTTCTAAAATCCACAAAGTATTTTATTTTCATTATTTATACTATCATTATGGTATTTTTAAAATATTATTTTGTTTGATTTTTAGATTATGAGTACTGAGTCTAGTCATGTAAATGTAATACTTATTGATAGAATTGTTGATATGTATGCTGTTACTGATTTTGCATCTAGTTGTCCACTGGATAAAATAAATATGTTAGTGAATAGATTTCCTAAGACATGTTCAGATATAGCAGTCATTACTGAGCCTTTGTTACAAGACACTAAGTATGTTTTATAAATGTTATATATATATAATAAGAATATCTATCTTATAATCTATTTAACTCATTAAAAAAAGTCAAGACTTAAACATATTATTATTTATCTATAAATAATTTTGTTTTAATATTAATTCAAGTTTCAAATATAATTAATGATAATTATAATATTGTTTTTAAAGAATTATAATAAAATAAACACTGCGATATTTTATTGTTCAAATAATTCAAATATGTATTAATTAAAAAAAATAAAGATTAAAATTATGTTTAAGAAAAGTAGGCATATAATAGTTGTTATATTAAACTATGCAAATATACATTGAAACATATGATATAATCAACTAAAAATTGTTACTTGACAATTAACAATATTTTATTTTTTAGGGACAATACTGTTAATGATCATTTTCAAGTACCAATGTGTTTGGCTCCTACTTTAAAACCAACACCTATAATTGAATGGTTATTAACAAAAAATGAAAAAAATTTATTAGCAAGTATACGAACCACATTAATTGAAAAATTTACAGGACCTGTAAGAAAAACAATGTCTCGGATTACACCTCAACTTTTAGAATCTCTCTTATCTGATAGAATATTTGACAATAAAGAATTTTTAGACCTAAAACAAGTAAATATAATTTTTTTAACTTAGTATTTTAAGTTTTAAGTTAATTAGGTAAAATATTATATTATTACAAAAAATATGTTTTCTTAAAAAAATTGGTTTAAGTTATTCATTTAACCAAAAATAGCTATTATATAGTTGATTAACAATTTATATTTATTTTAGTTATTATATTTCATATACAATAAATGTATTAGATTTATCTAATATAGATGTGTTTGACCAAACATGTTAGACTTAGTTAAATTTTACATCAATTAACCAAATGAAAATATTCATTTTTAAATATTATTCTAAAAATTAAATTCTTCATTAATAACATAATTTATTTAATTTAATTATGATGATTAATAAACTAAAGTTTTGTAAATGTAGATAATAATAATAAATGCTTGGCATTTAATACGTTTATATGATGGTTAAAATAGATCAAAATTACATCAATTTGAAATTAAAACATATTATCATCTAAACACTTTAAAAACTTCATACCTTTTTAAACATTAAAATGCACATTCTATGTAGGTTAAGAAATTAAAACCATTTTAAATGTATAAAACTATAAATTTAGAATTTTTATTATGTTCATACCAAAGTTATCAGTTTTTATTTGTTCATACATTTATATTTTATACTATGTTTTATATTTTTATAAATTATAATTATTACTTTCAACCATAAACTTCTAATTTAAATAAATATCCTCAGTTGGTGTTGTATTATCAGGAAAAGAGCTTTCTGAACAATAGTTGACTGTGAGGTGTTAATTTCACAATGATATAATGTCATTTTAAATTTCAATAATTTTCTTTTGTTTTTTTTATTATTTTAAATAATTTTATTTGTCTCATTTTAGACCTTAGTCTTCATTGTATCAATTCGACAACAGAATTAATAAATATTAAAATTATCATACACGGTTTGATAAAAAAAATTACTGGCCTATTACAAGACTTAAAACTAATAATAAATTATAATTAATAATCAAAATAATCTCAGTTTTTTTGGAATAAATAAGTCATGTAACAAAAATATTCAATTTAAAATTGATTTACAAAATGTTCACTAATACTTAATATTTTGGAAATATAAACAGATATAGTAGGTATTAGGCTAAACCATTTTAACACCATTATATAAACATACTAATTGATAGCATAAATATAAATTTACATTTCTTGTATTTTAAAATACATAGAATAATAGTTATAATAAATTATTTATCACTGTTAATGTTTATAAATTAAATAGTCATTATATTATAAATTCTGAAAATAAATGATTAAAACATAGATTTATAACTATTATAATATTTATAACATTTGTTTTAATAAAACTGATTTATAAATAATTGTTTAAATTTTAATTATATTTAAGAAAATATAGGTTTTTTAATGTATTTTTATTTCAGTAAATACAAGTATTAATTTAGTTAGTGTAAACACATTTTATATTTATTTAATAATATTTTAGCAAATTTTGTGTATATGTACTGCTATGAAATCTTCAAATCTTTCAAAAATTGAACTTGCTCAAAATATTGGAAAACTGTTGTTACAAAATGTTTCAATGGAAACTGATACTGACATCTTGGTACAAGTGAGTTATTTATAATTCATTTTAATTAAATGAACATTTAAAATCCATTGATAAAAGTTGTTAGCTATTTATTATTTTTATTTTAAAATAAGGTTTGTCAATTATTTAAAACAAGAAATGACAGAAAGCTGACATTAGAAATTTTGTTGTGTATCCTTGTTCAATTATATTCAGTTGTTGATGAAGATTTTGAAATGTCTGATGAACATCAAATAAACTTAGAAAATATGCTTGGTGAAGCATTTTTTGAAGATTTAAAATATTTGCCAAAATATATAATTAAAGATTTAATTGGTATGTATAAAAACAAATGAATTAATAATTAGGCCAGTTTCA
Organism: Eriosoma lanigerum; assembly: GCA_013282895.1. Taxonomy (NCBI): domain Eukaryota; kingdom Metazoa; phylum Arthropoda; class Insecta; order Hemiptera; family Aphididae; genus Eriosoma; species Eriosoma lanigerum. The sequence continues at coordinate 51,391,192 of CM023357.1, read as the reverse complement.
CAGCTATGCGTACATTTTTCGATTAATGTAATCAATACATAGCGTTTTTATATGTCAATGTGAAAACAAATTATTGGCGTGTATCACAAGCTCAGTAATATTTTTAATCTATAAATGTGTTTCATATGAGTAACCAACAATACAAAGCATTTGGATGAAAATATGCTTTTGTATGTTATGTGTAGCTCTAAAATGATCTATTTATTCTATGACCTATATAATTATAGGTATAATATGTATATATGTATAATTCTAACCTAACCTAACCTAATCGAACTGCAGCATATAAAAACACATATTATATATAGGACTGTGACACAGGCCTTAGGTTAATTTATTTAATATGATTATCTATAATCCGATTAAAATTGTTTAGGAGAAAATTTTACTACACTACTAGCATGTCAGCAGGCTGCTGAAAAATTATTTTTCATTTTAAAACAGATAAAGTCATCAAGGCAGCATTTTGTTCAATACAGGTGAGTTTTTTTTTTTCAAATTTGAGTATAATTTATTAACTTACATTTTGATCTCAACAAAATAAGGTTTAATTTTGTAATAATTTTGAAGTAACATTTTATTTATTTGATTATTTTTTGGCTTTATATTTCTTATGTGTTATCACTAATAATATAAAAAATAATGTAAATAATATTAGTAAGTATATTTTTGTAAATATTACTTTAATGTGGATGAAATTTTTCAATTGAAAAACACCATATATAATTATATTAAAAAAAAAAAACATTTATTTTAATTTTAATTCAGCGTAAATAGCAAAAATAATACGATATAATTCATATAGGTTATATCAGAAAAAAAATATTAATGTAAATAAGCATATTTTATTTATGTTTGTAAAGTTGCAAAGTATTTTTTTTATATTCACATAGAATATAATATAATTAAAAATATTAACTTTAATTGATATAATAATAAAAAACAAAATAGTTTTATTTTAAGGCATGAACTTTCTAATATAATTAACTTTTCATATTAATATTAAATAAAAGTTTTCAAAAATAATTTTTACAATAGTACAAAAATATATATTATATATTTATAATATTATGAAGAACTATTTAGGGCTTCTTGTATTCTATCTTTATACTTTTCACTCAATGGATTATTTTCTTGGTTTCGACATTTATCTAATTTTTTACTAATACGTGACAATTCTTTTGTATGGTCATCTGCTATTCTGACATGTAATATCCGTATTCTTCTTACAACTTCTATTAAATCTTTTAAATGCTCTGATCCTGTATCTCCTAATAATAAATCTGTTACATAAGAGTCCAAATTCTCTTTAATATGACTTGCAGAGTGTAATACTGCAGCTAGTGCTAATTGAGATGGTGCGAATAATAAACATGCATCTGTAAATAATAACTTGTCAATGAAACTATCAATGTGAGGGCGCATACGATCTGGATCGGACATCCTCGTTCTTGTTTTTATGTCTAAAAGAAACCCTTCAATTGCTTTAAATGGATGATGTACTTTAAGGTTATATTTGATCTGTTCCATAAGAAATAACTCGTTATTCAATATTACTGTAGTTGCTCTAGATTGGTTGCCCTTAATGTTAGCAACAAACTGGGCGAGTGATACGTTAAATTCATCTACTTTGCATGCCAAAAACAAACATGTTACCATGATTTCCTTGGGATGGTAATCCATAACCGAGTTGTACAAGTAAAATCGTTTTAAATAATTTAAGGCTGTCGCAAATACATACTTTGGCATAGGTGGCTGAAACTTGTGACAAAAATCTCTTAACATGTACTCGTGACATTTTTGTATTATGTGTTCTTCGTTTGCGTCCAGAAAAAATGTGTTCCGATCATCCGGACTCAGATTTGAACCAAATTTTGTTACGAATTTTTTGTTAGCATCTTCTCGTAATATATTTAAGTCCAGCTCGTCTTTGAAAATCCAATTGGTTTTTTGCGTGCTCGTTGGAAACATATTAATAAAATATTATTTAGCTTGCACACTTGTAGGAAACGTCATGAACATAAACAAATATTTTGAATTAATATAATCTTATTTAATGAACGTTAATAAATAATAATTTTGGGATTTTCAATATTTTTTTATAATACGAGTTTGTCTGTTGTTGAATTCAAAATAATCAAATTCAGTTATTACTTATTAATTATTATTATCAATTTTTCGTGGTTGGTTATGTCTGTATTGTAGAGTAATATACTATATACTCACTATTAGTTTGGTCTGCATAATACTATAATCACGATATACAAGACTGGCAACGAACGTCGAATAATCAAATCACCGGAATTCAAATGCTTCTTAAAAAGTACATTTCGGTATTTTGCGCTATCTATGTTCAAATACTTAAACTATTTTTATTATGTATTAGACTGTCCTGGCTAAAGACCATTGATAATAATATAATTATTATGGCTATATAGTTCATAGAGTATTATAGAAGCCTTAATTACAGATTATTTGAAACTAATGCTTTAATGAATAAAAATTGAAACTTTGAAGGTGGATAAACAGTGTGATCATAATAAGTAAAAAATAATACTTTATTCTACCGCACAAAATACAACTCACCATTTTTAATTTTGTATTTAAACCATAGTATAGTAAGTAAAGACATTTACTGTTGTAAAGGTACAAGACAAAGATACATTAAAATTAAGTAATTCGTGATTTAAGCATTTAAAAGTTTGGCGGAATACACAAATTTAATATTAAGGTTATCGCTATTAGCGGTCAATATTTTGCTCAAAGGAGTATCGTCCAAATTAAATGAGCTTCAAATTATTTACATGTGCGATATATAGTGAATTGCCTCTATATTTCTCTATGGGCTAGTTGTATAGTCATTAATTAATTTATTTATGTATAATTAATGGTACAGTGCTATGATTAAGCGACGATTATTATCATTGGTGTTGTACAGTGATTAGTTAATCGAAGTAATTTAATGTATTTTACAATAGTTTCATTAATTTGTATTTTAAGTTGGCACTTAATAATGTTGGCAGAATAATTTAAAATATTGTTATTTGTTAATACTTATTTGAAATTTATTGTATTAACTATTTAATTGAATATTAGAGCTGATCCCTGGATTTTGGTTCATCTTGAAATTAATGAAAAATATTACAAGTACTTTGTGAATATTTTGTGTTTTTATAAGAAATTATAGATTTTATTGAGGATGATTTTGATTCTGATGAAAGAATTTGACTATATAGCATTAATGATCGCTTTTCCTAGACGAGAAAGGATATTTAGACCTAGGAATTGGTGGAGAGAATTCTTTGATCAATTTCGGTTGTCAAAAAATACAGTTTTATTTTATTATAAAAAAATCGTTTTATTGTTGATATGACAGGAGACTGCATTCTGTTCTCAATAAAATTAAGATATCAGTTTCAGTAGCTGTAAAATTAGTTGTGGATTTTTTAATGATTGGTTCATATTAATTAATCAATATCTAAATTATAATCTAAAATAAAAAAAATATGGTGAATACTGAATTGAATTGTTTAATTGTTTAATAATTTAATATTCAATATTCAAATTAATTTGATAAGTGATAAACTGAACATCACAAATTTAGTATTAACTGTAATGAAAATATTGTATAAAATATTTAACATCTTATTAAAATCGTTGATTAACTAATCGGAATTTAATTATGTGACTGTACAAATGGGCCTCAAAATTAATTAACCAGTTATTTGACAAAGTATTAAAACTTTTTTCACTTAATAACAGAGTATCCCTTTTATCTTCTTCAGCCTCACTATTGGATGTCTAAGATTCTGGATGATATCAATTTAAACTATTTAAATATCACACAAAATATTAAATATAATTAAATTAAATTTATTAAATAAATTATATATTATCATTTCAAACTTCAGTAGATGTAAGTTTAGCACATGGCAATTATAATTTATTAATATTTCGCTTATAATAATTATGTTTGTTAAGAATATTTATTGTATCTTTTACCTGATAAATGTTAAAATGGTGATTAATTAGTATATTTTAGATTGGATATATACTATTTTCTGTCTAACCTGGTCAATATTAATTATTCATTATTTTTTTAAAAAAAATTAAGAAGACTTTAAACATTACCAACATTAAAAACTATTTTTATTTCAATAGTGTTAATACAAAATACATATAATTTTGACCAACCAGAACTCATCCATGCATTATTTTAAGTGGTTTTAATGCAGCTGAGTTTTAAATAATAGTGACATACAATTATTATTGACTGTAGTTTAAAATTGCCTTATCAAATTAAATGCTTATCAATACAGACAAATACCCAGCCAATGCATTTTCTATTCAGGTCACAAACACAGAATATCTGCACCACAGACATTGAACTCTAAATGATAGTGGAATTAAATTATGTACATACTATATTCAAATTATGTAATCAGTACATTATTAAATCTTAAGTAATTAAAAAAAATCATTATAAATATATAGATATGTAGTGCATGTTTAAATGTAATGCATTTCAATTGGTACTTCTCAATCAGAATCTTCACAATATTCAATATAATGTAATTCTGGTATCCATAAAGTAAGCATTGAGTTAAAGAACTTTTCAAGTTCAATACCTGACTTATAATATGGATCATTTTCCTAAAAACATAAGAATGTAATATTAATGAACATACATTTTTTTATATACATAATTTTAAGTTATATTACATACAATATTATAATATATTTGATATGTTAAGATTTATGAAAATATAAAATGCAATATTTTAAAGTGATAATGAAATTTTGGTTCCAAATTCAAGTAATAATAAATTAATATTTTAGATAACTATTAATTACATCAAAAGTGTTACTGTTGGTAATTTTTTTTCAAATTTTTCTATTACATAAATTAGTATTGTGCTTATTGTAAATACATTTTAAGAATGTATATTATAAATGAAAGTTAAAAAAAAAAATTAAAGAAAACAGTTGATAATCAGTTTCAATAAAACCACATTTTATCAAATTCTAAAATACTATGTATATCATTTTCAGTGAATCTTTTAAATAAAATAAAATATTCATAATTTATACAAATGTACAGAAATATAAAATTGTAATTTGTCCTTGGTACTTACAGGATAATATAATTTAACATTTGAAAATATACGTTTGACATCGGAAATAAAATCAATGATCGAACTATATGGTGTAGAAGACTCCAAGCGTTTTTTGATGTCATTTAGTGATATAGGATTAGAAACTTTTTCATAATAATCAGGATACTAAAACACAATATATTATATTAGGATATATCTTTAAATATGTATTAAATAAATTATAATTTGATCTAGAAATAAGGAACCCGTCACACGAAAGTGAAAGTTTTTACAGTTGTAAGAAAGCGTGTGACGAAATGCACAGATTGAATGCATTTTGATCAAGCAAACGATTCTTTCTCTTTTAAACAGTTTAGTTTATCTAACTTACAATTATTTTGTTGGGACAGTTTCTCAAAAATTCACTGTCAGAATTTTGGCAATATAACTCCATTAAGATTCGTTCAATTATTTTCCATTCACTTTTATCATTATATATATCTTCTATGATACTTTTTTGGTTTTCCTTAAATTCTTTGGATATATCATAACATATTGTACATTCCCAATTTGATTTTAAATGTCTATATAACACATTATATTATATATTATATGATAATATAAATTAATTTTACAACAAAAATATAATTTTAATTATTAATTACTCGTGATTCAACAATGGAATATGACAAGTATTATGATACAATCTTTTACACAAACTACATTTAATCATTTTTTCTGACCATTGATTGCAGCATGCACATGATACAGGTAGAATTGAGTTTAAACTATCCAAGCCTAGACAAAAATAATAATCATTATTAATATTAAGATCAATACCAAATCGTATAATAAAACAATAAATAATTTATCTTTACCAAAACTTGTTGGAATTTCTTCATTATTTGATACACTGCCATTTGAATAGGTATTATTTACCTAAAACAATTGAATATAAAAAATATTATCAAATTTTTTTGAAATTAAACATGTATTTTGGATAAGCAAAATGCAAAATAAAATATTTAACTAACAGTTAATAATTTAATATACTCTATTCAGGTTAATAGTTTATTTCTTTCAGTAGTTTACTCTTAACATGAATAGATTATAGTGAATTAGTAAAATTATTTTTATTTAAGTTATTAAGTGGATAATATACCCAAGTTTGTTGTCTCTGTCTTACATACACATAACATAGCAAATATATATATACCACATTTTAGTACAGTTTATTTATAATTAATATTAGAGTAAATTTACCTATTATCATATTAGAAGAGGAAAATATAAACTGTATTCTAGCGTTGAATTATTTAAAAATTTTTTATTAAAACTAATTATGTTTAAACTAATTAAATTATGTGCACTTAAAAAAATGAGGTATTTATAAACTAATATTTGTTTAAAATTTACTCTATTATTAATTATAAAGAAACTAAAGAGAATTTGGTACATAAATTTGTATGTAACAGAGACAACAAACATGGGTATAATATTCTCTTAACAAAACCAAAATGTATGATCATAGGATAGCTGAAAAATGTTTCAATAAAAAAATTAATTTTTTTAACATTTATTAACTTGGATATTTAATAGGATATATTTTACTTAAAGTGTTTTTTTTTTTTTTAAATTACAATAATACAAAAGTTTGTATGATTTAAACTAATTACTCAAAATAAATTAACATTGGAAAGTATTGAGTTGATGAGTTATGTTCTAACATTTTATTTAAAAATTGTATTAATTAAACTATTTTGAATCTTACCAGATTTTTGTAAGGTGGACAATTATAGTCTAATGATTCTGGGTTGATGATGTTTGGTAAATTTAAAACTTTTGGTGTAATTATATTTCCTATTTCTTTAATAGCTAAAGTAAAAAAATAAAATAACTAAATTTGTTTAGTTTTATAAAAATTAATATTTACATGATTTGATATTTTTCATAGATTCATCACAAACAAATTGTATATTTATTGGTACATCACTGATATAACTATTTATATATGATGTATATTTGCTGGTACAATCTAATTTGCTTATGGTAATTCTGAAACAAATCAGTTTTAAGTTGTTGACTTTGACATTATTAATTATTATGTAATAATTACATACTGTGATAAATTTATAATATCATATATGTTATCATGTTTTACAATCGATCCTGCTATATTCAATAAGTATGTGTTGTTCTTTTCCAATTCCTTAAGTATATTAATATTGTCCTTAATTTTTAAAGCTGTATCTGTTACAGACACATTTACTGAATTTTTCAGTTCCATCATACGTTTATCTATTTCTTTATGCAATCTAAAATATGTAAATAAATTATTAAAACTTTTATTTTACTTAACTCATAAAATTAAAGAAAAATCATACAATTCAAATTCGTTATCAATTTCTTCATTAATCTTAATCTTTTGAATTTCCAAATTATCAATTTTCTGTTCTGCAATCTTTATATGTTTGTTTAAAATTTTGTTGTTTTTCCTGTGAAAATAAATTAAATATAATATATATATATACATAACAAAAACTTTTGTTATACTCTAAATTAACTTGTTGGATAGATATATCTGATAAGTTTTCCTTGCCCAAAGTTGTAATTAATTTAAATTTATGCTTTCCGTGATAACTTAAGTGACAAAGTGAGCATAAAATTTCATTACATTGAGTACATTTCACTTCTACATATTTCTGAAAAAAAATTTCAAATTACTAATTAACAATACAGTAATGTTAAATAAAATTTTGGTTGCACAAAAAATGAATTGTTAATTTAATTTTATAGATAATCAAACCAATAATAAAATAAACTTATACATGCACAAACTTACAACTTTACAGTTTGAGCACAAAACAAAATGTTCACCTTCAGGAAATGGATAAGACATCATTAAATTTTGGTGATGATCATTATTAATTTCTAAGTGTACCTGTATGATTAATAAATATTTGACAATTTCTTTGTTATTTTGAGAAATGTTTTTAATCACTTGATTACCTTTGAGCAGGGTCTACAATATAATTGATTGCAAGTAATACATATTTCAGTTGCTAATTCATTGCAGTTGTTATTATTACATATTTTCGTTACAGATTTACCTATATTGTCAGAATATAGAGTATTAGGATAATTTAGAAGTTCTCCTTCTGTAATTATATCACATTTACATCGCACTCCTGAAATCAGCACCAAATTTTAAAATTATATTCCTATTTTATTAAAAATGTATTTAAGTACCTAATGCCAGTTAAAGGGACTACCAGGTTAGTTTGTTTTTCTTTGATTTTGGTTCATAAAATTTAATTAATTAATTACAAGATTTTTTTATTATTTATATTATTATAATAATTCAATATTATTAAATATTTTAAATAGATTCTTCTTCTATTACTCTAAAATTAATTTTTTTAATTAAAAATTTATGAAAAATGCAATAAAAAGTTTAAATAAATTATGTTAAATATGTTTTAAAAGTAAATACTGCTAAGTGTTCAAATCATAATTACGTATATCATGCTTCATCCTAAATTAAAATAATTTCATTTTGTACTCTGTAATTTCTTTAACTGTGTAAAATAAATATACAAATGCTATCCTTTAGTCCTTTACCTTAATTATATTATATAAAATACACGGGGCTTACAATTTAATATAACATTATGAAAGAACAATTAAATCAAATTTTAATTGGTTTGTCACATGTTTGATCTTAAGATGTCATATATATTCTACAGAACTTACATAATTTCATAATGTATGGCTCTACTTGTTCATTCCTACTGTATTGTCTAATCAAAAATAATTGTGTAATTAATTATATATAAATGTGTAATCAATTTAAATAGCATACATGCATACCTAATTTAAATTAACATAAAAGGAAAATATTTTGGTTTAATAAAAAATAGTCCTGTTAACCGACTAAAGTACCAAATAAAGTAGACTAATGGTTTAGGATTTACTTGTGTCAGTTCTTTTGAGTTCTTCACATTTTTTACAAATGATATGAAGACATTTTAATATGCTTGCATCTCTTTCCACCAACAGTGTGTTACAAAAGAAACAATGATTAATAGATCCCATATTTTTTAAGTACTAATGAACAATTGGTTTAAACCTTGATTAGAATATCTACTGAAATATATAACTGTTGGAAATTTTATGAATTACATTTAATATTATATTAAATAATTAATAATAATTGGCTTACATTTTTTTCTCTTCAATATTCTGTAGAAAGTAAAAAATAATAATAAAAATGTATACTTGACAGAACGTAGGTAGATACATAATATTGATGAATAAACGAAAAAAACCACTTTAGGTAAAATATAATTATATATTTACATCCATTCAATGTTGAATTTGATTTTACGTACTAATAGTAATTAGAATGAGTGCAATATACCACAGATTTCATATTATATTAAAGAATATACCGTATAATATAGAAATGTGTGCAAAACTTTATTGTTTATACTGTGATACTGGAGTCTGGCGTCTGGTATTGTTATTCAAATAATCTGTCCAGAATCCAGATAAAATCATAATATTGTATTGGCTAATGGGTACCTGTAATATGAACATAACCTAACTTGGCTACTAAAACATGGAAAAACAAAAAAAATACAAAATGGCAGTTTATTCTTTCATTTATCAGTATCAGTTTATTAGGTCTATCGTCTATAGTTCAATTCAGTCGTTTTGGAGGAGTGTGTACTCGGCCACTCGGGTATATGGCGTATAGCGATTTTTCGGATTTTACTACAACAGTACTATTGACTATTCTAATATATAATCATCAATGGTAATACGTATACTTAGGTATGAGATAATTTGTGGTACGCGGATATACTCAATTTAATCAATTTAATTTTTCTATAAATTCACTTATCGGATTCTATTTAGTATCGTATGAAATTAAATTTTTTTTATCAAAAACGATTCGATTTATTTCAAATAGTTAGAAACATAGTATATAAAATTTTAAATTATATACTTTCGGAATTTTTTGCGTAGGTAACTTTTTCTACGACTTCACCACTGTTTGTACTATTCAGTGGTTAAGTGTTGATATTGAGGAGCCTGGTCAAGGAGTGTGAAAATGATATATTTTTCAGAAAATTTTAGATAAATATTTTCTGAGATTATAGCGGGATAATTTAAGTTATTGTTAAAAATTAAAATTTATGAAATTTAGTAGGTATAAAATGAACCATTGATTTTGTGAATACTGGGAAATATTAAAATTTATTCAAAAAACATATTTATAAGTTTAGTTTAGTAGAATATATTATTTTGATTTTTGTACTTTATACATTATTTGTTGAATTTTTTAATTACTATTTTACAGCAAAATTAAATTTAATATACCTACCTGTTGAGACGGTCTTATAGTATCTATCAAAGTATAAATATTTTGTATTAATTTTAAGGAGTATTAAAATAAACTACTCTGTACACGGTCTTTTTAGGGTATCTTCTGAGATTGTAGTTCAGGATATATAATATTATTGATTATATAAAAATATAGAATAGAGAAGGCATATAAGATTTATAACCTTTGATTTTATAATGGTAATTTGAGTAATGGTTTTATGAGAAGACCAGCGGGCAGCCACCATTTTATAATGAATCTCACACGAATTGTAAATAAAATAAATAAATTATAAATAGTCCGTAAATAGTTGGTGTGCAATACAGATTTAAGTACCTAGTGTGTACGTAAAATACATAATATCTGAATAAGAAAAATATCTATAATCAATAATCATATTCTATTCTATAATCAATACTATAATACATAATTACAAAATAAAAAAAGTGGGAAGGTCGATTGTAGACGTCCATTCGGTCCTCGGAGAAATTAGTGGTTAATTATACTTGAGATTTGAATGCAATGATATTGCATTAGAAAATACGATTCTGAGCGAAACTTAATGTATTACAATAGGCTATACTGATAATCCATTCCAAAATTTTACCACTTATGTACATTACGAATGTAAATATTTAAAATAATAAAACTGTAATTTTGCCGATTTTCAAAATATTTTGTTAAAAGATTAAGTAGTATATGTCTAGACTTCGATAAAATTTTCAAACCAATAAACCAAAAATTGCAGGAAAAATTAAACATTTTTGGAAAAAAAGCCAAAACTATATACTTGGTCAGAAAATCAACCATTGGTTTCTAAATTTTTTCTTCTAATGGAGTTCACTTAAGTAAATACTCAAAAAAATTTTCACTATGGTTAAAACTCAATTAGTTATCACAAAATTAAAACATTTTAAATTTCAGAATCGTTATTTAGCCAAATTTTGGTAATTTTGAGAAATTCGAAAAATGAGCTAAATAAATTACCAACTAGACACGATTTACTACCGAAAGCTTACCCTACTTGTGGTAATCGCACCATTATTTCTACCCGTAAGTGTCTTCATACATAAAAAAAAATACATCTTTGTAAAACCAATACATTCTTCGCTTCGCTCAGAATCTAAAACGTTATCATTTATCACTTGATTGTTTTTTACAACAAATTCTATAAAGATAATATAATTAATTCATAATAATTTGGAATTTGAATTAAGGAACAAGGTTATATGTTAGCACTCAGGCCTCACACCTCTTTGTATAATTATTAATTACCATAAACAATAAACATATTATTATACGAACTTTTATAAAAATAAGAGCTGGAGAAGACGTGGAGAAATATTTAAATTTATTCAGAAAACATATTTATTAGTATATTTGTATTAACTATTTATTTACAATATATGATATGATTTAGTTTGGTAGAATACTATTTTGAAGTATCTATTGTACATTATATTTGATATTAAACAAATATTTTAATAATGATTAAGTCACAAATATTAGGATTTTGTAAATTTAATTGAATAGTATTTTATATTATTTTGGTGTTTTTATAATTGTTTTTTGTTCATAATATAATTACATTTTTTATACCAAAGATCCAACTACTTTTTTAATACTCATAGTGTTCTAATTTTAATTAAAATTTAAGTTGTTGAACTTAGAAAAAAAAATAGAGGAATATATATTATTATGTTGACTTATAGATTCTAAATTAAGTTTTTAAAATTATTAAATCTTCAAATTATTTAATGTCTTTTAATATTTTTCATATTATTTATTTATCTCATTTTCATGTAATAAAACAGAATAATTACTGTAAAATACAATTTTTTTTTCAATGGTACCCACATATTATGGTACTATATATTAAAATACCTACATATAATTGTTATTTTTTGTTAATAGAAAACTCTATTTGAAAGAAAATCCTTATGCACCAGCAGTGTATAGTTCTTTTGTCAAACAACTAATGAATGATATTTGTAGTCCAATGCGACCAAATTTGCCAATTTTAAAAACTAAGTCTGACGGTATTACAGATTTAATTAAAATAGGTTTTAAGTAAGTAGTGTTATTTGATATAACATTTTTAAATGTTAATAATATTGTATAATTATACTATTAAATCTATAATTTTTTCACAGTAAAATTATTAACACAGTTAATAAACATCCACTGGATTGCGACCACCTGATTGTGTTTATTATTGGTGGCATAAGTGGTCATGAGGTGCATTCAATTTGTGAAGCAACAAAAAATTGTGGCATTCGAGTGAGTGTAGGATCTACTAGAATGTTGTCACCATACGAGGCATTGCATTCACTTTTTAAGCAAATTTAATTCATAATAAAAATTCACTATATTTATTTAATAACACTTAATTAAAAAGAGGTACATAATATATAATTATTGGTAAAATTGTTCATGGAATGGTTAGATGAGCAATATATTTTTTTTTTTCCAAATAAAATTTTATATTTCATATAGTCAGTGTTGAACTGTTGATAATCCCAAATTGAAAAATTATATGTATAATTAATCAGATGTTGAATTGCTGAAGGAATGCAATTTTTCAATAGATAAAGACAATTGTTCTAGGCTAGCCATTAGAGAGTGCATGTTTTCTGTGCCTTTGGCAATACCTTGTTCACTGAGTGGTGTTGTACCATCCTGTCTCACACCGAGTTCAAAATGTAACCATGCTAAATGTTCCTGTTGTTCACGAATGGCAGTCATTTGTTCCATACTGCAGTCTTTACCTGAATTATATGATATAAGGATTTGAAAAGTAATTATTATTAATAATGTGCTTTTTAAAAACATTCATGTTGTCAAGTTTTAAAAAATTCACAAGGTATTACATAAATAACTTCAATGATAAAATTTGTTTATTTTGTAAAAGTACTATTGCTTTAATAAGATAAGCAAATCAATTTGTTTTTTAATATACTTGTATTTTTAATTGTGTACCAACATTTCAGATCTAAAGATTATAATATATAATCTATAGAACTGCAATGGATCTGGAACGTCAGTTAACAACTGATGGTAAAAAAATTAGTAAAAGAGTAAAATATAAGTATCTTATTATTTTGGCTTTTAAATGGCATAAATTGCATTACTTACCAAATGCACGTAGTTTGCCAGAGTGAAAGTCTTCAAGTAATTGCTGAAGGGCTTGCTCCATTTGTCTGACATCGGTTACATCTGACAAAAAACAATGATGTAGGCAACTTCTGTCCATAGTTTGTTCAGAGAATACTATGTGTTTTATATGGGACAGGATTCAACAACAAAAGCAACCAACACACAAAATAGGAATATATATATATAAAAACAGAAAAAAAAAAAAAAATAAGCAAAAATAATAAAATGCACACCTTTGTGAGTAGGAAAAAAAATGTTATGCTATTTGTTTTATAGGTGTGATCTAACATGCTTATAAAGTAATACAGAATAATACATAATCTGACAATATTCTAACTACATTGCTACTTAGTGAATAACATCATTATTGGAATTCCTTATAATTTCATATACATTTTTAAATAGTTTAATAAGTACTTAGGTATTATTTTTATAGTCAGTAAACATTTGACAGGATACTAAATGTTGTGTTTAAATAATGTCTAACTAAATAATGTTTGTTAAGAATATATCAATTTTTCCAAATAAATATTGTTTTATTATAACTACTTTTAATTAATTCAGATGTGTATAATTATGTAACAATATCAGTTTATAACTTTAAAGAAAATAGATAAAGATTTTATCTTAAAACTTCTAACCACAACAATGATTTACACAGTGTTTATTTTAACTATTAAAATGCATTTAATTATTAATATTATAGTTACATCTACTAAACATATTTTAATAACAAAACGGTTGATCATTAAAAAAAACCTAAACAATTAAAATATAATTTTTATAATTCTATTTAACTTAAATATATATATATATGTTGTGATAACACTCATAAGTTTTAATTCTTAAAACATAGTATTATATTAATAGTTACCTAATGTACTATGTATTTATAAATCACTACTTTATTTTTAATAATTACCCTGTATAAATACTTCAAACAATAATATTTTTGATCATTTTCAAATTAAACTATTTAATTCTGGGGTGTATCTAGGAGGTATGTTAGGAGGGGGGGGGACAAATCAAAATATAAAAATTAAGGTAATTTTATTATGATAAGGTATTATGTAACTAAATTATTGAAAATATGATAATTATAAAAGTAATAAAATGATTAATATTTTCCTTAAATTTGTCATTTTATTTTTATGACTATAATTTATAGTTGTTTCTAAAAATTAGAAATGTTTAAAACATACGTACAAATTATTATCCGTGGGAGGCGATTGTCACCCTTATATATGCTCCTGATTTAATTTAATACATTTTATACAGATTTTTAAAAAATATTCTTTGAAGTAGATCAGATATATATCACAAACAGAAACATTAGTTAAAAAGTTATTTATGATGAGTATGAGTAATATTGCTCCTACCAAATAAAAGTAAATGACAAAACTACTTTATTTCAAATAATTGCCAATAATTGTTGTGACTTTGTGAAGTATTATAACCCTAAACAATTAATAAACTTAACATTTCAATGTCACAACAGTTTGATTGATGAACATTGTAGCTTTGTGGTTGGTTAGAAGTTTTTATTATTATTTTTATAAAAATACAATTCAAAGTTTTTTATTGTTGGTTTTTAAAAACATAAACATATTTTAATATTATTAACTACATATTTATGATAAAACTATAATGGAAGTCGTGAATATACTATTCCATTTAAGAAAGGTACCGCTGTCGGAAGAAAATTGATCGGTTTATTGCATCTCCACTCATCACCCTATTAAGTTCCCTTTACATACCGCAGAAAGATGTAATTATGCAGATGGCCATCGTTAACAATAGCTATAGCGTGTGCACGCGGACCACAGGAATCCTGTACTCCTGGATCCACCACAGCACATAATGTGCATAATGTCTGTATCTCTTTATTATTTAGTTGCTTAATTTAATACTTTCTATATTATACTTGTATACATTTTATACAATTATATATTGTCTTATATTATATATACTATATATACATATATTATATAATCATAGGCCTACACCTATCATGGCCCAAGGAATTAGGGGGACTTAAATCTCATTCTTTCTTTGTATACATATTAATTTCAATATTTTTTAATAAATTTAATTAAATAATGGAGAAGATTGTAGTCTTCAAAGTTCACCCCCTCTTGTTATACCTTTGTATGAAATATATATTTATAAATATTTTTAAGGCAGATGTATAATGTTAAGATAATAATTCTATATTATTTAGGTTTTAATATTAGATCAAGAAAAACACAAATATGAATGAAATAATGCTCTACTATGTCAAATTACTATAAGGCATACTATTAATGTAGGATTAACATTTGAACAGTACAAAAAATTAATATTACTATTGAATGTATTAATAAAAATTAGGCAAATAAAATATTTTTAAGAAAATAGATTTATTATAATTTTACCATAATATCAAACCAACCTTTTTTATTTTGTAACTTATTAAAATTTGGTGGAGGTGGTCGTGGTGGTTTGTAGTCATGTAAAGAACTACGTCCCAATCTTTCATTCACACACATCAGTCTTGTTGTACAACCAATGTCTTCTATAATACAAATAAGTTGAAGTTAAAATACTATCTAAATAATAATTTTAGATCTTTTCTATAATTTACTATAATTTTATTGAATTATTTTTGAGTATTATATGATACTATAAATAATTGTAATTTTTTAAAAAATATTGTTTAATTTATATAAGACCATAGTAGGGGTTTTGAAAAATGTACAGTAATATTATAATGACATATGCAATTAATATCAAAACAAATTCCAAAGTTCTCATTTAAAAGGACAAGATGAAATCGTAGCAGATAACAGAAAAGATCCTTAACTTTTAATAAAATTCATACTGGAATATTGTGTTTGTGGTTTATCTTGATGTAATGATGAGGTACTCGATAATTTTGTAGTAGATTTGTGACATTCATTCTTTTGACTTTCAGCAGAAAGTGACTAAGGTTTATAACCAATTATTAACAAAAATGATAAATTTATAAATTTGAATAGTAAAATACCTTATTGCTCACACTACTAGTCTTAGTTCGGCTATCTGTGTTCGAATGTGATCTTGGTGGTGGCTTGGGTGTAATTAGTGCATTGTCGATCGGTTTGGGTTCATCGTCTGAAGATACCAATTGTTCTAATTCGCATTCTTCCTTTTCAACAGACATAGTCAAGTTTTAAGTATAATATTTATTTTAATTGACTGGAATATAATTATTTAATAAGAGTATACAGATGTAATATGAAATACAATAAAAACTCGAATTTTAAACAGTTTATATTAAATCCTAGAATAGAAACAAATAGACCTTGAACAATCGAAAATGTAATGAATTAACTTTAATTACAATTCTCCTTCCACATTATTTTTATACATAATATATTTATTTTTTACAGTTCCTAACAGAGATAATTCCTAAGTTCCTATTAAAGTATTGAATAATAAATATTTGTATATTTATTTTAAATTTATATTTTCTACAAAGATTTTATTGATAATATTCAGTATGCCATCATTTTTTAATGCATTTATACAAGTTTATATTAGTATTCTTTTTCATGATAAAAAATGTATGATAATTTTATCAATTAAGGCTAAAGAAATATTGATATCAACGAATTAAGATAGTACTATCACAGATTATATGGTACTATCTCAAGTGACAACTGATAAACTGAACAATTAAATAATCAATTATAATGAATGACCTAGTGTAAGTAAAATATAATTTCCTAGTTTTACGTTACCAGAGCCATCATATTGGTTCATTTTTTGATCAAGGATTTAAACTAGGTAAGTAAAATATAACAATTTTATTTTATTCTATCTACTTTAGGTAAATACCTAGTTAATTTTAAAAACCTTTAGCTAAAATTTGATTAATTTAGTAATTAAGGGGACGTTATACCTGTTTTTCGATGATACTATGTCCATCAAACAGGGAATATAGCAAAATCACAGCAATGTGTTTAGATTTTTTGAAAGGAATGTCATAAAAATGTAAATTATAAAATATTGCTTGGCAAAGAAGTTGTATTAGTGTATTAAGTTTTATATATTTTTATAATCTTGGAATAATTTTTTCAAACTAGATCTTTCCAATCCAATACGAATTGGATATTTTATTATTAATCAATGATATTATGAACAAAACTTAGGCAACTATATTCCTGAATCCTTGAAAAACGACTATTAGACATGCTACAGCTGAGTGCCAATTTTTATGACACATACTATAAATATAAATATAGACATATAGTAATCATTATATAACAATTATATTTTTCTTTTTAAATAGTTAATTTATTTTAGCAAATTATCACTACCATGGAAGAAGATTCACTTTCTAGCAGATTTTCCCAAAAGTCAAAAAACATGCCACTGTATCCTATTGGTATGTTTGATCTTGTAGTATATTTTATATATAACAGTTAAAATAAATTACTAACATTATGTGAAATTATTTAAAAATTCAGGAATATTAGGGTTTGGATTAGTAGCAGCCTATGGAATCTACAGATTTAAACATCGAAAGGGAAGTTCATCTTTATACCTTATTCAATTAAGATTAGCAGCTCAAGGGACAGCTGTAGGAATCATTGGGATTGGAGTGTTGTATAATATTTATTTAGATGCAATGAAACCAAAATCTGAAAGGTGAAATTAATAATTTAAGAATTGTTAGTAAAAAATATTATAAATACTTAGATAAGTTTTTTTAATAACTATATCTTATTTGTTGTCATGTATTGTTATATTTACCTTCAATATTATATAGTACATTTTTACCTATTTTATGTCATTTGATTTACAGAACAACAAAATATTTGTATATTATTATTTTCCTAATAGTAATTCTATATACTTTGATAATAATACATAATTATCAATATTTAGGTATACAAAATTAAATTAGATTTTTTTTTTTTTATAATTGAAAAGTTTGTTATTATAATACTTATTATAGTACCATTAAAAGTATAGTAGACCAATACTAAAAGTTTTTTTCATGTTTTATTGTTTTATTTACTAGTTTTATGCATTGTGATTTATCAGTTACTAAACATTTTGTAATAAAAAAGGAAAAAAGTATAATTGTAATGTGCAAACAAATATTTTATTATATTATGATTTCATAAATTTTGAATTTGAACTAATTTACATGTCAATAATATATTACTTATAATCTTAACAGCTGAGTTATGTATTTTATTTAACTATTCTTTTCGTGTTCAACTGTTATGTTATTTAGTTATACATCTAGTAATATACAAACAGGATGATCAGAATATTGTGTTTTAAATATTTGTATAACATTGAACAGTTATTTAATTCTCACTATCTATTTTTGTAACATGAAATTACTCTATATACAATTATATTCTGATAGTGTATACAATGTATAGTATCAATTATCAAGTAGTTTGCAAAGAAAAGTCAATTATGTAGTAGACGGTTCAAGACTATTGAGAAATGAATGACATAAAATATAAAATAACCAAAGCTGGGCATCAAATAGCTAGAAAGTTAAAAGTCATGTTTGAAGTTACTTTATCAAGTATTTTTTTAACTTAATGAGTTAAATTAAATGTGTAAAATAATCTAATGTAACTCGTTAGGAACAAAAAAAAACTAGTTTTTTTTCTTTGCAAAAATTTAAATGTTCTGTAAAACTGTTAAGTGCCGACCATTAGTGATAAATTATTACAGATAATTTATTAATAGTTACCTAATACAATATAGTATTTTAAATTTTGTGATAGAAACGTTTTTCTTGTCATATTATTGTATTATATTATTTCTTTAATTCTTTGTACTAGTTATATTTATATTTCTCTTAATACATAGTAACCACCATTAGCCTATAGATATAAAGTATAAATAGTATAGTATTTGCTTAAATATTAATACATATTATCATTATTCTTAATTAATAATTAATATTAACTGTCATAACCATTGATTTTTTAAAATAATAAATGTATTTGAGTTGTTATTAAGTTATTAGTAATTAACCTATAGGCTATACAGTTTGATACTGATTGTTAGATAAAAATAATGGTCATGAGGTAAACAATTTAAATTTATAACTAATATATATCGCCTATCTGTCATGTTTCATGAAATGACAAATAACATAATACCACCATGACCTACACCTATACATGTCCATTTATCATATGATATTGTTAGTATAATAGTATTACTACACATTAGTATTTCCTATATTTTGATATATAAAAGAATATAAGTTTTCTTAGTACGAGTCTTGTTCTTTTTCTATTTTGTCCATTAACCCTTTTCTAAGTTGTTCTTTATGTGTTTTTACTACATTGACTCTAGTTCTTTATAAATGAGTACTTCTGTAGTTGATAATCAGCGTAGTTATATTATAATTAAAATAACTTTTAGTATATATTTTTAACTAAAAAAAAAAGTGGGAAGACCGATTGTGTCCTTTCAAGAAATTAGTGGTTTATTATAATTATTAAGATTTGAATTCAATAATATTGCATTAGAAAATACGATTCTGAGCGAATCTCAATATATTGCAATATATTATACTGATAATCCATTCCAAAATTTACCACGAATGTAAATTACATATATAAATATGCAAAATAAATTTGAAATCCCTATGAACAATATTCAAGGAGTTATCATTTCATAATAAAAATTGTCAGTCACGATTTTCAAAATATTTTGTAAATAGATAAAATAGTATAAAGTAGGCTTCTATAAAAGATTCATACCGTTAAATCAAAAATTGCAGGTAATATTAAATATTTTTGGAAAAAATTCAAAGCTCTATATTAGCCAAAAAACAAACCAATGCTTTTCAAAATTTTACTAAACCTAAATATTACCTACATTAGTACTCAAAAATATTTTCAAGTTCCTACGATCAAAACTCAATTAATAATAAAAAAATAAAAAAAAAATTAAAATAACGGAAACCGTAATTTTACCAATTTTCCGCTTCACAAGGAAAAACTTGAGAAATTCAAAAAATGAGCTAAATAAAGTATCAACTAGATGAAATTTGGTTCGGAAAATATACACTATTTGTGGTAATAGGACCATTATTTCTACCTGAAAAAAGGTTTTCATACATCAAAAAATAAAAAATAATAAAAAGTCTATAAAAAAAATTGTCAGTCACGATTTTCAAAATATTTTGTAAAATGATTAAGTAGTGTATTAGGCTTCTGTAAAATTTTCAAATCGATAAACCCAAAATTGTAGGTAATATTAATTTTTTTTGTCAAATAGTTCATAGTTCTATATTTTGCCAAATATTCAATTAATCTGTTCTAAAATTTTACCACACTTGTATATTACCAATGTTAGTACTCAAAAATTTTTTCAAACCCTACGATCAAAACTCAATTAGTTATCATGAAATAAAAAATAAAAAATGACGAAAATCGCAATTTTGCCAATTTTTTGGTACTTTTTCTTCTCCTAGAGAAAAACGCTGGAGAAATTCGAAAAATGAGCTAAATAAAGTACCAACTAGACACGATTTGCTACCGAAAGCATACCCTATTCATGGTAATTGGACCATTATTTCTACCCAAAAAAATTGTATGATAATCGGACAATTATTTCTATCCGAAAAAATGTTTTCATACATAAAAAAAAAAAAAAACATCTTTGTAGAAACAATACATTCCTCGCTCCGCTCAGAATCTAAAAAAACTAACTTCTATTCTAACTTAAGTTACTATTTTCACTAAATTAACTTCTAACAGTTCTAACTAACTAAGTTAGAAATTGGGAAGATTTCAGAAACAAACTTATATTCTAACTAATGTAACTCAAATTTAACTAGTTAAAAAAAATTACGAACTTGCTCAGCTTTGAAAATAACTTGGGTCAAAAAATTAGGAATGTCAAAAAAACTGATCTATTATACCATTTATTAAATTTATTTGATTTATGTATTTTATAATTTGTTTTAAAATAAATAAACATTTATCCAACATAACATAAAACATTATAATAAATCATAAATTTAAGTTTTTAATGTAATATCTTATAATATCCTTAGATTTAAGTCCCACCCATGCTATGTTAATTTTACATCTGTAAATTATTAATAATACAATTGAATAATTTAGTTTTGTGAAAATAATATAAGTACCTACTCATATTTGTATATTTTTGTAATTTAAATTTTTTTAGGTTTTAGAGTAAAAGGATTTGTATAATGTGTCAAATTAAGACAATTTAAAGACTTTTAAATCCTAGTATAAAAAAAATTTAAAAATAGTGGGGAGTTCTGTCTTCTGCGTACCTCTCCAATTCGAGCAGTGGTGATATATATATAGTTACCACAAAGAACAATGGATTGAGGATTGAGAGTAGAAACAAAATAATCAACAGTGGAAGTGTGAGACTCGAATAGGTATCGAAAGAAGTAGAAACTAATAAGTAAGCATCAATTAATAAAAACCCGGAATCTAATGGTAGTATAGTAAAAATTAATTTAACGTTATTTACATTTAGAACAACGGAGAAAAATTTGATAGAGGTTCATTGTATTATTGTAAATATTCATGTGCACTTATTTTTTATTTATACCGTTGCAACTTTATTATTTTTAAATATAAATTATATAAATATGTTATAAATCGTATAATTACATACATGGAAGTTGAGTATTATACACACAAGATATACAGTTTGTAAAAGTTTGAAAATTGGGTTTAAAGAAGTGTTAAGCACATTATAAGTTATTGAATTGAATTTAGATTAAAAAACTGGAGTAAGGCATGAAACACAATCCCTATATAAAAAAATTGACACACTTGACTTTTTATTTATGATAAATTTGTAACTACAATATTAAGAAGATTTGACGCAATAAGTAAAAATATATGAAGTACTGACCAAACAGAAAGAATTTCAAATTTCTCAAAAGTTTTTCCTTGGGAGAAGAAAAACTACCGAAAAATGGCATAAAATGGGCAAAATTACGATTTCTGTTATTTAAAATTTTTTTTTATTTCATAATAACTAATTAGGTTTAGATCAGTGACTATTTTTTTGTGTACTACGACACACTTTGTGCACTACGAAAACCCAAATGCACACTACGAAAAATAAAAATGTGCATCTGTGTTTTTATAATAAAGTACATCCAGAAGCTATACTAAGCCAAGATAGTTTCAAAGTGTTTTTCGGTTTTTCTAATGCTTAAAAATTAGAAAATAATATATTAAAACATGAATCAAAAATAATACTTTTTAATAATAAAATATATGCATAATATAAGATAAAATATATGGAAATTAATTGTAAATTAATAAAATTAAAAAAAAAAAAATAGTGGCGTACTTAGGCGTTTCTTTTATGGGAGATTGGGAAGGGTAAGAAATTTAATTCCCCCTCTTTTATAATTTTGAACATTTATCCACATTAACAATGCACATTTCACACAATATAATATACGTTCGTTGGGTGGTGGTGGTGGGGGGGATTCACCCGTTGTTATCCCAATAGGTACACCATGGAAAATGTGCACTACGGAAAATCAGAAAATATAGCCACTGGTTTTGATCATAAGGACTTGAAATTTTTTTTGGAGTATTTACATAGACGTTCTACACTAGAGTAAAAAATTTGGAAACGATTGGTTGATTTTCTGACTAGATATAGAGCTTTGAATTTTTTTTCCAAAAATGTTTAATATTTCCTGTAATTTTTAGTTTATCGGTTCCAAAATTCTATCGAAACCCAATCATATACAACTTCAACTACAACTACAATTTTTTTTTATTAGCTTCTAAATTTGATTATTTTTAGTAGAATTAAAGATTATATATATATATATATTTTGATGTATGAAAACATTTTTTCTGGTAGAAATAATGGTTCGATTACCACAAATTGGGTATGCTTTTGGTAGAAAAATACATCTAGTTGGAACTTTATTTAGCTCATTTTTGAATTTCTCAAAAGTTTTTCCTTGTGAGATGAAAAACTACCAAAAAATGGCGGAATATAGGTAAAATTACGGTTTCCGTTAAAGACCGGAATTTTTTTCAAAAATGTTTAATATTACCTGCAATTTTGGGTTTAACGGATTAACTCCTTGAAATTTGATCGTAGGAACTTGAAATTTTTTTATATATTTAAATTGGTAATTTACACACGTGGTAAAATTTTGGAATTAATTATTAGTATAGCATATTGTAATATATTGAAATTCGCTCAGAATCGTATTTCTAATGCAATATCATTGCTTTCAAATCTTAAGTATAATAAACCACTAATTTCTTCTAGGATCGAAGGGACGAAGGAGGAACGTCCACAATCGACATTCTCACTTTTTATTATTATTAAATATAAATTGATTAGCTTAATTTTTATTAATCTAATAATAGGAGACGTCGATGAGATTTTGGAGAAAAAACTTGTATTACTTCTTCTTCTGTGATTTTTTCTGATTTATTTATCTTTGTCATAGCTAACCCATGAAACCTCTCTTCGTGCATAGTTGATCATAAATAGTTCTTTAATAATTTTAGAGTTGAAAACCTGCATTAGGGTGTTGCTGATGTAACTAGTAAAGTTGCAAATAATTGAAGTAATAATTTCACATTAAGGTGATACATTCGTACAACCATGGCTAAATATATTTAGCCATGCGTACAACAACGTAGTGCTTCAATGGCTGACTCTGTTTTTTCTTATGTACCCTTCCACTGATTCAATCATGATTATGGTATACGGAATACGGTAACTGACCACAACCTTAACCGTTTTTATAAGAACTGATAAAAAAAAAATTAATGTCAAACAAATTGATAAGAATTAAAAGCACTAACCCGTAATAAATTTTTCAAACGTATAAAATAATCATACGAATTGTATGTATATACTTTGATACAGCCAATGGGAGGGGGACATCGCCCACTACCCCCCTGGCTACGCCACTTCCATTAGGAAATATATTTAAATTGGACATGGTACATTGCACATAAATATCCAGTGCTTGGTTTGGAAAAATAAAAGAAAGGGGACTATGAGACTTAAAAAAAGTAACATCCCTCGAAATGATTAAATTCAAACTAACCCGTGGGGGCTTTGCCCCCCCCCCACCCCTAACCATGATCATATTTTACATTATAAATATGAATACAACAATTCATTTTAATACGTAATACAAGACGTGACATGTCACGGCGATTGACGACCATTACTTGTTGTCACGAAGTATTTAGTCAGTTATGTTTTTCAAAAAGCGACATGTCGCGATGACTTTGTAGATTTTCGAATAGCCTTCACCAGTCGACATGAAATATGTTTTTAGTTTATTCGTTTTTTTTTTTTCCGAGTACACACGTCTTACGCGATAGTTTTATGATAGAGTTGAGTATCAATAATAATAATATTTTAACATTACTATTGGACGAAGAAGACGAAGAAGATTTTATAATTACCAAATTTAAATAAATAAAAAAAAAAAAAAAACAATAGACAAAATGTATAAAAATCGTAATAACGAAAGGTTTTATAAAATTTTAATAACTAGGGATTTAAAAAAATAACATAAAATGAGTTTTTCTTCTATATTATTTTAATATATTATGCTCCGAGAGCAGTCGTGTTGTCGGCCGCAAAGTTTGATCGTCGCGACCTGTCGCGTCTTGCAAACGTAACTTAAATAAACATTCCTTTTTATTTAAAAATTTAAAACAAATACCTAATTAGGTATTAGGTAGTAATATTAATATATTATAATAAAACATTTTTATTTTATAAACTTAAATGTGTCCACAAATTTTTTTATGTAAATTTATATGTGGCAATTAAAATAAAAGTAGATCATGATGATGTTTACGACGCGACGTCGCGTAATCAATTTTCATTAATCATTGTAGTGCTCGCTCGTTACAATGACAAGGGGTAACGGTGGCACTGTGGCGGTAATTTATATTCTATAAATAAATTTATTCAATTTATCGATATTTTTCATTTTTGCTCTAATAGCAATATTTATAAATGTAAAATAACATTTTTATTTACATTAATTCAATAAAATTGAAAAACTAATCCTGAAACCTCCGTCTCCTGCCACTCATTAACAAAAATTAAAAGAGGTCCGCTGAAAATTTTTATAAAAGGGGTACTCCCCTCCCCGCGTCTTTACCACCAATTCAAGCATTGTCTATAATAGGTAGTATTTATATTACATTGTAATATCTACTATGTTTACATATTATGTACTCTGAATTTAGAGTATATATTAAAATACATTTATATAATGTTTTATATAGGTGTTATATTAATTAATAGTTATTATAAACATATTTTTGATTTAATATAGACTTCTTGAACAGTTGTGATAAGAATCTATGATAGTATAAAAAAAAAATGTTGTATAAATTGTATTTAGAGCAACAGAACTTTTAGTATCTTTTTATTCTACATGTATATAGGTATAATATAACGATACGGTTGATTGATATTACATAAAGTATTAAAGTTCATTGAAATTCATCATCAAAATGACAACACAGTATGAATATCAAATAAATAAACATTTATAAATAAATTTCAACAGTTTATTCTGCACTTTTTCTGTCACTACTAAAAATATCTACATGATTTATCTCTTCTTATTAACTATCTACCAGATTAATATTCGCATAAACATAATATTCTACATAATAAATTACACACTATTACACTATACATTATTGTTCTTAGCTATTCCATAGACAATTGATGAAATTTGACTATCTTGTTAATTTTTTCTATTACATAAAATATCTAAATATTAATTAAATGTTTATATTTTATAAATTATGGAAATACAAAATATGCATGATATTGCTAGTGACTACAAGCAAATAGGGTTTCTTTGTGAAAATGTTTAATAGTCGTATTTTTATTATTTTCTCTAGATATTGAAATCCTTAGATAGGTAGGTTAGGTAGGTCTAGAATTGAATATTATCATACGAACATTATTTATATTCTGTAATACATTTTTAATTAAGAAATTCAAATTTCGTATAGTGTATGAGATGTGATTATTTTTTTTTTTATGAATTTAATGAGTAGGGAAAACGATATTT
Organism: Eriosoma lanigerum; assembly: GCA_013282895.1. Taxonomy (NCBI): domain Eukaryota; kingdom Metazoa; phylum Arthropoda; class Insecta; order Hemiptera; family Aphididae; genus Eriosoma; species Eriosoma lanigerum. The sequence goes on along the minus strand of CM023357.1, from coordinate 51,364,446 downwards.
TTTCGTTGACATACGATGCACACACGTATATTTTAATCTTTTGCTGCTGAAAGTAAATACTTTTTTTGTTACTTCTTGTACCATTGCCTAATATCCTAATGATCACATGTGTTTTCATTGGTTCTACAAGTGTGAACATACGTCAACGAGTTAACACGCGTTTCGACGTGTCATTTTTAATTTTGTCTTTTATATTTATATAGATATTACAATATGAACATCAGAACATCCATGTGTATATTATAGCTCATGAAATTATTAAATATAATATTATAATAATATAGCTTCTGATATTATTTTATATTTATATTTATTTAGACATAATTACACATTTACACACGAGATATTTTTACCAGGAATTGGGATGAGAATATATTTATATAATTATAATAAATAGTATATTTTCGATACTATAATCATTATTGTAAATGTAAAATTGATATTTATTATTTTCAATCATTATAATGAATTGAAAATTGAGAAATCAGAAAACTGATCTAATAAGTTTAGAATATTATTTTATTATTTTTATATTATTATTAAGTATTAATGGAAATTATTTTGTTACAGACTGAAAATGAGTTACCAATTACGTATCTACATAGTCCATAGTAATTTTCAATTATCCCATTAGATTTCAAGGAAAAATTAGGTAGGTACGTATTATTTATTTATTTATTTAAATAGAAAACGGGTTAGAAACCCCAAAACAATAATAATTAAAAGTAAATATTCTTAAAAAATAATCTATGCATTTGATCAGTTGATCCTATATAGCCTACACTACACTGTACGAATCACTTTTTTGGAATATAAAAATTAATTTGTATTATACAAACGACAAATTTACATATAAATTATAATGATTGATACATTACAATATTATTAGTATAATATTTATAGGATAATAATAAATTCTATTGAAATTTAAATTAGTCGAATTTTAGGATCATTACATTGTATTAGTGCCTAGTGGACATTGGTAAAAGGCTACATAATTTATAATAATTACTTAAATTAATTTCATATATAATATTTTATATTATTATGCGTGCTACAAAAGTAAGTATACAAATATAATAATGCATAAAATTATTTTAATGCAACTATAAATTAATAGGAAATATTATTATTTATAGATTGAAACAATAACCGTATGGAAATTATTATTATACAGAATAATATATGATTATATGTAGGTACTCATATATGCATTTTTTTTATCCTTTATAAATGTTTTAATTTATGTACTATGTAATAATTAAAATAGTAGGTTTGAATTTAATAGAAACCGGCGAATAGGTATTATTGATGAATTTCTGTTACATACTAATTTATATACGTATTATCCGCTGAAACTATTTTTTACATTTTATAAACCGTTCTATCCAGTTAAGAACAATAAATTGAAAACAAATACAAATATTTCATGAAATATTATTATTATTTTACTTAATGCAATATTATATATTATTACAATATATTAACAATTACAACTAAACAGTAATCATTAGTAAACTCGTAAAGTCGTAATTAAGTAGGTACCTATAATTATAGGTATATACTGTTAATACTTATTACCTACTTATGAAACAATTGTATTTGACTTTTGTATGAATATGATGATATTCTACTAATAACTTAAACAATTACATCATCATTCATTTAGATATAATTTTTAATTCAATATCTACATATTATTACCTATATATTATATACAATACAATTATTATTTTAGTAAAAAAAAAAATTTTGAATAACTTTTTCTTAAATATATTAAAATTTTTAACATAATAGTATATACCTAATACGATAGTCGATGTTAGTATAATATATTATTATTATTATAGCAGGTATATAACTTATTATTATACTTTTAAATATTATAAAGTTCAATTTATAAAATAATAGTATAATATTAAAAATGCGACTCACAATGCCACAAAGCTTGAATGTAAACAGATAACTGATTATCTTAATGGTATAGTTACAGATGACTGGACTTGGTGGTCTCTCCTTTCTTATCGGTCCATTCGGTCGCAACCCCAATACAATATTGTCGTGTAATTAAATTCACGATAATATATATTAGTTGAATTGTCGTTGTATTGTAGTAGTTTCTGAGTAGGATCCATTTTAAAACAAAATTAGGTTAAATACTTATAAAGTCCTAAATAAATAAACATGAAAAATAAAATACACAAATGTCTATTATATAGGTATATATGTATAATAATATTATAATATACCTAAGTAATAACAATAGTAATATATAATAATGACAATTTTGTTTTATAATAATCATTTATATTGCTTATTTGAGGTATTGATCTATATAATCTTATAATTAAAAATTTGATGTTTAAACAGTAACCTTCGTTTTATTTTAATTTTAAAATGTTTGTAAATAATTGTTTTAATATACATTTATTACACCTACCTAACTGTTGGGCAGATCGCTGACTAGAGGATCAAAACTGTGTTAGTAAAATATAGTTAGTTCACTAAAAACAATTTGTTTTCATACTGTGTACACCAGACTAAACAAAATAAATCAGTTTTTAAAATGTCATTATCATATTACGAGTATGATATTCGTATGATATTCGATGAATATGTTACCTATAATTTGTGTATGGTACCTACACACTAAAACATTAAAAAAAAAAAAAAAATAATATGTAGATGATGTAGTATTAGCGAGAAAGAGTCCGGAAGAAGTGAATGAGTAGCTCGAACATTGGTGAACAGCGTTTGAAGGGAAATGACTAAGGATTAATAGGAGTATAAGGTATAACAGAGGTAATCATGTATGGTTTTAAAGGTAATGATGAAAAAATGTATAGGGAAAGGAATATAATAACGAAGATGAGTGATGATGTAGTGTGTGAGACTGATAGGTTCAAGTACCTACTTAGATTCGGTAATACAAAAGAATGGTAGTTCTAAGGAATCGAAAATAGAACAAACTGTGAATTGATGAAATGGAGTGAGATGAGGAAAGTTTACATAAAACACTGGAATCGTCAATTGAAAATCAAAAGTTTATTTCATTTTTAACGTATAGTTAAAAGGGTAAAAGAAATAATTATTTTTGAAGTTATACTTTATCGAATAAGGTAGATTCAGATAAAAAATTGAAGTATGCGAGTTTGAACTGAGGTACCTATGTATAGAAAAAATAAAAATGTTAAATTATCAAAAATGAAAAAAATGTTTGTTTTAAAATATGTAATCTTCATAAATCTATACTGTAAATATTAATATTATATTTACCAATTAATTTATTATATTGTATTTTAAATATTTAGTAGTTACTTATTTAGTGTTATGATAATATAATATAACACCTAATATATATATTTATATATTATGAATGTAGTATTTTTATCAAGTAACTAAACGAAAAACTATTAGGTATAAATATTAAATATATTAAAATATTAACCCACCTATTATATATATATATATATATATTACTTACTATATATATAGTATAATACTGGAATAGCACATAAACATAACTAATAATATTTTGATGTTTAATTTATAGTTAGTTTCCTTCTTTGTACCTACTAGATGAAAAGTACCTAGTCAAAATTACCTACACAGAAATAAAATTAAGTAAATAATTGGATAAATATAATGATATAACTTTATATAGAAGTTTTTTGGTAGATGATATAATTTTGATTAAAATAGTAAGTTATTATTAAAATATTAACACAAAAAACCTATGAACATGGTTATATTTTTAATTTTAACTGTGTTCTTAATTGTATTTAAAAATATGATAAACTCACATAACTGACTTCAAAATTTTATATTTTTTGATTATAGAGTAATATTAATAGTTATTTTGTGAATATAAATCTCAATAAAAGTCAAAATTGCGATTAAACATAAATATTAAGTATAACAATGTGTAGGTAGGTACTTAATTAGAAAATATTTTTTTGATGTTTTTGATTCTCAGTTGAAAAAAATATACTTAAGTAGTACCTATACTTTTAGGTAACTATTATTTTTAATCGCTAGAAACTGTTTAAATTATGTGAAATTATAAAAAAAAAGATCGTACTTAATCTAAGAAAATGCACGTATTTCGTAAATTTAGATGGATAATATTATATTTGCATAATCATTTTTTTTCTTCAAGTAGTATAATATAAACAATTTTTGTTACCAGTTACCAAGTTGATACTTGTCGGCAATAATTCCATACAGAGAGTGGAATAATATATTATCGCTGTGATTTAGTTTTTCTATTTCATTATTCATATGATGTACGTAGAACATAGGCATATTATTGTTTTTTTCATAAAGTAGGTATTAACTACCTACCTATGCGCAAAGCGAGAATACACGATGGGGCGTAGTTTTCTGAGTTTTCGTATTCTAGTAATTTGTAGTGAATAATTTATAATTATTATTATTATTATTATGTATATATTATGCTAAAAGGAATATATATATATATTACGCCATAGTAATGACTAATTTATAGTACTACCTATGCATACATATCTATATGCATTATAATTTTTGAATTTATAGAATTATACAACAGTTTAACAATAATGATGACAATGAACTAATAAATGTAGATATAATATAATATTATGTTATAGTTATACCATAGAATATGTGATAAGATATTTTTAAAACTGTAAATTAAATATTTTATTCTATTTTTTAATGTTATATAGGTAATACAGGTTTACTTTATATATTATATTATCTTTTTTGATACTAAAATTAAGGTTGGATGCTGGGTTCGTATGGAGAATATTGATTTTAGAGTTTTAGATATTATAAGAACATACTCAATTTCCCTAATTAAATATTTTTATTTATTTATGTAGCAAATATACGTGAGGAATTTTAATTAAAAATTGTACTTATTAAATTTAGGAATTACATTTAATTTTAAAAGAAAAAGCGCATACGTCGCGGTTCGTCAAGTAACTAACTAGTAACTACAGTCTACATTTAATAATTATAATTGAACAATTATCAATAAAGAGTATAATAAACAAATATAATATATATTTGTAAAATCCTGTAGGTATAACTTATTGATATAATTTATAATTTATTGACAATACTAGTATCGAACATGGGATATTCTAGAATAATATTTCATTTGATATTATCACAATTAGTATATTATAGGAGGTAAGGCGAAGAAGAAGTACATATTATTCCATCCAATAATCCAATAATATTGGTTAAGTTAAACTAAATTGTAAATATTTTATATAATACATATTAAATAGTAACATAAGCGTATATTTAGTATATACATTGGGAGTGCTATTTATTTACCCCAAAGTGGATTGTTTCGGGTATCGTCCAATACAGTCCCCTTAACTATTTAAATAAGATATATAATGTTTTTATTTATAATTTAATATTAAATATACTATTTAAAAAACACTTTTTTAAAATATTTTAAAACATTTATATTATTTTTTATGGAAAAAAGTAATCTATAAAATAATATAAAGAGTTGACAGATTTATAAATCTGTTTTATATCATACTCGTCAGAGGCGTATTTAGCAATTTATAATGAGAAGGGGTTTAGAATTTTTTTTAGAAGCTTTTATAAAGTCATAGCCCTGCTCACCGTTTTATGTTATAAAAAAATGAAAATAAACATATCCTGTATCTGTATACATTAAAAATTATAATGAAAAATCTAAAACGGGAGGCAAAATAATATTATTAATATGAATTTTGTTTTTTTTTTTGTTTTGGTCATGTGGGGGTTTAAACCCATTAGACCCCCCTATAAATACGCTTCTGATACTCGTTTACAAGTTGCAACCAATTTTTTAATCGATAAATATTTATCAAAATTTCTCAAAAATGTTCCTTTGGAGAAGAAAAATACCAAAAAATGAGAAAATTACGATTTTCGTAATTTTTTATTTCGTGATAACTAATTGAGTTTTAATCGTAGGGACTTGATAATTTTTTTGAGTACTAACATTGGTAATATTTATTTGTGGTAAAATTTTTAAACGAATTCATTGATTTTTTGAGCTTCGAACATTTTTCCAAAAAAAATTAATATTATCTACAATTTTCAGTTTATCGATTTGAAAATTTTATAGAAGCCTAATAATTCTGATTCTGAGCGGAGTGAGGAATGTATTGTTTCTATAAAGATGTTATTTTTTTTATCTTATGAAAACATATTTTTGGGTAGAAATAATGGTCCGATTATCACAAATAGGGTACTCTTTCCGTACCAAATTTTATCTAGTTTGTACTTTATTTTGTTCATTTTTTGAATTTCCCAAAAGTTTTTCCTTGAGAAGCGGAAAATTGGCAAAATTACGGTTTCCGTTATTTAAAATTTTTTTATTTCATGATTACTAATTTACTTTTGATCGTAGGGTCTTTAAAATTTTTATGAGTACTAATATAGGTTATATTTACGTTTAGTAAAATTTTAGAACAGATTGATTGATTTTTTGGCTAAATATAGCTTTGAATTTTTTCCAAAAATGTTTAATATTACCTGCAATTTTTGGTTTAACAGTTTGAAATTTTTGTAGAAACCTAATCATATACTATTTAATTTATTTACAAAATATTTTGAAAATCGTGACTGACAATTTTTATCATGAAATGATAACTTCTTGAATTTTGATCGCAGGGATTTGTAATTTATTTTGAATATTTACATGTGTAATTTACCCTCGCGATAAAATTTTGGAATGGATTATCAGTATAATATATTTTAATATATTGTGATTCGCTCAGAATCGTATTTTCTAATGCAATATCATTGCATTTAAATCTGAATAATTATAATATACCACTAATTTCTCCGAAGACCGAAGGGACGAAAGAGGAACGTCCTTCCCATTTTTTAAATTATCGTTCTGTTAGCAAAAATAAATAAATAGTGACATCATAATTTAAATTTGTAATATAGTTATTACAAGTCCATTATTTTATGAAATAATCAAATGAATATACACATTTTAAAATCTATACCTATAATTGTAAATAAAATTAAAATCTCGTGAAGGAATAATATATGTATATATATATATGTTTACTATATTATGTCTAAATTGTGTATAGTTATGCTGGATGATGAGAAATGGCAATTGATTTAATCGTTTAGTTTATAACATGATATAATTATTGGTGTGGTTTTACAGGTAAGTATTGAATATATTATATAGTTTTATATGTTTACAACTTATCAGTGAACTTTGGAAAAAAGTAATTCTCATTTTACGAATAAACGTTGAATAATACTTTTTACGCTATTTATTTGTTATAAATGTTAAGTCAGAGTTTTGGCGATGAAACTTATTTTTAAATTTCAGAGCCAAAATACTTGTGATAACTTTATTTTTCAAAAATAATAATGACCCGTCAAAGTTTGTGGTTTTATTTTTATCGAGACGAAACAAAATTCGGTATGATTATACAATGTAAATAGTTAGAAAATAAATTTATATATACGTATATAGGAATATGTTATAATATAAAACAGCCAATTGGTACATATTATTGCCGATACGTACAATATTATTATATAATTTTGTTATTCTGAAGGATATAATTTGTTAAAATTGAGAAAATTCGAGAATTGTATCCCGACATAAATAAATTGATTAACAATGGTAATGTATTAAGTAGCTATTTAAAATTTAAATACATTTGTAACTTACTTCGTTTATTTTAGAAAAAAAAGCTTTCTTAAAAGCACCATCGAGAATAAATAAATACAGAAAAGAAATGCCGGGTATACCTTTACCACCCGAACCTATTATTACACGATGGGGAACATGGTTAAACGCTGCACTTTTCTATGTAAATAATTTTGAAAAGTTTAAAAATGTGATTGAAAGTTTAACAGATGATGCTTTAAGTGTCGAAATGCTAAAACAGCTTGTACAAGATAATGCAGTCAAATGTGGTTTACCATTCATAAAATTACACTTATCTGAGTGATCGATGAATCTCAAAAATTTGGAAGAATCTAATAGTGAACTACTGAGAAGTATGGATATTTTTAGAAAAATTGAAGATATTTTAACAAATATTCCTGGTCCAAATAGGAAAAAAATTAAGGAAAAATTAATGTATGTAATTGAAAAAAATGAAGGGTATAAAACTTTAAAGTGTTACTATGAAGTCATGTCAGGTAAAGCAAATGTTAATTTAGATATAACGCCTACTTTATTAAATTGTTTTAAATCTGCACCAATAACTAGTGTTGACGTCGAACGTAGTTTCTCGTTGTACAAATATATTTTAAGTTATAGAAGATTTAATTTTAATGAAAATAATTTAGATTATGTATTTGATCATCAATTGTAATTCAAAAATGTAATATTTATAAAAGTATTTTTTGTATTAATTATGTATAATAAGATTAAAAACTTTTACAATACTATTTTATTTTATAAATATATAAATATAACTTGTATTTTTATAGTGAAATTTATTTAGCAATTTTTATGTGATTTTTGGAGGAATTATACAATTTTATCATGCAATTTTTGAGTGTTTTTAATGCAATTAAATCCCGGTATTTAATTATAATTAAGATTTAAATGCAATAATATTGCAATAGAAAATACACTTCTGATCGAAACTCAGTCAGGTATACAATACATTATACAGATAATTCGTTCCAAAATTTTACCACGAGTGTAAATTACCTATGAGATTTTACAAAAAATTTTTCAAGTCTCTACGTTCAAAACTCAATTATTTATCACGAAATAAATATAATAAATATTAATAACGGAAACCGTAATTTTGCCAATTTTCCGCCATTTTTGGTAGTTTTTCTACTCCCAAGAAAAAACTTTTGAGAAATTCGAAAAATAAGCTAAAGAAAGTACCTAGATGCAATCTCTTACCGAAATGGTACCCTTATCGTGGTAATCGGACTATTATTCCTACCAGAAAAAATTTTCAAACATTTTTGTAAAATCAATACATTCCTCGCTTCGCTCAGAATCTAAAATATACAGTTTTTCGTAATTTCCATATAATAAATACGCAAATAAAAAATAAAATATACACTAATAAGTACAAGATAATAATATACTTTAATTAATATAATAATCATCTAAAATTATATATATGATTTTAGATTCTGATTGAAGCGATTGGTTTTACAAATATGTTTTTTTATGTCTAAAAACACTCTTTTGGGTGGAAATAATGTCCAATTTTAATAAGTAGGGTATGCTGTCGGTAGAAAATTGCATCTACTTGGTACTTTATTAAATTCATTTTTCGAATTTTTTATAAGTTTTTTATTAGTCAAGGAAAACCTATCAAAAAGTAACGGAAAAACGGCAAAATTCACGGAAATCGTAATTTTGACGAAAATGGTTTTAGATTTTTCTTATAATTAATATAATTTTAAATGTAGGGAATCGTAAATGTTTTTTGGGTATTTTAATAGGTAGTTTACACTCGTGGTATAATTTTGGAATTGATAGGTTGATTATCTGGCTAAATATAGTATATTACATTAATATAGACATTTGAAATTTATCCCAAATTTTAATTTTTTTCTCAAAAATATTTAATATTACCTGCAATTTTGAGTTTAGAAGTTTGAAATTTTTATAGAAGTATAATCACATTTTACTTAACCTATTTATAAAATATTTTAAAAGTCATATGTCACAATTCTTTTTTATAAGATTATAAAGTTAGAATATTAAGTAGAATTGAATATTATATTTTTTTTGATATTATTTTAAATTTTAACGCATAAATATTTTGAATTTTAATATTTTAAGTTGAAAACTTGATATATGTTTTATGACATACTCTTAAATAATCATGTAAACAGTTTTGAAAATTGTATGACAACAATTTCTTTTTAAACGATTTTAAAAATTATTATTTTACATTGATGTCTGATTTGTTTATTTTTAAAAGTCTGAAAACAGTTTTTGGGTTAGAAATAATGGTCTGATTATCACAAGTAGGGTATACTATCGGTTGAAAATTGCATCTATTTGGTACTTTATTTAGCTCATTTTTCAAATTTCTCAAAAGTTGTTGCTCGGAAGAATAAAAAAATGTCGGAAAAACGGCAAAATTCACGGAAATCGTAATTTTGACGAAATTGATTTTAGATTTTCATGATAACTTATGCGATTTTAAGCCTACGAAATTGTTATATTTTTTTGAGTATTTCTATAGGTAGTCGACATACGTACTAAAACGGATAAAACGGATAAAACGGATTATCAGTATAATGTATTATATTATCGCTCAGAATCGTATTTTTGAATGCTTAACTACTAATTTTGCCGAGGGCCGATGGGACGAAGTAGGAACGTCTGGAATCAACTTTCCCGATCTTTTTAAATTTATAACTATTTTTTTATCTATTATATTGAATCATCAAAACAAGTATACTGTTGTATAATATAGAAGTCCAGTGAAAATACAAACGTATAAAATTTCTTTATAAATAAGATTAATTATGTTTATTATTGTTAATTCCCGGAATTCGTATTTTGGTCGGGCAGTTGTAGCAGAACATCAAAAGCGATAACGGTTACACACACTAATTATTTATTTAATTTACTTTTAGTTTATTTACTACACACAGACATGGTCCAAATGTTTATGTTATATGAATTGCCTAAATATTACTCCTTAAAACGTGCTACGCTCCAATAGCCTTAATTCATTATTATGGGTAGGTTACATAACATTATGTAAAACTCATTATATCGGCGTTTTTTTTTTTACACTAATAAATTAAAATCAACAAGACAATAAATATTATAATTATTATTAAATTACATATTGCGTATTTCATTGAAACCAATACGAATTATTATTATCAATAATTATTTGCAAACATAACAGAAATTATAATAATGAAGGATGATTATGATGGTTAAAATTGGAAAGTTGAAATACACAAGACAACTTATATACAAGATTTATAAATAAAACTTAATTTTACACATTAAAAATAAAGCATCAATAATGGTAAAATTCTTTAGTGAATATTTTTGTTATTTAACAACAAAACAAATTCAAGAGTTGATCATAAAATATTATATCTCATCGGTATAACATTGGTCTTTTACAGATTATTAAACGTTTGCATATATTTTCGAACAAGTAAAATTAAGGCGCCTTCAAAATAATTAATTTATTATTCTACTAACTCCGTTATGATAGTTGTAAGTTGTTACTTGTTATTTGACAACCGATGATTTTTAATTAAAGGTTTTAGTTAACAATGTATTTATAGTTATAAATAGAATATTTTTTTGTATTTAATTTTAACTCATTATATATAAATAAAGAATTAAATCTTTTGAAAATAGTTTGGTGTATACTTCTGATTTCATTGGTGATAACAATAAGTTTGTACTATTAAGAAACTAACATTGCCTTATTTATAAACAATACACAATTTAACTTACTGTTAAGTACCTATAGTTAAATGACATAGTAAATAATGTGATATACAACTAAAGTAAAAATAATAAAGAAGAAAAACGTGTCATCTTTAAAAAATTCCAAATTCCACATGATTTTTTTACACTGGTATTTTAAAACAATGATAAATTTTCGTTAAGTATGCGTTTATAATAATAATAATAATTTATACTATTATAGAATACAGTAATTTATTTCAAGGTTTTATGGTTTTCTTTTTTGTTTTTACCAGAAATGAAAGGTTGACGCTGACGGTATATTTTATACAAAACGATTTGAGTGTGTTGACTTTAACGATTCATTGAAATAAGTAAGTATTAATATTTGTACCATTATCACGTATATTTTTTATAAAATTAAAGGTACATACAATTTGAAAACATAGATGACTGTGGAGGAAATAATAACAATATACTATTTGGTTAATGGTTGTAAATATAATTAAAACCTAGAAAATACCATCTAAATAAGAACATTACATAAAAGAATAATACAAATTAGAAATCAGTTTAAAAATTAGAAATATAATACGAATAAATGGATTCATTTTAATACACATCACACGTACATACGAGTACTACCAATGTGTTGAAATAAAACAGCTATAAAATATTATTACTCATGAGTAATAAATATGGATAGCGTTAATTTATTTAAATCAACGAGTTTATATTTTGATGAATTATTTCTCGACTTAAATTGCATTATGAAAGGGCAAAGCTTTGTGTGTTAATTTATCTTACATACTCGTAATATGTAAAGTGCTAAGTTATAGATAAAGTTTCGAGACTTATTAGGAGATACTAAATTGAACTCGCACAGGAGAGTATGTTCTGAACACTTTACATTTGTTAAATTATTGGAATGGTATTCGTATTTTGGAAAATTGACTGTTAGTTTAAAGGTTCTTGAACACGTGGAATTCCTTTTAATCGTCTAATTAAAATAATGCACGAAAAGTTTTTCAGTGAAAATTAATTTGATCTTATAATTCACAGTCATTTAATATTTTTTAGCATATAAGTCATGTATAATAAATAATATTAGTTATGCACAAGAACTAATAGAATTCTACTTACAATTATTTTAAATTCATATTTGTGTAATTACCAAAATTGATGTCTTTGAAATTGAAATTTATAATCTTATTAAAAATATTTTCTGAATAGAACGATTTAAATTATTATCTGCAACATTTAGATTAAATTTGTTTTATTCATTTCTTTTTCTCATTTACATTTTACATTTTGATATTTTTAAATTCTACCATTTTCTTTTCTATTGCAATGTTGATAATAATACTTTTAAAATCAGATCAAATAACTTTTTTAATTAACACATTAATAAAAACGAAGCAGTTGAAATAATCCAAACGTGTTTTACTCTTTTAGAACGTTTTGATAATTTATATGCAAATTGATTATTATTATAGCGCCAAATTGTTTGTAGGTATCACGCGGAGTATCACATTTTTTACCCTTTAAAATGGTAGAAATGTTCAAGATTTGTATCTTTAATTATTTTTTTTTAATTTGTAAATGGCTTTTAACTGGTCAACTTATTTATTGATCGAAGGAACACAAAATAAACCGTCACATAAAATCGCATTATATTATGTAGAACATTGAAAATGTATTTATATTGAAATAATTTTAGAATAATTTTACCTAACTATATAATATGTAGGATTGTAGGCATCAAATAAAAATATAAACCACGTATGATTAGGTTAGCCGTATATAGGTAGCATGCTAATATGTTTTATTTTTAAAATTACGGTTCTCAATACGAGTATTGTTGAAAAAGTAACATTAGCATTTTTTTCGAATTTATGTATTTAACGTGATCTCACACATTAGAATGATGCATGCCCCCATAAACCAAAGTTCCAAGCTTTATGCGTGCGTATTTATGTTTAATGGATTAAACGGTATATCTTTATTTATTATGTGGAATTAAATACTTAGAGTATAAACCAAATTTATATAATATATATATATATACATTTAAAGCAGGGAAAACAGTTGCAGTATTTTGCATGTATTCGTAGGTTATTGAAAAAAAAAATAATAATAATAAACCATAGGACTTATTATTATTAAATAATAATCGGATTTTAGTCGAATCAAATATAATATACGATTTAACGCAACAAACTCGATTAAAATTAAAAAAAAAATTAATTAAAAAAAATTTTATATAAATATAGTGCGCCTACGCTATATAATATTGTTGTCCGCATAAATTGGCATTAATATACAATATAACCTAATTGATATTTTTCTGACATCCATGTATGTAGAATTTATGTTTTGAGCCAAAACGAATGTCCTGCGGAACGGAGTGATAACACGATATGATATATACTTACAGGATCAGCGGCGGTTTTTTATTATTATTATTATTTTTAAATTGTTATTGTTATAATTCGTTATTTCTCTTCACTCTCCATTTCGGCGTCCGTAGGGACCTCTGCGGGAGTTAATTTTTTTTTTCTTCATAGCATTTCGTTGTTTTATTTCTGGCTGCTTTCGTACCTGAATACGGTAAAATATGAATCATCGGGTTTCACGAAATAGTCAACTTAGGGGTAATGTTTAAATCGCGATGACTCACTACGACCGTGATGGTAGTTTTTATTTTCCGTCAAGTTCGATGGCCAGTCGTCATCAAACGGCACGCACATGGCAGTGAATCATATGGTGCCTGCCCGCGGTCCCCACCAAAAACCGTTTTAGACACATGAAAAATATTCGGTTCACACACACGACGTAATATATTTATATACATTATTGTACACACGCACGAGCCTCTTGGGTGGAAGAAGTAACAATACCGATGCGACTGCCAAATGGCCCAGTAGCTTCCATGTGGTTTCGACTTTACGATATCACCGCCTATAGCTCGTTTACGATTTTTTTGAACATTACGCTCGCGATGAAATTCAGATCCGTTCCAATCAGCGTTCGAAAACAAATAACGTTCGATCGGTAATACTCGTGTGACTAGTGCGATAGTTTTATTTATTTTTAACAATTGTTATAATTGTTATTATCATCCAATAATTGTTGACAAAAATGAACGGTATACGATGAAGTGTTTACTGATAGTATTGATCGTCCTGCTGTCCGTGTATCAGTTTAAAGGTAAATGTTATAATATTAAATGAATACATTTTTTTTTTTTTGACTTGTGTCTGATAATATATTTATTAAATAATGCGTGTTGGTGATTTTAAGTAAAAATATAGTATTAAAAAGTAATTAGTTAAATATGTATACTATATATTATGTTTTTTAGTTGAGCTAGAGAAATAATTAAACCATGTTTCTAAAATATAGTATTTTTGTTAAAAATATATCATAAATTGCGGTAGAATTTCACGAATTGAAAACATTGTGAAAAATATTATCGATTTAAATTATAATATTAATTTTGTTTCGACAATCGTAATATTGTAAAAAAAATTGTTATATATTTTTTGTATTCTTTAAACTTCAAAAATCTTATGAAATTATAAAAAATCAGTTGTAGTTAAGTAATTTAACCTATATAAAAACTGATGTATATTAATTTTTGTGTTATTGAAACTAATAAAACTTAGAACTTTCACATTTTGTTAAAAGTTTGAATTGTATATGGTACATATTCGTATTATTGTTTATATTCACATAAGTATTTTAGTGTAAAGTAGGCCAAATGCATTACAATAAGTTCTGAGTGCCGAGTGGTATGATTATTGTACGTTTCGAGTGACCAAGAAACACACCAAGTAAATCATTCCAAGTTGTATACGAAAATACAATTTTTGTAACTCTACTATAGTTTGAATTCAAAAGTCTGAAATATGAATAGAAACTGTTGGATTATGACACATACACACACACACACACATATATATATATACTTATATTGTAGTTTATTAGTCAAGCATAATGAATGAGCCATGAACATCGGCCAAAATTTCGAATTGCAAAAGCCAAATATTAATTAATATTTTCTTAGAGCTATTCTGTTTTCTTATACGAATAATGAAAGTTGTTGATGAAACCATCATATTTACATTAAAGTATACAATCATTAGAGTTTAAAAACTCGGTTGTCAATGAGAAATAGCGTATTATAATTATAATTTGAAGAATAATCATAAAAATATTATTTAAAAATATTACACTGAATATTGTTTGATGTATAAATTTATTGTAATTACTTTTTACGTAGTTACTAGGTGCCACTTACCTACTTTATTATTTTGAATTTCATTTTAAACAATTGGAATCGATTTTACAAACTTGAAAAACGGTGTTTTATAAAATTAAATATACAGTAGTATATGCATTAAATAAATTAAAACGTTTAAATACTTAGGTAAATAATATTTTATAGTGACTACTTGACTAGTACAATAATGGGCTAATGGAGTTCATATTTTCAAACAACTAACCATCGTATATCATTTTGTATAATATTATATTTATATGGTGTATTATAGATTAATGCGAATGTCTGTACTATGTATCTGATGATGTGTAACCGAATTGCTGATTTATGTATTGCTATTACGATCGTGCATCATATTTTATTACAAATAGCTAGTGTATTGTCCATATTTTAATGCTATTTAACGCACACTATAATATTATCTTGTAAAGTTGCAAATGTTAATTATTTATTACAAATGTTCTAAGTGTTATGAATTGTAGTTTGGTTTAATTCCCATTGGAGTCTTTAAAAGGAACCACGTTGACTAACATAGTAATGCTCATAATATTAATATTATATCGTACATATCACACCGTATAGGCACTATAGGCATTATGATGCATAATGAAATGTTATGCATTTTATGATTTATCTAAGACTGTATATAATATAATATGTTGTATATAATATTTAACTATAATAACTATACATTAATAATACACGGAAAAAAAAAATCAATATTCGTAATGGATACCTATTTTAAAACAACAATATTAATTATATTCATTGTGATATCGTCATAATATCGTGTTACAAGAAATTATACTTGTATTAGTTATAGTTCATGCAAAGGTTATACCTAGTACCTACCACCTATATATATATATATATATATATTATATTACTCATATAATTATATAAAATACCATTTTAATTGCGTATAATTTAATGACTAATGTAAACACTTTTACAATAGGGGTAGCTTTATACTCGTATTATTAGGTAGATTTATGGCTTATAAGTAATTATGGAAACGGAAGTGATAAATTTGTTGAGAAGCAACTTCCTGTAAAATATAGTTTTATGTACAATAATGATTGAGTTAGATATATTTATTAGAATTTATTATATTTAAAATATTAAAATACTAATTATAACTATTGTAAAATAAATCATAAATGTATGCATCATTAATAGATTTTGATTGATTTATATACTAATACTATAATAATATGATATTATAATAGTGATGGTTATTAATATTTAATAATAATGTAATTATATGGTGATGAAAATAATATCGTAAATGTAGAACAATAAACGAAATTAATTTAAAGATGTATTTCGTAATCTGAATATTATTAAAAATTAAAATTCTCATTTAGTGAGTTTTAATTAACTTAATTAAATGTTTTATTAATCACTTACAAAAATTGTTAAATTTTTTTTTTTTGAAAAAATTTAACTAAAAAATACGTTTTCAGATTATTGTAATTCAAAATATGTAGGACGTAGGTTTGTATAAAAAAAATATTTTGCAAATAAAGGCCAAAAATATGATCTGATCAAAATACCGTCTATAATTTTAGTGGTAATTTACATTTTTTTAATAATATTATGAAGGTATGCGATTACACCATTATGGTTACCTATTATATTTAAGAACAAAATATATTTTTTGATAATACACGTATAAAAATCGGATTCGATTAGTCAGCGAGTGTTAACATACCTAATAAGTTCTATTGAAAGTATATGAATAATGATTAGCTGTGTTTAGTTATACTGTTTAATTACAAACAAATGCGATGTCTTTCGCGTTGGGCGGTAAATGTGGTAACTGGTAGTGCATCTGTTTTCACACCTATTCGCACATGTGTTTACCCATTCGCTTTTACATTCTCTCACAACAAGGTTGAAAATTCTCCGTTTAACTTTGTGTCAGGAATAGCTCTTAAAAAATCATTTCACGTAGACTATCGCTCCCGACCGCCCATCCAAAAATACTATGTACCTACGTTCAGGTTTGTTTTTGTATCAGTTGCAATTTTCTCGGTTTTTTCTTCTTCTAATGTCATTTAATTCTTACACGCTCTAGATTTAAGAAAAGATTCTTGACCTCGTAACCGTCCACAAAAATTCTTTCGCTTTTTTTATTATTATTATTTTTTTTTTATAACAAATAGTTGCCACGTGCGTCGTCGCCATTCGTGCTTCAATGTTTAAGTATAATATATTCGGGATAAATACTTTCAGGATTTCTATTATTGCCTATTGTTTTTTTTATTCATGTTCACGTTACTATAGTAAACGGCACCGAATATAATATCATATTGTAAAATCAGTACACATATAGAAAATGTTTTCACAAAACAATTTACGGCGGTTGGTGTAACAACTAACAAGGTTCATATAGATACTTATAGATTCGTTTAATATTTTATTCAATACATAAAAACCATTTTAAACGAAAACGGATAAGTACGCGAGAATTTCCATAATAAAGTTCTATACTTTGATTAAATATAAATATATAAATATATTATGATATCGCATACTTGATTATTTTAGTATATATAACACATACATTTGCACATACTAGTGTACGATTTTCCAAATAGGTTTGTATTTAAGTTTATTTTTAATACTTATATTTTTATTTAAATTTTACTATTTTGTAACAGAATCGATTACAATATCCTACACTTTGCTATTAGTTATAGATTGTTAAAATATTTACGATCAAAATATTATTTATAAGGTTTTATATTAAAGTCTTAATATTTTATTTAAAAATTTTAAATAATTTTAATTCGTTTAAGTAGTAATTATAATTGTTAATAAACAAAATGTGTGCATTATAAGAATGATCAAATTTTTATCTTGTCATAGGACAATATTTGTATTTTGTATTAGTTTCTCTAAAAGGAAATTATCTGGTTTTTAATTAATTTCATTTTTGGTGTACCGTGTAATTTTATATTATCATAGTATTAAAGGATTTAAGAGATTGTTTTGATTTTGTGACGATCATGTTGCTCCCCGTTATTCTCATCACAAGTCTACCATGCGCATGCTATTACTTCGAGGCCATTTTTAGAATTCCATCATCTATAAATATTTTGTTGGCCGGACAACAACAACCGCTAATGTTTCTTGCCGGTTGTATTTGAATTTTTTTTACGGTTCAACCGTCCAATAACTTACAATCAGCTGCTTCCTGTGTCCTGTCAATCATACGCACATGTTATATTGTTATACCGTAATAATCGACACTATAACCCTCGGATCTCTGATGAATCAAAAAAACGTATTATATTTTAGTTTTACACTCATTATGGTACTAAAACTAAAAAAAAAAATATGATCATAGTTTTAACGGAACAAAATTTATCAACTACACAGTATTATTTATTTTTAGTTTATATACTTTTTTTGAAAGTAAATTTTCAAACGCTTTCTGAATGAAAAAAATGAATATTTTTATTTTTAATAAGCTAATAGTTTCATGCATTTTAGTAGAGATTACAAATATATAAAAAAAAAATATTTAATTCCAATAGTTTACTCAAAAAAACTCAACGAACGAAGTATTTAAAAACAATTTTGTGTGAGTTTAAAATGTATAAGTTAAACATAATTTTGTTTAGTTATTTTCAAAGTTAAAGTGTATTTCATAGTTATTTA
The DNA here is from genome assembly GCA_013282895.1 of Eriosoma lanigerum. NCBI lineage: Eukaryota > Metazoa > Arthropoda > Insecta > Hemiptera > Aphididae > Eriosoma > Eriosoma lanigerum. The sequence goes on along the minus strand of CM023357.1, from coordinate 51,345,085 downwards.
TTCTAATATTATGCATTGAGTTATAGCGTAAAATTTTTTTTTCTATGTGTCTATACATATAGGGATATGATTTAATTAAAGTTATAAAAATAGTAATTTTTAATTTAATTAAAGTTTAAATGTACCATTTGAGTATACATTAATATATTAAATGTATATTAATCATTTGACGAGTAGTTTGATGTGGTAGTTATATTGAGTACATATTATAAGTTTTATAATAACAATAGTTTAACAATCTCATATGGAATACAAAATATAATGATTGATTTAATATTATGTTTACTGATGTTTGATAAATTTGGGATACAAATTAGTTTTATCGAACATTAACTGGATTATAATAATATAATCGTAAAACATTGTACAAGTACCCGCAATACGAGTTAATTGAAATTTACAGACAAAACGCTGATTTAGATACAGACGTTTGGGTTTCGAGTTTTGTTTTAATAGTGCAAATTATTCAAGTTGAAATTTAGAGTTGAATCCGAATCAGTTTACCTTAACGGAAACTTTTACTCGGGGGACTCCGCCGAATAATAGCAGACCAACGACGGGTGTGATACAAGACACCGGCAATTCCGTGAAATTCGATACGCTCGAAAGCTCGTAAACGGTAACGAGAGAATATGTTAGACAGTCGAACAGAGTTCGGACACTTTTTAATTGACTTTTCCATTGGGTCATTGCGAAATTCATTTACGGTGGCGACCGCGTTGGCTGCTGAACACTTGGAATCTTGGTTGAATATAAATGCATAAACCGCAGTATCAATGCGACAATATTATTGTATTTTAAACGTCTATAATATGTACGCGAGCGAGCAAAAACGATAATAAAATATTATCGTTATTATTATGCGAACGTTTGCGGGAAATATGAACGATGAGACGAAACGATTCGCGACGCTCAACGGGCGGTCATAGACGAAGACACTGCGGACAGTGTAATATTATAATAGGTAGATAAACCGTTTCGCGGCAACAATTTTGGCGTGTTCAACAGAAACAAACGGTCGTAATGTGTGTACGTAAGAAGAATAACGTGTACGATAATATAATAATACGAGTTCGTATTATGCGGTACGTGTCTAGCAGGACGAAACAATTATTGTCTTGAGAAAAATTGAAAAAAAAAAAAACAAAGAAACCGAATTATTATAATGTTATTACCTACCAAACCGCGTGTTGTTTTTTTCGCGCGTAACGGACGACGAACGAAAACAATTGATGACAATTTATTATTGTTCAGTCAGAGTTTTGTGTTGTAGGATGCTGATGCTCCCGGTCGTCGCTCACACTTCGTGTTCTCGTTACGACATCTGTTCGTGTCTCGGCCACCGCGTTCATTATTGTTACTATTGCGAATGGGCAGCAGTCGGTAGTATAATACTATCAACGCCGCCGCAGCAGTAAAATATAACCATACATTATTATTATAACTCGGTTTCATATTATTATCGTATCGTACGCAATAAAATATAATATGACGGTATTATCCGGTATACCTATTGTATAAAAATAATAATACGCGGCGACACGTCCCCGCGAGACTTTCGAAAAACGCGCGTTTAAAAATCGTCACAATATTATATTAGTTGTTCGCGTGTGTGACTCATTGACTGCTGCTACGTCCGTCAAATATCCACCCTCAACCCGCGATATGTCTATATCTATATATATAGCATATGACTCTATATATTGTATTTGTTACGAGTCCGAAATGGAATTTATAACTTCCGACGACATCCCGTACGGTATTATTGTACTGCGGAGGACTTATCCGCGACCGCGAGAAGTTTTTATTGCCTATACTCGTATTATACTGTTATATATAAACGCGAATCGTGCGCGCCGACCTAACCGTAACCTATAACCGCCCCACACTGGTTTGTTCGGCGAACGACACGTACTGCACAAATCACACACATAAAAACAACCCCGTGCCGAAAGTATTATTATTATTATTATACCGCGGTATAATATAATATAGGATTATTTTATTATTGTTGTGCGTGCGGGTCCCTCATCGCGTCACCGAAGGATCGCCGAATTCCTCCACGGTATTATAGAATGACAATGGCTCGGTTTATATTGTGTTATTAACTGTAATTAGAACTCAGATTTGAATTTCGACAAGACGAGTTTTCTGACAACATCTAGAACAATGTATTTTCAGAAAAAAAAAAAAAAAATTATTTGCGCACATCTCCAGAGAACTTCAAAGCGAAACTTTTTTATTAACTTTTTCGTCAGTCTTAGTATTCTATTATTTTTAAGGGAAATAATATATTATATTTATATAAAATAATAATACAATAAATGTAGTAAAATGTATTATGGGATATTACTATAATATATTCCAAAATGACTCAGTCACTCATTTTATTAACAACTATAAATTTTATAAAATTATTAAAGCCGTAATTTGCATAGAAATTATTTTTGAATTGTTAAAATTTTGACTGAATCAAATAATACAATAATGTTGCTAGTTAAACTCAGTAATAGTCGTTCGAGTCTGTACTGTGTTCGTGTGCTGTTTTTATTTCTCAAAGTTTTACGCACGTGACAACCTGACGAGTTGACAGTTTTTAACGTAATTTTTCCTACCAGTTATTACGGATAGGGCGAAGATAAAATTAAAGTCCTGTCAGATCGTGTTTAAGTCTACATCACGTCATCACGCCGACCACAAGATATTAAAAATGTCACATTTGCTATATAGTTTATACGCCACAATTAATATACTTAAAATCTAGTATAAAATGATTATCTTAAAACGCCTACAACTGTAATACAAAATATAGTAATATAGTATAGATATTTATTTTATATTAGATATTTTTTTTTTATGTTTTTAATCAATTAATTTTTATTTTTTATACAATTTTAATAGTTTATAAACATTAAATTATAATCACAAATATAAAAAAACAACTTTAAATTTATTGAATAACAAGAAAGATAGGAATTTATTATTTTATTGAGGCATTTTTTTTTTTAAAAAAACATTCGAACAAGCTTATTTAATTTTCAAATATTTATTTTCTATTGTTATATTAAAGGAGTGTTTAGTTTGACTTTTATTGTATTATACAAAAGTGCTGTAATATTTTATAATGAAAATTATTTTTGTTTATTATTAATATCACATAAATATATCATTTTAAAAACTGAAATTTAAAATTTAAATTATAAAGTTTTATACGTTTTTTAAATTTTTATTATGCATATTACTATAAAATTCTTAATGATATATTTCTATTTATAATGTCAATTAGTTATTCATTAATCTAAATATTTACTATAGAATGTAGCATATATTAAAAATATATAGTTGATACATTTTAAATATTAATTAATTATTTAATTTTGTGTAGAAGCTAAGAAACTAAAATTAAGCTTGGAAAGTTTATGAAATTCAAATGCAGACAACAACCTAAACTATATTTTGAAGTATTTAAATCAAAAAAATTAATTCATATTATGAAGTATTTGTTAAAAATGAAAAGAAAAATAGGAAATTGAATAATACAATTTGGTTAAATTGTAATAATCGTAGTATATAAAATCGAATGATTTTTAATTATTTTAAACAAATTAAATAATTATTTTTATTTTCTGTAGAATGGAGTACAAGTACCTATAGATAAAATAAGGACTAAAATATTATAATATTTTAAAATCGTATAACTAATTTTCTCTACGCGATTAAAATATAAAATACATGTTTTATAATAAAAAATACAAAAAATACAAATACATTTTTTATTAATAAATAAATAATAGAGACAACATCGCATAAAATGAAAGCTTTTACAATGATGCCAACAAGTTTTATTTATAGAAGATTTTCCATGCATATTATAAATATTACTGTTTAAGTCTAAGGTCATGATAATAATATTAATATTTTTAATTTATTTAATGATTTAAACATTTTTTATTTACCTATTTTATTATAGAAATACTATTATTTTTAATTAATTAATTTTTTAGTCATGGATTTAATATAAAATTAAATTAGATATAGAATTAAATAGATTAAAATATAAACATTCTTTAAATACATATTAAGTGATATTAGTAATAAAATGTAGTTCATTAAACATAAAACTCTAATTTGCTTTCAAATTAAATAGTTTTTAGACATATATTTTATTAAAAGCTTTTGGATTACAACTATAGGGCAATGTTAAAAGCTTATATAAGTCTAATAGAATAAAGATGGTTCAATATAAATATTACGAATCATAACAATAGCTCCTTTCTATTTTCCGAACGAACTGCTCCAGAGAGATCTATTAATACTCGCAGTGAGAACTACAGCAAAACTCACTTATAGAAAATATCGTAAAAATAAATACTTTAACCCCTTTGTTTTAGTTTTTGCATCTCCTTGATAATTCTTAATAGTAATGATCGTATAAATAAATTGTCAATGGTATCGCAGAATTTGAATAAATTGGATTAATTTGATTTAAATATGAAAAAGAAAATGAATGAATTTTTCTATATTTTATGTGTTCGAATCGATAAAATTGTAGAATTTGTGTGTTAAATAAATATTTCTAAAACATAGTAGGTTATAAATGTATCAAAACCCATTTGTTTTTAGGACATTATTAATTATTAATTAATCATTCATAGTATTACAACTTTAAGTGTTTAATTTTATTTTTTATGTACTTACAATTTGTATATTATTATTTATTAATTAATAATAGAGTTACTAATATTAACCATTATGAGAAATACATTAATTACATATCATATTGTTATTATAAAATTTAAATGCTTTAAATTTGTAATTCGATTAGAATTGTTTATGATATTGATTAACCTTTTATTAAAAACCATTTTTTTGTGGTCTGATTATCGCAAATAGGGAATGTTTTCAATTGTAAATTGCATCAAGTTGGTACTTTATTTAGCTTATTTTTTGAACTTCTTAAAAATATTTCCTTGGAAGAAGAAAAACTACAAAAAAAAAAAAAAAAAACAGCAAAATTCAAAACCCTTTTTAGCATATTTTTTATACGCATAGGCGTTTAATTTTAAATGAAAATTAAATTATTAAAATATAATATATTCAATAAATACATTTAAATTGAAAAATATATAAATAAATTTTCATTACATAACGGATGTAAAAGAAAAATAATATATAGTACCTATTTATAATAGAAACATTGAAACAAATATTTATAGAACATAAGATAGGGGAAATAAAAATAATAAGGAATATCATATAAAGATAATATCAGATTAAACAAAGATCAATATAAAATATAAGGTTAAAATTAAATAAAAAGAAATAATAAGTTTATATTTAATTGTGAAAATTGTAAGTTTTTTGTTCTTATATCGATTTAAATACAACTTTAAATCTTCTTTTCAAACGTAGGTAGGTAAAATGAATATTAAATTAAATATATGATTTAAAACTGATTTTCTAGTTAAATATTAAAATATTAAATTTAATTAATTGTATAAATATAATAGGTATATTAAAGTAGTATTTTGATACTGAGTCTCAGACTAATTTAATAATTGTAATATTTTCGTGAAAGTTAAATTTTTGAATACGGGTTTTTAAAAATGATTAGTTAGGCAAAGGGCTATAATATTACCACTATTATTTTTAGTTTTAAACGTCTAGTAAAAAAATTTAAAAATATCTTTTTATTTTTAAGTTGTCTAAAATTTGTAGTTAGCCAGTTTAAGGAGTATATTTTTATGATAATTTTGATGTGTCCATTTATTGTTTTATTGTTTTTTATATTATTCTATATATGTAAATTATTTCTATTTTTCAATATCGAAATTAAATTAATACTTTATTATTTAAATTATAAATGTATTACTTTTAAAATACAAAATAAAAACATTCGGTTACGGTATAATGAACGTGATGAAAATGTTTTAAAAAAATACAAAAATTTTTTCGTGTTCAGATTCGTTTTTATGATAATATTCAAGTATAATATACTCATTTAACATGATAATTTGCATATTGGTGGTAATTGTGAAACCTTGTTAATAACGATGTTTAGTGATAAATGTGATCTCATAATTTCAGATAAAGATAAATGCCTTTCACACAAAACCGTTTTGTCTATTAACTGTTAAATTAGTTAGTCTGCGCGTGGATTGGGGTGCTGTTCAATTTAATAGATAGTGGACAGTTAAATTAAACGTTTGCTCGCCCGGACCTTAATAAGAGGTTTTGAAAATTATTAGTAGCGGTTGCACATTTCCCTTCTCCATCTGCTAACAGCCCCCATATACAACAGGTGGTGTGGTGGTTTTAAATAAAACTACGGTTGTTTCTAAAAAATACACCCTCGGGTATTGCCCGGTCTATTGTTATTAGTTATTATACCCTCTGTAATGCTACTACGCGATCGTGTAGATTTTAAGAGCACGTCAATTTTAAAATTCAAATTTCATCCCCTGGGAAATTTGGTTCTGCGATGTAACACATGAAATAAAAATTGAAAGAAATTTCTAGATCGTTGTTATCGTTGTACCTCTGTATGCATGATTGATATCCAATAAGTATTATACCGTTCACGTGGAACCTGCGTTTTTTAATATAATATAGAGTAAGCATATATAATATACTCTTATTAAGTTATTAACATGGTCATTTGCATATTGGTGGTAATTATTAGCATGGTATTATTGTTATTATAGGAGTGATGGTTAGTTATAAACAGGATTTTATAATTTTAGTTAAATACCTTTCACATAAAACCATAATATATAAGTGGCATAGTTAGGAATCTTCATTAACTTTATCTGACGTGTGTTATTATCACCAGATTTTATTGTAAAGATTATTTCCAACTAGGTATATATATTAGTAAAATATGTTATTTAATTATATAGTTTATGTTAAAATTATCTGTCGCTGTAGAGCGTTGGGGTCAAGATTATTGATTAATACATACTCTAATAGGTAATTGAAAATTGAAAAAAAAATGTAAACTAAAACAAGCTTATAAATGCATTATGTTTTTATATCTACTAGTATTTATTTCATTGTAAAATATAGTATTTATAAACATAAAAAATATAAAAAATATTAATGAACAAAACTTACAAAAATATTAATAATTAGTGTTTAGATTTTTATGCATTTGCATATTTTTTCTGATGAAACAGAACTATGACAAAATATGTTCCATAAAGATATGATTAAATATAATACTTTTTATACCATATTTTTGCATATATCAAAAGTGTATAGTTTTACAGGCTTTTTTTATAATTTTAAGACCATATTAATTGGTCTTTGCTGTATGGCATAGTGTACTATTTTGTAACTTAACATTCATTTAAGTAATATTTTTATGTCAAATATCAAAAAAAACTATATATACTACAAATCCCTAATTGGTTATTTAATTATCCTATCCGTATATGTAAGACTTAACGTTAAATTTCCGCTCTTTAATCGTAAATGTTTTTTCGCTATAATTCGGCGAATATCTTTTGAAAATCACACAAAAAATCTATAAAATGGTAACCGTATAATTTTGCTAGGTTGTAAAAATGTACATGCTAACGAAATGGACCTACAAAACTAAAATTTAAGAATTCTTTTTTGTGTAGATACTTAAAAAAAATAATAACGATAAAAATGAAGTATAAAAATATGTTTACACACTAATGGTGTTCTTTAAATCTTTTCAATTGTGTAGTGTTTCATAATAGTATACGACGAGTATATTACTGTTATATATTGTTTATTCGAAATAATAAGTGATTTTATGGTTTTCACGCTAGCAAACCTGAGTGTCTCCTGAAAGCATTTCGTGGAGCTTTAATCCGCCACGTTCCCTGCAGCGATACAACTAATGGTTAGGTATAGTGGATTTACATGCTCATAAATTTAGATAGGCCCAAAAAGCAGAAGGTGGCATATGCCGGGTTAGTTGGTTAAATAGTGAAAAAAAAAAAACACCACTACTTTTGTCATGTACCGTTTTTACGGTCCTTATCAATCTTGTGTTTTAGAGCATGTGAGCCAGTGGTTTACCGTATGCGCCATTCATTATTACTTTTAAAAGTAATTAAAGCCCGCCGGGTGAGAGTGAGTGTCCTTGATGGATTGCCCGTCGGCAGATGGTCACCAATTTACGAGACACGTTTCCCTATTATCTGCGACCACAACCGAAACGGTTTATAAACAATTAAAAAATATATAATATATTACGTATTATATTATTTAAATGTATATACATATAAACAAATAAACGAAATAATCGACATAATTTGTTGTTGGTTTTTTTTTTTTCCATTTGCGTTCGGATGTATTCAATTTCACGGCGCATCTAAACTCTTCACGGCCGCCTTACGCGTGGCTAAACACCGATTCTATCATCGTCGGTGTGGCGAGATCAATATCAAACGCTTTGAAATTTATGAAGTCGAAAGAATATAAAAAATACAACCACAATTTTATTAGAATAACTATAGCGATGTGTTGGGACGTGAATATGGCGTACGCGAGCGAAATTCTGATATGAACCGCAATTTTGGTAACGAATAAACGCACGTGAGCACTGATTACCTATATTGATTATTTCCCGTAATTTTCGGATAAAAAATAAATATGTTCTACACTATGGTACAACCATATAATCTAACAATGTACGATATAAATGGAATTAGTTTCATTATTTCACACGGTATTTTGTTTTAATAATGATTATTTAATTTAGTTAGGTAAATTATGTTTTGAAATTTGTTTTTAAAACGATTAAAATCTATACTTTATTAATATATTATACTATAAATCGAAGACAATATTGTAGGTTAATAAATAAAATGTATATAATAACTTAATTAAAAAAATTAATTAGATTCGCCATTTCATACGTATAAAAATCACTTTAATATTATGTGTTATATCCGTAGTTTTGTAAGGATGCATGCATTTACAACCCTTAATAACTATAAAAAATATTCATGACACAAATAGTAGGTATAACTATGAATACATAATTCGTATATTATGAATTATAATATTCATGTATTGTGACTACTATTGTAATTGTAGCGGATTAGTATATAACATAACATATATTATATGAATAATATTATAATTAATATATTTCTCTCACAAAAGATAAATTCAATTATTTTTATGTATAGTACAAATGTGTAAATGTATTGGTATAAATTTAATATTTATTTATTTATTCCAGCATAAACACATATTACATAATTATATAAATTTGGTTAGTTTTTTATTGATAGAGCTGATAAATATACCAACTGAGCTATGTTCGTATCTGGAGTTTCTATGAATATTAATAAATTGTGATTAATTAATTTTTTTTTTTAAATAATACTTTAGAAAATTGTTTTCTTTTACAGTTAAGAATAATATTATACTTCTCTAAATAAACAATAGGTTATAAATTATATTATCTACCGAAATTACATCAATATTTCTCAATACTTACACATATTTATTTTTTAATATTTGGTTTGTATACGCATTCTCATCTAGGTCATTCACTATTTTACTAATAGAGTTTGCTTTATATGATTTTTATTAATTGTATTTGTAGCGTTGTTTTTATTTGCCGAATTACATATTAATTTTTTATTAAACTCTTTTACTTCAATTTTTAAATTATTGAATATAGTTCTAATATATATATATATATTTATATTATACCGATGGCTTCAAATACTATCTTCTATCATGGTATTTTGAAATTATACAGGAGAGATATTTTAAGTTCAAAGCGCAGCATTATTGTTTTTTTTTTTTATATAAAAGATAATTAAATTTTTTTTTTTTTTATATAAAAGATAATTCAATTTTTTTTTTTTTTATCAAATTCTAATAACTCGTAATAAAGAATGTTGTCAATCAATCATTTATTTATCTTACTTATTGGTTTAATTAAAAATCAAAAACTAAAATATTACAATTTAAAATGAAAAGGTCCTATCAGATAGAACACTTTTATCATAGGCGTGCACAGAATTGAATTTCAGGTGGTGCCTCAAATAATTTTGGATACCTCGTATTATTTTGGGCCCCTTTATATTATCCAGGTTATTTATTCGTAGTGATATGAGTAGTTAAAATTGTGTAAATATTTTACATCTTTATTTTTTGTTTTTAGTCATTATATTATTAAACCTGCACTATAAAGTTGTTATTAGTTATTAGTTATTATACATTAAGATAGGATAGGTTATATATTACCTCTTATGTATATTATATTTAATATATAATGTGCTGCATAGACAATGCATTTTATATAAGATAATACATTTTATAAATACAATTTTTCTCCCATTATAAGAGTATATATTTAAAATTACGTATTTAATTGAGGGGAAATGAAGCATAAAATACTTTTATTGCTTTCTAGTTATTAAATTTCGGAGATTTTCAAATTTCTTAACTTATAATAGCAGGTGGTGTCTAGGTACACCCGGCACACCCTGTGTGCAAGCCTATAACTTTCATTTTATTACATATATATATATATATATTTGTTATAGGTATTATATGATTTAGTTTATAATAATAATTATTATTATAATATAGAAACATGTCACTTATAAAAATTATATATTCATCTTTTAATTATGTTAAAAATAGGTAATACATAATATGTGAATATTTATTTTTCTTTATTAGTTATTATACTTGTGTAATCGTAAAATATTATTTTGTTTTTATTTTATCATTATTTAATGTAGGATAAACATAAATAAATTTTAATATCTACTGTAATACTTGTTACTTGAATTTATATTTGTATACATATAATAGTATACTATTTATTTTATTTGAATATATTATAATAGAAGCAGTAAATACAGTTACCTTATTTTATTTTATTTTTAAATTAATTATAACTATTATTATGTAAATTTCCTTTATTTAGTTAATTATAAAAATACATTTATGATTAACTTTAATTTATAATAATGTTAAACGACGTGTCATTTATTATTTGTTAATACTGTTGGTATAATATTATGATTGATTGAAAATAATTAATTAACTAATAATTTATAAGTATTTTAAACATGCTATTTTTAATGACAATATAGTAATTTATGTTATATATATATATATATATATAAAACATAAACTACTTTTAATATTTTTATCAAATTATGAACATTTGATTTATTTTAGGTTCTGACTTTCTGTGCGAAGTGAGGTGTATTTTTTAATGATTTTTTTTCTATGTCCGAAAACACATTTTCAGGTAGAAATAATGATCCGATAAAATGTAAATAATTACCACATAGGGTACGCTTTCAGTAGAAAATTGCATCTATATAAGTTTTATTGTAAGCTATTATAATAAATAGTTTGTACATTTTTTAACTCATTTTTTGAATTTCTCAAAATTTTTTCTTTCAAATAAGAAAAATTACCAAAAAATGGTTTCACGGAAATTGTGATTTTAAATATTTTATAATAATTAATGAAATTTTGTGTGTAGGGACTTGAAATTTATTTTGAGTATTCTCATAGTAATTTTCATACCTACATGGTAAAATTATGGTACGGATTAGTTAATTTTGTGTCTAATTATAGAACATTTTAAAATGTATCTGAAAATGTAATTTTTTTCTCAAAAATCTTTAATAATACTCACTATGGGCTTAACGATTTGGAAATTTTATAGAAGCATAATCATATAATACTTAATCTATTTAAAATATATTTTATAAATCAATAGTAATACATTTTTTTGATAAGTTTCTAAAGTTAGAACTTTTAATAAAATTGAAATTTCATATTGATGTTTAATTTTTGCGTTTTTAAAATTTTAAAGATAATTTTTCGGGGAGAAATAATGACTCGAATACCATGAATAGAATGCATACTCTACTTACTTTTTCGGTTGAAAGTTGCATCTAATTGATACTTTACTAGACTCATTTTTTGAATTTCTTAATATTTTTTCCTTAGGATAAGGAAAACTACCGAAAAATTGTTGAAAAACTACGAAATTAATGGAAATTGTGATTTGGATGAATTTGAATTTAAATATTTTATAAGCTATAAATTATAAATTAAAACTGATGCAACTTTAAATGTATGTATTTGACATTTTTTTTAATATACTTATAGATAGTCTATATGTACATAGTAATATTTTGGAATGGATTATCAGTATAATATATTGTATATCTAATTGAGTTTCACTGAGAATCGTATTTTCGTATATGCAATGAATATAATTGCATTCAAATCTTAATTATTTTAAACCAATAATTTCTCCGAAGGAACATTGAAACGAAAGAGGAACGCCCGGTATCGACTACCCCGTTTTTTTTAAAGTTAATATTTAAACTACATATATAATACAATATTCACATCACGCATTTGGATTTAAAATATTTATTGTTGACAATATTATTTTATTTTTCATAAAACGTACTTATAGTTATATTATACATGTATATGTATATAATATATTATATATACATTATATTTGTATTTATTGTGTATAATGTAATTGTAATTTGTATAGGATTAATAATAAAGATTGAATATCGTAAGTTACTGTAGTTTCAATAACGACCATATTTAATATTTAATATTTTTACAACAGTTATTTTATATTTTATAACTTGTAAAAAAAATATCACAAAAATAATAACAATTTTTTTTGTAAGTTGATAAACAATGAAATTAAAAACCACCTAGTTATATTTGGTATCGCGTAATTTGTTTTGTGTCTTGTGTACCGTGCAAACAATCATCACTACAATAAAAATAAAAATAAAAAAAATGGATAAATAAAACACAGAAATAAACACTTCTTTTAATGTTATCCTTTGAAGTCAACCGAGTTGTTTAGCCTAAAGCACAATGAGATGTTAAAAGATACACTTACATTTTTCTCTTTTGAAACAAAATATCAACTACTAAAAATTGTTAATTAGGCGTTAGAATTTTTATTTTGTTCTTTTATGGGGTTAAAGTTCACTCATTTTAAAAATTGTTGAAGTGTACAATTAAATTGCAAAACAAAAATAGGTAAAATAATTAATATAAAATTAATTTTCTGTATTTGAAATCGGTAGTGTTTGTGTGTTAAACAATTTTGGAATGTGTTACAATAGCTTAAAATTAATTTGAATATGACATACTATGATATAAATGAATATAAAAAGGCGTTAACATTTAAAAAAAAATAAAAAGTACTCATTATGAGATACATTTATTTTAATTGAATAAATAAAATGAAGAAGTTATGTTAGATCACTGTTTAATATATATATATTTTTAATGATAATAATATAGGTAATAATAATAATAATAAAAAAAATATAACTCTATAAATATTAAGGATGGGCCAATACCACTTTTTACCGATACCCGATCTTCCGATATATTAAAAAATTAATATTTTGTTGATACAATTGTATTTCACTATAACCGTATTACACTTAACAAAAAAAAGCAATGACTAGAATTTAAATTTAAGTTATAACAATTACATATTATCTATAAACGAGTGTCGATTGTAGATATAAATGATAACAGTATTACCTAAAATGCCTAAAATAAATAATATTATTAATAATAAAATGTTTAACCGTGACTGCGGTCTTGTATCATTTGCTGCCTTATCAATAATACACTATTTTTAGTTTTTACTACCCATATTTTGTGATGTTTTTGATAATGATATTGTATGTAGGTACTATTAGTTTTTTTTCGGTATCGGTTCAAATATCGGTTCTAGGATCGGCCTACTCCTAATAAATATTATTTATCTAATACAAATTTAAAATAACGAGGATAAAAGGATAAATAATAAAAAAATAGTATAGTATAAAATATTCTAAATAACGAACAAACATGTTTTTTCATTATCGAATATAAACATTTAAGACTTAGTATAGATGATGATTGATGGATCTACCACGTAATTTCTAGTTGAATATTCAATTATATATTTATATCTTATTCAATACAGTAAAATTGTATTGTTCATTAATGGGTTATCAAAAACTTAAAAAAATTAATTATATATATATATACGTTATAAATATATCAAAAATATGAAAAATAATTTATTTACATATGTAATCGACCAAACACGAATCACATGAATTGTAATGAACATGTTTATAAATATCTACGTGATTATATACATATCCCTTACAAATCATATGCAAATGCATACAATTTGCCGAGGACTGATTATTATTATATATTCACATGTAATACATAATGTAAAGCTAGTATGACAATATATCGTCGATATACCGCGAACGGTTGCCGGTTAATCCATTTAGACGTGATGTGTAAAATACTTACTTAGGTATAGTGTGTAAGTGTACCACGACTCATCGTGTTTGTTCTCCTCAATAATTTTTTACCTTTATTTTATTTCTGAAATATGATTTATGAACATTAATCCTTTATAGAAGAGTTATAATTATTCTATTTATAAATACCGTTTTGTTCACTTAAATTTAATATTGAAATTAATTAAATATTTTGTTTTCATTATTTTTAAACATTATTTAAGGAAATTTAATATTTTTTTTTTGAAATCGATGAAAATTGAAATGATTTTAGTTTCCAATGAACTCTTAAAAGTTTATGACTCAATGGATATCTGATGGAAATCGTATTCTTTTTTCTCTTTCGACTTGTATCCCAATGAATTGCGATCGTTGATTACATTTTAAATTTAATCGAATAAACAAGAATATAATAAATGTAATTGTTCTCTATAATACACATGTAATTTTCAAAAATCGCATATGAACAATATGAAATAGGACAACAATCGATAACCAGTGTAATCATATTCGAGTACCCTGTATATGAATGTTATACAATATAATATACGCTATATTAAGCTGGTGCGGACACGGGCTTATGGTCGCAGCCAAATTAGCCGGTTGCACGTTACTTTGCGAGACCGCCCGAGAGAGCACATAATATCAGAGGTTTGGCAAGATTGATGATGTCCCAGATGATCATCGTTTCCTTGTTAATGCCTTTGGCCTCGAACAGCGGCAAAAATGAATGAGATTGGATGACAGCAGGCAGAGACGCGCGAGTGCGCCACCTTCTCGTCCTAAATATTTCGTCAGGCTAAAAGAAGAAAACTATTAAAAAAAAAAAAAAAAATAATAATAATAATAATAATAATAATAATAACAATAATAAAAACCGCCGACGACCATTACTTAACGGATTATAATATTTTACCCTTACACAGCTGATTATAAAATAATATCTCATAGTGTGGTAGCAAAAAAAAAAAAAAAATAATAATAATAATAATAATAAAAAATAAAAACATAAAAAATAAATAATATTATATTGATATAAACGTTTTATTCGTGGTTTCAGGGCGTAACGAAGTTTTGTGCATTGTTTGGATTTAATTATAATATTCGTCTTTATATAAGTTGCAGGTAACACAATGAAGAAAAGAGTCGACGAACAACTAAAAACGTATTTTGAAAACTCGCCGCAAAATGTCTTCGCATCCGCTGGCCAAAACGTCTTATTGCCGTGTCGCGTAAGGCATTTGAACGACAATGTGGTAAGTGCACTTGATGTATCGTAAACCACGAGCGCATAATATAGCTATTAACTACGATACATAATGTATGAAAATATTGTTGTCGACTTTTTAATGCGCTTTATATAATAACTGGATGTCTGTATAAAACTGTTTTTGAAATTCTTACGATTTATTATACGGAGCTATTTTGTTTGGTTATTTTTAATATACTAACTATTGTATAAAGTTATAAAAAAAATATTCTCTATATTATTATTTGTAAATATATACTTTAATATTATCAAGTATATTAAGTATGTTTTATACAAATTATTGATTTATTGTAGAAAGTTTTTCATGAGCTAAAATAAAAAAAAAAACACTATGCGGTATTATTTTTGATTTATTTGAACAACACTACTATTTAGGATACGCATATTTAAACTAATATATTTGAATTATTATATTATTCATTTATGTTTGTTTATTGATTGATTATTATCCAAGTGTTAAGTATAACGAAAAAGTTAGTAATTTGTGTTTTTATCTATCGCTAATCGTATAAATATTAATTGGCGATAAATACAGACTACAATTTAAAAAGGGTTAGTGATGATAAAGTTTAGAAATGTAATAAGAGTATATTAAACTAATGTTAAAACTGAGTACAGACTACTTTTACTATGCAATATTTACTGATTATACTATATTGAACACACTTAAACGTGACGACTATTAAGACCTTATAAAATTGACTATACATTAATAATGGCTGAAAACAATTATTTGACTATAGTAGTGTTTAAAAGGATTTTCTGAATTCAAGAGGTTTGAAGTGGACTCTAAAGGAATGGCAAGAAATAAAGTGTATAGATAAATAGTACCTATACCTGTTTTAAAATTTTTTGGTTTTTAATGTCTTTGGATCTTTTTTTCTGGTACCTCTCTAATGATTCACACGGTTGCATTCAATCCGTCTCTTCGATATTTTAGTTTATAATACAAAATGAACTGTTGTATGAAAAATGAAATAAAAATTGAAATGATAAATAAAAAAACAATGGTTGGAACAGATAAGTATACCTACATATTTTATCGTATATAATATTATCAGTGGAAATATTGGTATAAAAATAATAGGGATTGTATATTAATGGTACAATATCTATAGTCTATACCGTTTTTATCTGTATAATATACTCGTATGTTATAAATATATTTTGTTATACTGATTATAATTATATTTATTATTTTGATCTTTTTTAAGAATTATTTATAAGCAAATTATATACATATATATTAGGGTGTTTTTTAATTTTCAATTTCAAAATAAATTAGATTTCACCACCTAAATGAATGTTTATGTATAATAATGAAGTATAAAAAGTTTTAGGTCAATCAGATAAAGTTAATCCGTGCTGACTTGATTTTGAACTTTGAACTTATTACATTTTTTAATATATACGGTAATTTGTAACATTTATGTATATATATATATATATATATATATATATATATATTAATAAAATGTTGGAAATATCAAAAAATTTTATATTACAAATTTTAAAGTACATCAAATTTACTATAATTTTTATAAAAATATATTTTTTGATACCTCGTATCGTTCATAAAATACATTAAGTTCACTCTATAAAAACACATATTACGTTACAGTTGTTAGTAATAGTACCTATAGTCTATCTTGATTTTACAAAATTTCCATAGGACTTTTTCTTTATATTATCGTATATAAATATCAACTGATAATTAGTAAATCAGGGACTTAATTTATCATAATGATTATTAATCACTTAGTTTCATCGTGATATCTGTTTAATGTAGACTACAGTTGTACCTTTTATTAAGTAATAATTTATATGAGCTAAAATTATTCACGATATTGATTGCGTTTGTTATTAATTTGAATAAAATGTCCAAACAATTAAGAAGTGATCGTAATTTTTTTAATCGGATTTGAAGAAACACAAATTAATTAATTTATGTTTCAAATATACATATCGTAATAGTTATGAAAATTGTATAAATATTTTTCTCTGAACAAATTTAATTTAATTTATTTTATAGTTTATTATTTATTTTAGAATACAAATTAATCAAATATTTAAAAATGTCTTATTGTAATTTTAAATTAAAATTTGATTTAAATTAATACCTTATTTTTTTTTTTATCCACCCTAAAAATTATATTCCATGCGTTAGAACTTTCTTTCTTAAATGATAAAAAGTGATGAATTAGTATATGTATGTATATTTTATCATACGATTTTATTCATATTACATTTACTATTAAATATATATTAATAAACACGGTAAAATTTCACAATTAAACAAATTAATAAATTTGTTCTATATAATATATATTATAATAATACGTATATAAATTATAAAATGATCAAACATTTTAAATTCTATATTACTTATATATTTTTAATATATTTTTGAATGAGTTTATGGCATTGAAAGTTCCAAATTCATGTATCTATGTTAAATACTTTGAATATATAACTACAAGGCTCTTCACTTTTTAAATAATATACAAGGAATATTATTGTGTTATGTTTGGACTTTTGGTAGTACACATATGTATTTACATTATGTTTTAGTGTATCATTAAGGTGGAATATGGAAGTTTTTACCTAAAATGTAACGTGTACAGTAAATTCAGAGTATTTAGGTAGGTACACGAAAATACGTTTTACAAAAGAAGCAAGATGTTATTATAAGTATAGGGTAATTAAAAAAATATTATACTTTGATATTATTTTAATATTTTGAGTATACATATTATGTATATATTTTTTTTATAGTTTTTATTTATTTATAGAATAGTTAAAATAATTTTTTGTTTTATACATTTTGAGTAGTTAAATTTTAAAGTGAAATAATAATTTGGTACTTATACAATTACAGCGTATTTTATATGTTTTAATAGATTGTGAAATATAGAGCATCGTAATTGTCTATCTATTGTATATGAATACATACATGTAATAATTATTTTGTTTAATATATTTTACTATATCAAAATAATTTAAAATATTTTGAAGTTTTCATTTAATTCAATAATAATATTTTAACAATATTGATCTAAAATATCGTTTATGATAAAAGTTTTTTAAAAAAAATATGTTGTTAATGTTTCATAAATTTATATATATTAAATCTAATTAAGTATTTAATTATTATTTAAAATTAGTTTGCATTGGTGATCTATAATTTGATATTGGTTCTATAAAAACTGAATAAAAAATAGTGAAAACTATGGAGGGTAGAAAAGATTATTTGACTAAAATACAATTTACATAATATTCTGTCATAATAACTGTTCCTAATCATCGTTGTCCGACTGTGATTTTTAGAGTCAATCATACTCTGCCGAGGGGAATTTTATTTTTTACAAAATTAAATGAAAATATATAAATATAAGTACAATGTACATTGTACATACAAATTCGATCAAATAATAAATGAACCTTTGATGTTAAATATATGACAGCGAATATAAAAATGAATAATATAAAGTTTAAATATATATAAACATATATTTATACTATATTTTTATCCTATTTATATAAAATATTATAATAAAAATATCCTTATTAATTTAAAATAACAAAGATGTAATATATCCAATAATGTTATTTATACCTAAATTATTACGTATTATTTATGTGAAAGTCCTGTAATATATTTTTTTAAAATTTAGTTTATTTCCATCTTCATAAATATTTAATGTAAGATTTACATTTAAAGTATAATATGTTCGCTATAAAAACAAAATAAAATATACTAAATTAAAAATATATTACATTTTTTACGCAAACTTATTATTTTTAAATACAATTGTAATTAGTTCACTATAAAATATGTAACATAACATCTAAAGTGTTAAATATCAGTATTATATTTTATTAAAGGCACTTAAACAACATATATATTTTATACATTTATTATTTCAAATTTGATTTTTAAAAACGTTTATACTAAAAGTTTATTAAAAAGATAATTTATTAATAAATTATGAAATATTATTAAATAAAAAGGTACCAATTAAGTTTTCATATTTAATTAATT
This sequence comes from Eriosoma lanigerum, assembly GCA_013282895.1. NCBI lineage: Eukaryota > Metazoa > Arthropoda > Insecta > Hemiptera > Aphididae > Eriosoma > Eriosoma lanigerum. Next base: position 51,325,443 of record CM023357.1, on the reverse strand, counting down.
AGTAGGTATATTATTTTAAACTGGCATTTTTTTCATTTGAATTGGTTTTAAATTAATTTATACGAAATTATTTTTTATAATGTATGTAATTTATATTCATTGTTATCATATTAGAAAACAATAATTATAATACATATAATTATATATATATATATATATATTTGTGTATAAGAATATAAAATAATTATATAAATAATATTAATTTGTTCCGTTTAAGAATAAACATTTTTAATATTAACATTATAATATAATGTTTTATGGATTTAAATTAGTGTATCTGCGTAACATAATAATAATTAAAATTTAAAATATATATTTTCATTAATTTATTAGACTATAAAAACGTTTTTATAGCCATAATAAATATTTAGCAGACGATATAAATATGATATTTTCTGCCACTGTAAGCTAATCAATTTGTTTCAACAATCTCAAAAATACTATTAAACAATGGATGTACCTACATAAAATACATTACACATTATGCGTAAATAATAATTCAACACAACTGAATTGTATTAATAAGGACTATATATTATTAATGAAACATGGTTATATTATAAAATTAAACTATTTGATAAATCACATATAATAATATAATACTTATACAGTCGGAATTTAGGCACATAAATAAGCTATAAAGTTTTTGTTTCGATGGAGTTTGAGTATTATTTCTTTTATATATATTTTATTGGTTCAACTTCTATTAAAAAATATGAAATATATTTATATATATAAAATGGTAAACTTTGGTAAAAAAAGAAGATTATTATATGAAAAAAAAACTTTTATCACGATAGGTTAGCTAACTCACCCTATAAAACTATATATTATTAATGTTTTAGTGCATGCACGTTAAAAATGTCTTTCCTTTGAATTTGTTACATTTGGAAGAGCTTTCTTCATACTTTATAATTTTATGTATCGTATCGTATAACCCTTTAGGATGAAACTTTTCGACTTTTATGACATGTAAAAAACCTATATTATATTAAACATTGAATTATTTAATATATTATATTACTATTATAAATACCTAGCTACCTAAAATGTTATTATTTTTACTCAATTTTTTTTATTATTGATTAGTATATGAAGGATGATTTTATGCACATTAATGTACGGATATTAATAATTATCATTTGTTTTTTATATTTACGGACCAATGATAAAATGCGTGTATTTAATAAAAAAACATAAATTTAAATGTATTCTTTAGTAATTTATAATAACTTATATGGTGTATGAATTATTTTCTTTCAATTTGTATTTTTAATTGTTTTTATATACACACATATGTCTAATTTTTTGAACTATTATTATTTTTAACACGTCTAGTTTTAAGCACATGATATTTATACGTTATATCGTATGTACGTTATATACCATCTGTGTCAATTATTATTATTTTCTCCTAGAATTGTGTTTTCATACAATTTATACTTTAAAAAAATGAGTTTGCTATAATTAAAGTTTAATATTTTGATAAAACATTTAAAAATTAGGATTTACAAATATTTATACTACAAATTTGAAGTAGAACTCTAGATTCTTTGTGTTATAACTCATATATGACCAAATTTAATAGGTATCATAATAAATAATTAGTTTAGTTTAAAACTTTGAATTATCTGGTCCATGAACTTAATTTAAATTTAAATTTTTTCTACTGCATTGAAACAATGTTTTTTTTTTTAATTGAAAAAAATTATTATGTAACAAACGTGTAGGTTAAGTTAGGTAGATTTTATCCTTACTTTAAATATATTTATCAGTAGCGTAGTCCTATCGTCGAATCGTTACATGTATTAGACGCGCGTGCGCAAGATTTTCTCACTTATTATTATGTTTGGCACTAGCCAAAAGCTCTTCCTATGCGGAATATAAATCTTTGCGCACGTAACGTTTGCATTAGGTATATAAAAGCTTCGTTGGTACTCGGTATACGGATTATATTTTAATGAATGACTAGCAGACACCAAAGTGCGTGCATAATAGATCTAATTGAAAGGTTTCTGCTTATCATTAAAGACCCAGTGCTGGGTCTTTACATCAGCTTTTCATCGGTAGCTTTACTTATGAGTAAAAAATTTAGTTTAAATACTTATTGAAAGATATAAAAAAAAAAAAAATCTATATAAATTATTGTAAATTGTAATATTATAATAGTAGTAATCGAGGTTATATAATTGATATATACCACATTAGGCTGAAATATGTATAAAAATTACTAAATACAATCTTTTGTGTAATAACTTAAAAAGTAAAAAAAAAAAAATTATTTAGGCAATATATTATTTACAATTAAATAGTAGCAATATTTTAAAAATTTGATCTGTTCATTACTATAATTGTAAATGATTTGCTAAAATTAAAACATTTCTCGGACCGGTGCGAAATATGTCAATGATTTCCAAAACTGTTTTTAGTATTGAAAAAAAAAGTCGAAACAATATTGGTCTAGTAGTATCCGTAGTATAGGTTTTGCAATAGCTTTAAAGTTTGTCTTATATTTATGCTTGTTAGTAATTATCATCATAGAATATTAAAATGGTCATATCATCAGTTTAGCGGTAATGTTGATTCTTTGAAAATCAACATAGATTACGAGTTATGGGTATATTGAACGATATTGAAACGAACCCGTGGGAAGATTCGTAGTAGTTATTAGAAGGTATTAACATTGTAAATAATAAGAAACCTGATGAAGGGAGGTGACAAACGATATTATTAATAGATACAATATTGAAGCACTTTTCATCCAGAAGTGTAAGAGAGTTAATATCCCACCAAGAGTATAATTATTATACTAGTGTACACGATCAATGATTATATTCGTTCAACAGTGCCTTTACCAATCAATAATCAAAAAACTTCCACCGTGGTAGTTGTATAAGCATATATGAAAAATACATATTATATAAATGTACGTGTGTTATCGTTTCCAGCTATAGTTTTAATAATTAATATTATTCTTACACGAAATTAATATAATAATGACTAATGACTGATGGCCACAATATCACGTCATAGGTACAATATAATATAGTAAATATTTCGTTTTATCGTTTTAGGCTGTTATAAACACTTTATAAGTTTCACTGAAATAGATTATTATAAATATAGTAAAATATATTATACCCACCTTCCGCATCATGATAGAAAAAATCCCTACATGTATAGCATGATGACGTGACAAATGATTGTTAAAAAACAAATTTAGTTTCACTTGAAATGTCCTTGTTTTAGCGAGGTTTGAGAGAAATTCACTATAAAATATAGTTTATAACTTAAGATACTGTTAGTAACTTACTTCGAAAAAAATATTATTATTTCATTTATTGAACTACTAAAACTAACAATTTACTAATAAAATATAATAATTTCTTTTAAAGTAACACCAATTTATGAAATAATCTTCTGTTTAATTGTTTATTGTTTATTCCATATAATAAATAAATATAATACTTATAGGTATTTTGTATTTTACATTTTTTCCAAGAGATATTATGTAAGTAATGTATACACATCATAATCATTTTAATTATATATAAATATTATATACAATAAATAAATTTTCGATTGTTGATTAAAAAGTATTAGATTACCTGAAATATTTCATATTTTGTAAATTCATAATGCAACATTGATAATTCCGGAAAATGTATATTTTGTTTTTCATTATATTGTTAAATTAAAATTTTAAGGTATATCGTAATGGCTTTTATTATATTATTATAAATATATTACAATATTATAATTACAATTATACCTTTGTACATTGTTTAAAATAGTTGTATTTGCTGTCACGTGTAGTAGAATCTATGTGTTATAACATATTAATAATTTTAAGAACTAAATGAAGAATTTGTACAATTCCAACTGCGAAACAGTACCTATAGTTTACTGTACGGTACACACGTCAAATTTAATACTTTTAATTTGTGCACGTGCAGAACTTTGAATTATAATATTTAACATTTCAAGTTTAAATGTAATTAGAAATTAGATAAAAATGGAAGCTTGTAACTTTGAATTCCCTTCAGTCATAAAAAGTTTATTACAACTTTCTTATTACTTGGTTTATGCTTCGTATAATATGACAAATGTAGTCTGTAGATAATGTAGATATTGTTATGTACTTTATGCGATAACGCGAATATTTTGATTTATGCAAAATCCCTAATCTTAAAGATAATAATTAACCGGCGTTTCGTGCATGTGTAATTGATCAAATTATAAATAAAAGTTTTACACAAACGGTATATCATTACCATATACGATACAACATTACGATGCAGAATAATATTTTATCCTTTTATATTTGTTTTTATCTATAATAATAATATGATTTTTTAAATATATTTTAAATTATTATACTTTTACCTATTGAAGAGTGCCGTATCGTATCTAAATAATTGATTACACTAAGAATAACATAGGTATTTTATTATAAATACAAAGTGAACGTCTATTTGGAATAACTAATATATTATTATTCCCTATAATAAAAATACGGGTTGAATATTAACGTACAAAATGTTTTATTATCATATCAATATAAAAACTCAAAGTGATAATCATTACAGAAATTTACATAAATTATTTTCTAACAAATGTTTATATAGTAGAATTATTATATTTTAAAATGACCGTCTATAAATTATGAACAAATTATATTATATTTTTTAAATATTTTAAATTTGGTATTATTAAATACAACATTATGACATCGAGAAAAAACATTTATAGTTTAAACCATTATTATGTTTAGTAAAAAATAAAATTAATAATAATAAAAAGAAACTATAAGTTATATTCTTAATAGAATAGATCCACTCGTCCAGCACACAAATATAATATAATATATAAAATATGTTTTGTCCTCGAAAAGGTATACAAATCAATCCGATCACCCGTCGGGTTCGGAGCTCTCTTATTAAACAGGCTCTAATTTTTCTGATGACCCACTATTGTTTTATTTGAAAATAAAACCCACTATTTTGATTTATGGTCCAATAAACCGAAAACTTTGGTATACATATATTTCCAAATAAATTCGATTTGTATGGAAATTCGTGGCCGAGATTTGGCCAATTTATAGCCAAAAGTTATTAAAACAGGCCTATATTTTTCCACAGTCATTAGCACATTTTGAATATTTCTGATTTCATCATTTATTTGTGTAGAATTGCATCTGTCTAGGTTAGATACTCGTTTAAAATATGTAAATATTGGATTTATATTTAAATCTTTTTATCACAATATTTAACTTATTTCAATTAAATTTCAATAAATATTAATATATTTTTTTCTGTTTTTTACTTTTTTAAATTTATTTTATTTCGCGGCAACTGGGCCATTGGCTTTTGTTTACATATTAATTACATAGTTATTTGTTGTTTTTGTTTTTTGTTTTTGTTTTTTTTTTTTTTTATAATAAGATTTGGTAACATAAATATGGAGATAAATATGAAGTATATATAAATAAACTAGTAAAGTACACGTCAAATTTGATTGGTCAGGTTGACTTCTCTCAAAAATTGGAGGACTTTTGAGATTCGATGGGGTCCGGTCAGAGTCGTATTTAGAATTTTGGCGTCCCAGGGAATTTTTTTAATTCCGCCTCCTTTTTTTGGAAGACTTAGTGTTAATAAGTAGGTATCAATGTTATTACCAAATACCAAATACCAATTATTGAATTTTTGTTATTTAATCATATACCAATAACAAATTTTATAAATATTTACCATTTTAATATTAAATATTTTATAATAAAAAAGTCACTTTGGTACTTTAATTAAAAGACTTTTTCATGCATTATAAAACTATAGAATACTAAATAATATTAAATAATACATATTAGGCTTATATATTAAGTTGAGTGAAATAACCCATAAATGTATCACGTTTTTGTTATACAACTATGAACCAACTATAGCATATATATATATATATTATGACAAAAAATATTTTACTTAATTATAATTTATAAATCATAATTATTAAATTATACCTAAACACAAAAAATAAGTTCATAAAAATTTACCGCCCCTAACGTTCCACTAGGAGGGGCAATTGCCAACCCTGGCCCCCCCTATAAATACGGGCCTGGATCCGGTGCCAGAATCTGACATAGTGAAGGAGGTAATTGGTGCCTCAGCCTCTGGTCCTCTTTTTTTTTTTTCTTTACTTCTGCTCATCATTTGAGTATAATTTTGTTTGCTTTCATTTATCTAAGTACTCAGGCGTATATCTAGAAATTATAAACGAGTGGGAGTATACATTTGTTTTCACATTTATTATAATATTTTATACATTATTATATAATTATATTAGTTTTTAGATTTTACACATTATGGGAGAGTTGCAGCCTCTTAGGTCACTATTGCTTTTTTTCACCCTGTGCCTCTAAGTAACTAAACAATTTTTTTATTATCATTATTTGTTATTTATTTAGAAATATTAACTATTTGATTATATTATTTTATATTTCAGTTTATTTTTTAGTATATATATATATATACATTTGAAAAAAGGTAAAAAATATTTTTTAAAGTTTTCTATTAATATACTTTCTAGTAAATAACGCTTATACGATACTATTAGATAGTTACTGTAATTACTAATTAATATAAAAAAATAAAAATATGAGTAATATATTTTGTCTTTTATGCAACAAACTATAATAAAATTGAAAAAAATATAACTTATCAGCATTATACAAAGAATATTTATTGGCCATTAGTTCTATAAGCCGATGAAACAAATTTAAATTATTACTTATACTAATATTTGAGACATCTATGAACAATGAACATATTATAATCAAATATCATTCCCTTATATTTAAAAAAATGTATAACACGTTATAAAATTATTTAAACAAATAATTTTTTTTTTTTAATTCAATATGTTTTATTTAATAATATATTATTTTTATATCATATTTATAACTGGATAAAAATATAAATAAATCAATACAATAATATACAATTATTAATAATAATAATTCATATTATTATATAATGTACACAAAATAAATTTGTTGTTTTTTATGAATAGTATTTTTAATATAGTTAATAAAGTTAATTATTTTTTTGGTTGTAAAATTTTTCACGATTACTATTAAAATATGTACCTATTATATTTATTAATATTTTTAAATATCTTCCTTATTAATAACTTCTTAAACATTAAATTAACAAATAAATAAGAGTAAATAATTGTCCTTTTATAGTATTTTTGTTTTTGTTTTTAAATTGAGAAAGTAACAAAACCAAATATGTATTTTTCAAGTTTAATTAGATAAAACGGTTAATGTTTTAAAGTTAAAAAAATGATAATATGTATGGAAAAGCAAACACTGTGATAAATCTGAAGGAAGGTTTGGTCTATAGAATTTAATATTTTGACTTATATCAATTACTATTTGTATATTTATATATAATATAATATAATGTTTTAAAATATCTTTAAATAAACATTTATAGTGGTAACCATGACAACAAATTGTAAAGATAGACATATATAATGGGGCATATGTTATAAGGACTCTATAGTATTACATATAGAAACTTAATAAATATAAATATATGTCTTTTCAAAATTGAAATCATTATTTGATAATATTTTCCTATGATATAATATTTTTTTATTTTTAACATTTTATAGTTTGTTGAGTGATCGTAAAAACAAGACGAGCATGTCTCTTGTATAATAATTTGCATGTCGAAATTTTTTTTTTAAGAATATTTTTAAATTAAATATGAATATATAAAACAATAACTATTTTTTATGATATTTAAAAGTAATATTATATTTACAAAGAATTCGCTATGGTGGCGGTAAGATTCAGATTTCACAGAACCTGTGTAATAAAAACCCATAGTTAATAAGATAAACATAAAAATTTATGTATTTGGTTTCAATTTAACTAAGCATTAATAATAGTGTTTTTTTCAAATATATTTTAATAAGATGTTTCATTAATATTATTTTAAAATAATTTTAATGTTGTATTTTTAAAACAAAACAAAGTTATTTTATGTATTGTGTATAAATTTGAAGAATAATAGTAAAATTATTATTTTTACATTGAAGCAGGGCCAGATTGGGAAATTATAGCCAACCGAGCTCTACATTCCACCGGCCTAATCCCCCCACAAAAAAGTTACTTATTTTGTTGCTTGGTTATTTAGATTATTTTAATTTTATGTTTTTAAAATAAAAAAAAGTTGGATGTTCTTCCTTCGTTCCTTCGGTCCTTAGAGCAATTAATGGTTTATTATAATTAAGATTTGAATGCAAAGATATTTGAAAATACGATTCTGAAAGAAACTCAATCAGATAAACAATATATTATACTGACAATCCACTTCAAAATTTTCTATGTATATAAATTATCTATGAAATTACCTACTCAAATTTTTTTCAATACCCTACGATCAAAATAGAATTATTTATCATAAAATATTTAAAATCAAATTAATGGAAAACGTAATTTTGCCGATTTTCCGCTATTTTTTGGTAGTTTTTTTTCTTCCAAGAAAAAGCTTTTGAGAAATTTTAAAATAAATTCTAAATAAAAAATAAATGTTCGAAAAATTAGTCAAATAAAGTACCAACTAGTTGCAATTTTCTACCGATAGTATTCCCTATTTGTGGTAATAGAACCATTATTTTTACCAGAAAAAATGTTTTTAGACAAAAAAAAAAAAACTTTATCTTTATAAAACCAATACATTCCTCGCTTCGTTCAGAATCTAATATCATTAGTCAATTACACCAGTGATAAGGACTGCAAATACGGAATGGTTGGGTGGGTTAGGAATTGAAACCTCCCTTACACTTTAAACAACATAGAAAATATACATCATATTATACACACTATATCATATTTAAAGTATTTAATTTTAAATTTATTATTATCGGCGTCATAAATAGAGTAAACATAGATATACTGTTATAATAAGCTGTCTGTATATTTTAAGTGTGTATATTATGAATATACATATTTTAATTAACTTAATATAATAATTAAAAACCTTCTTCTCTATATAATATTTCTGTCTATGGCATCGCCATTGCTACTATAATTATAAGTACAAATTTAAATAGTTATTTTATTTATTTATGCATAGTTTGAGGGTTTATTTTTCAAAATTAAACAAATTATATTTTTGAATATAAACAATTTCTCTACATTATTTAATTCCATCAATCAATTTATGGAAAATAATAAGTGTGGGTTTAGTCGACAATTTATGTACTTATATCAGTTGTAATGTTAAAGTTAAATAAACATTAATTTATTGATAAAAAAGGGCGGTTTTGAAATCCTCACAATGATTTTCAAAGATTTATTTTCTTCGGTGAAAACTATATCGCAAACTACAGACAATATAGGTATAATGCTTTATGTAATACACTCGTATAATATAACGTAATACGGTGATAGGGAAGAACGTTGCTGGTAATAAATCTTATATGGAGTCTATAAACTCATGTATTTCGGGTACAGGCATTGCGTGATTATAATATTATGAACTTTGAAATTGTATACGTTTTAAGATACGATATCCTGGTGAATGAACATAAATTATTATCGCTGTATAGGTATGTTTCGATGCGATGACAATTATATAACATTGGGTTAACGTGTGAATAATAATAAAAATAATAATAATTATTATTATAAAGATATTCCATTATATTTACGTGCATCTAAACATACAATAGATGTTGGTTTTTTTTGATATTTTATGAATATTCTAAATTGAAAAATTTAAATTCAAATTAAATGAATGTATGTGTAAACTTTTATTCATAATTTTATATTTTTGGTTTTTACATTTATTAAGACAATTTTAATTTTTTTAATTCTTGCAAAACGTTTAATAATGATTTCAATATTGGTTGTACTCGTATTATATATATATATATATATATATATATATTAATATTTTTATATTACGGTAAAAATTTAATAACGTTAAACCGATCTTGTCTCATTTTAGACTTCATGTACGTGTTTAATCTATATAACAAATGTTAATAATTTCATAATTAGCTTAAAACAGTAACCAAGTGAAATGTATATCCATAGAACACTATAAAAATGGCATTTGATTAGCTGTTAAATCTAATAGAAAAAGCGAAACTATAATAATTATATTCGGTTTACGAAATTATAATAACGTTACTTAGATACTTATGTCTGTATTATAGACACTGTCATGATAAAACAATTGTATTAAAATCAAATTATTTATCTAATTTCTAATTATTTGATTTTGGGGGGTGGAATGTGTCGATCCCATCTTCTACTTTCAAATTTTTATATTTGTAAATTCAATCGCAGGTATACGGTAAAAAAAAAAAAAAAAAAAAAAAAAAAAAAAACAATAATAAGATAGGCGAAAATAGGGATATATATTTTAGTGTAAATTTTTAAAACATTTAAAATGCGATAATTCAATATTTACAATATATGTAATAAATAATATTTAAGATAAAATCTTTTTGACCTCCACTCTATTTGCGCCCACGAATATTGAATAGTAATGATGATAATAATAATAATATAATACGAATAAACGTAATTCGTACACGATCGACGCTCGTGATTGCAACAAAAAGTTGATCGAATTCGGTCTGCCGGGAAACGCGACAAACGCGAATAGTTTTCTCTCGTGTAATTTTCGCGGAGGCGAATCGTCAAAAAATCACGTTTGGCGTGTCATCACCATCATTGTCGGTTATAACCGGGATGTTTTCGTACCTACCTAACCTAACCTAACCTAACCGTACGTCTTTTATGATGTATTAAAACTTGTAAATCACGGTGCGTTTCGGACACAGACCGGTCGTTGCGTCGCCACCGCGGCCGATACACACCCTTCTAATAGCCATTAAATTCGGTAACGACGGCGACCGGAGGCCATTATTATAATATTGTTCTCCGAGCATCGGAAGAGAACTGTTGTACACTATATTATTATTATTATTATTTTAACAAGCAGCAGAAACAGCGGTCGTGTAAACGCGGACCGTTAATAAATTAACGTTTATGACACACTGCACGCACGCCGCCTACACCGTCGTCATCGTTGCGTTGTTTGGCGACGACAGCCGTTGTTCGTCGGGAATACTCTGCCGGAGACGCAATATAAAAATATCGAGGGCCGTGCGAACGCCAACACAAATGCACACACTCGCTCGACGACACGACACGAGCCGGTTGGGTTGCGGCTGTTTGCCCCGGCCAACACGTGGCTGCCTCACGGCGGCCAAGTCATCGTTATCGCGGTCTAGTCATTATTATGTTGTATTAATAACAACGTGATATCATAGCGAAACTGGATAAAACATTTTTTTATGACTAGCAATAAATAATACAAAATATTATGTTGTTCAGATATACTGTAACACTGTAGAAATTGTAGTTTGATTTCGCCGACACTATCCTTAACATTTCTCGCGACCCTTTTAAAATGTTTGGAGTAATATCGCCACCGCTAACGACATCTAAATTTTGACTGTATATTTACCATAATATTATTATAAACTTACGTTCGCGGCATATTGTTTTGGGCGCGACTCCATGATTTGTTTGGGAGAGTTCCAGACTTCGTTTGAAAACTTTAAACGAAAAAATAAAGACCATTGTTATACTGTAAATGTAGCTGAGTTTAATTTAATTTCAGGTTACACAAATATCAATATATTATGATGTCAATTGTTTTCTTTACTTAAATATGCTTGAATTACAGATATAAAAATTGTGTGTATCATAGGTCACAATTTTTTTTTTTTTTTTTTTTTTTTTTCAATTTAATGTTTGATTTTTGTGTTTTTAAAAGTCTGATTGCACTTTTTGGATGGTTGATGTACTCTAATTATTACAAGAAGGAAATGCTTCTGTTAAAGAACGTTATCTAGTTGGTACTTTATTCAGGTCATTTTTCGAATTTCTCAAACATTTTTCTTTGTGATTAGAAATAGTTGCGAAACATCAAAATTAGCAGAATCTATATTTTTAATGAACTCGAATATCATTATTTTATGATATATAATTTTTCCGTTGCACATTATTCGATAAATAAAAAAAATATATAAAAAAAATATTACGTGTTTCGCTCAGAATCGTTTTATCGAATACAATATTATGGCATTAAAATCTTAATTATAATATAATATAACATAATTTAATTCTATTACTAACTTCTCAGAAGAATGAAGGAATGAAAGAAGAATGTCTAGAATAGAATGCCCGGCTTTTTTAAGTATAGTATTTTTTAATAACTAGTAATTAGTGATTTATTTTATTTGGAACACTTTATTCGTTATTCTTTGCTAAATGCTAACTATTGTTCGAAGTTTATGTAATTTTATTGAATTAAAAAATATGATATATTTAGACGAATAAAACTAATTAATTTATTTGTAGATTTATTCTATAGCAACTATTGCAATATTCAAGAAAGAATAAAAATTACATTTAAAAAGACTTCGAAAATTTGTATAGAACAAACTAACCGAACTTTAACATAATTTATTATCAAAATTTTTTTCTCTAAAATTTCAAATAGAGTATTTTGTATTTTACAATTTAAAAAAAAAAAATAAAAAAAAAAAAAAATGTAGCGTTATATAAGTGAATAATTGAAAAAGAAATACAAATCTAGATATTAATATTGCCAAAGATTATAAATAGCATTTATTAGATTTTTTAGAGATAATATTACATTATCATTTAGAATGCTATGTATGCCGCATATAAACACATAAAATACTATTAATATTAAATATTGTAATTATGTTCAATTTATTATGTTATATATGCGTTAATATACTATCTGATTTATGATCAAAATTAAAATAGTGTTAAATTATCGAAATTCCTGTTGATCTTGTTTACTACACGACTTTGCTGGTGTGCACTAAGGCATTTGTAAGGTGTGCAAAATTGTTAAAATATTATATAGAACGTCGTTACCGTGTTATATATGAAAAATACGCGACATTCATGACAGAAAAGGTATTTTTAATATTATACGGAATTTTATTTGGCTTATTCACAAGAAAGCATAGATTTTGAGAGTGAAAGATAATAATAATAAAAATATAATATCAACAAAATGTCTAATTAACTAACTGTTTAGTATAATATGTGAAGTGTTATTTCTTAGTATCGAATATAATTTAAATTAAAATATTTAATAAAGTAAATATTTGAAATTCTAGCTCAATGTCCTAATAACCTATTTTTGAAATAGATTTCCAAAGCTAGTATTTAAATGGTATAAATATTTGTTTAAAGTACTTATACGCAATACGGAATTCACATGTGTGAATCATATTATCATATTATCATTAAATTAGTGATAATATCGAATTTATCGACATTATATTTACAATTTGTCGTAAAAATTATCATAAAATATTTTATACGTGTAGACGTACATTAATTACGACTACTTGCATTATTATTTTAAACAATCACAAAAACAGCCAAATAAAAATTTATTTCATTTTGATTATGTTTGAACGAAGCAAATTATTATGTAATTTTATTTTGCATATAAATACATATTATGGATTTTTCTTATACTTTCAGTGCACATTTTAACTTTGGAGATTTCTTTTGCGTATTTCATAAATTAAATTAGGTAAAATATTATATTGTTTCATGAATTTTTATTTTAATAATATAATTTATATAACATTATAGAAAATCTAGTAATTAATTAACATATTAATTAAATATAAATATAACAAATAATTAACGGTTTTTAAGTGCATATATTATATTCTGGAATTTTTTTTATGGTTTTTTAAGTGCTACAAATCCTCTATATCCTAATAATTATGATTGTGTAAAAATGTAAAATAATGCTCTCTAGGCTGCGATGGTTTGTAAAATCCCATTAATGTTTAGTGGCGCCAATGTTAAATAGGATAGAATATCTCGTACACAATATACGATCTGACAAACACCAATCGAAGTGCCTTGTTCAAATACGGTTCGGAGTTTGCACGAAACAAAAGGTAATTTCAGCGAGAAACGTCAGCGTAGGCGTAGGCATAGTCCTTACATTTGAGTTTTTACTCAATAAAGTATACCAAAAGTTTTCTCATACAGAGATTAATATATTTATTTTATATACATTGTAACATCGTTTATAAAAAATTCTTTTCGTTATATTTTTTATATTTGAATCGTGTAAACACAAATCGTATTATAATATTATTGTGTGTGTATTCGTGTGTTTCAATTTTCATAATATTAAACAATAATGTTGCGCGCACAAATTATATTTTACATTGTATAAGTAATGGTCGAAGTGGGTAAAAATAAGTGAGGGAGGGATGCCCAGTTATTTAATGGAGCTTATATTTTTATACATTACAAACCTAATGGGAGCTTCCATACTACATAAAAAATGTCTATACCTATATTGCTCCTCTGCAGTTTATGAAATACGAATTGAACATTTCAATGAAATACTAATTTTAACATAAATTTAACGAGGGATGCTCAGTGATGTTTTGCCAAATTTTTTCTAGGGTAAACACCTCTAAAATTATTATGGGAAGGGGCAACTATAATTTTTTGTGTAGAACGATCACTTTATACGGAGGTCTACGCTTATATTTGTATTTTTTTTTCGAGGGTATACTCTAAATAATCAAATTGTTGAAGGGTATTCGCGTATACCTTCCAAAACATTACCGGGGATGCATTATTATAGAAATGATAAGTGGAGGGATGGGCAGCGTTCCCCTAAAAGTAATGGCGGGATGACATCCCCACCGCCATCTTCGACCACCGTGTACAAGTATGTCAAATGTCATGTAGCTATAACAATAACACTATGTTATAGTGACACGACGGCGACGGCGCAACAATAATAATAATTATTATCACCGTTAATTATTGTATTAAAAACTAAATGACGTGGAGCACAGCGCACGGCATTTTAAACGCGATCCAACGGTTTTGATATTTGTTTAGATTTACAATATCAGACGTCATCATTGTTATATTATTATACGACACGCACGTGCATACGTATATTATACTCTTCTCCGAGAAAAGTGGATTACAGCATTTCGCAGCCGGGATAATAATAATAATAACAATATTCTCGGTGGCGTATTATAGTAGTAGGTAACTAGGTTACGTTTATTTACACGTTGTATAACGCGAAATATTGTGTACAATTATTAGCGATTGCCGTTTTAAACTACTACTGTTTATTTAATTCGATGGTTTTAATTAATTTAAGCTTTGGGCACGTCACCGTGCACCCTGCGTATCCTACGTAGTGCCGTCGTCGTACGCGGCGCGTCTTTTGATATATCAGTAATGATTTGCTTATTACAAATGCACGATCACGTCGTCGTGTTCCCGACGAACTTTATAGACGAAATAATGTTTACGCGCTATGTACACTTGTAATCGTGTACCACAAGAATAATATTATACGATGAACACGAAAATCGTATTACACAACACTCTGTGCGATTTTATTATGGACATTATTTTTAAAATTGTATTATTATTTATTTATTTATTTTATTCAATTTTAGACTTTTAGTGTTAAACTCATTTCGTGTAAGACACAAAAATAATATAATAATGTGTCGTTTTGTCGTTCTATATTGTTTTATTTAATATTATGTAGGCACTATTGTATACTATTATTGATTGATTTTTTTTTTACATCTTTCAATTTATTGTCACGTGTTCGTTTTTTTTTTTTATTATATATTAGTTTGTATCATTCTTCTTGATAATGAAACTGAATAATAATATTCTATATATTCTAGCTTGTAATTAAAAAATAATATATAAAATTTGAATTTTTTTTTCTCCGAAATTCAAAATTAAAGTTAAAATTTATAACTATAGATAATAATTTATAACATAATACAATTTTAATAAACTATGCTTGTATGTAGTAATTTTTATAGTAGACACCTGATATTTATGAATAATTAATGGTAATAAATAATTTCAAATGGTTATAATACTATTTTAGTGAAATAAAAATTTACATTCAAGCGTTTTGAAAAATTTTGTATAAAATAGGTGTATAATTATAAAATCACAAATATTTAAGCTAAATTAGTAATTTAATAATATTATAACTTTTAAAATAAACAATTAACAATATACATTTCCATTCACATTTTTACCATTTATTTTGTGTAAAGTAGGTATAATGAATAGCTCAATACAAATATATTTTAAATATTCACTAATTCAGAATACTTATAATATAGCAAAAAATCATTTAAACATAATATCATGTTCATTTTAAAAATTTAATTAAATTTAAAACAAACAATTTAAATTAATTAATTCTAGTTGTTAACTTTAATTAAATTTTGAAATTATTAAGTTATAATTGTTGGAAATTATTAATTTATAATATTATATCAAATGATTATAATACATACTATTAATATATATTTTAGTTGTTAACAAAATTGTTTACTCTTTGAGAATAAAAAAAATAAAATGAATGATAAATTAATCTAATATTTTTAATGTCTAAACATAAATTAATTGTTCAAAGCAAATAATGTTTATAGTTTTTAATTATTTTATAAACTTTTTAACAAATTCACTTTTTATAGATACATAAATAACATTTACACCTAATGGAGTTTTAATACCTATTATAATATTTTGAATAGAATATTAAGAATATTAGAATAGATTAGTCTTTACATTTTTTTTAAGAAATCGTAAATTATGTATTTAAATTAATAAGTAATTATTAAAGAACGGACTTTAATCTACTAAAAAGTTTAATATATGCTTTATAAAATTTTAATATATGCTTGATAATATGCTTTATAAAACATTAATTTATGCCAATAAAATATTAAAATATACACTAAAACACCAAAATATACTCTGAAATATTAAAATATGCACTAAAATACAAAATAATGTACACAAATTATGTAAAAAGTGGGAAAGTCGATTTTGGATGTTTCCCTTCGGTTCTCCAAGAAGTAGTGGTTTATTATAATTAAGATTTGAATGCAATGATATTGCATTAGAAAATACGATTTTGAGCGAGACTCAATATAATACAATATATAATACTAATAAGTTGTTCCAATAGTTTACCACATGTGTAAACTATATATTTGAATACTTAAAAAAATGATCAAGCCCCTACGATCAAAACTCAATTAGTTATAACGAAATTAAAAAAAATTTAAATAACAGAAATCATAATTTCGCCAATTTTCCGCCATTTTTTGGTAGGTTTTTCTTTTCCCAAGCGAAAAAGCTTTTGAGAAATTCGAAAAATGAGCTAAATGAAGTACGAACTAGACGCGATTTTCTACCGAAAGCATACCCTATTCATGGTAATTGGACCATTATTTCTATCCCAAAAATTTTTATCATTCATCAAAAAAAAAAAAAAAAAACAGAAAAAAAACATCTTTGTAAAATCAATACATTCCTCGCTTCGTTCAGAATCTAAAAAATAAGCAGTATATTTAAATAGGTAGATAATTAAAGTAATATTAACTGTAATATTAAAAGTATGTGACTGATAAATACAGTCTACAGATAAACGATCACAGTAATTTAGTACGCTTACTTACTACCTACGCTAAAAATAAATCCCAAAAAACGACCGATCACGTTTCTAATAAATTGCATTAATTATGATATAACAATTCAAAAATAACTATTATTATAGTAAAAATGTCATGAAAAATAATAATTGATAGAATATGCACTTATATAACAAAAATATGCTTTTTAAGTAATAAAGTTCGAAATATGTAAATATATGCAATATAAAATTACTACCTTTGTGTTATATAGGTCGTCATAAAATACATTTATGTCCTACTCTGCAATTTTTACTGTTAAAAGAAAAAAATATGCAAATGCATTAACATCCACCCTCTAGTAATTATCTTTCTCTCTAAGTAGCTTTTTTAAATTTAGGAAAATATATTTTCTATTTCTATTTTCAATTACCTATATTTAATAATACAGTAGTAATAAAACAGTAAAGTATAAATTTAATATTAAGTGTATTGTATATTGATATTTTTTTACAAGTTTTAATCATACCCATAGGCATAAATTGGTAGGGGAGGCTAGAGGGGCATATACTAATTTTTATAGATTGTTGATTTTATAATTTTTTTCTTTTCGTTATTATATAATCTATAATGTTTAATTAAGTATACTTGTACAATTTATAATTTATTAATTAATTAGTTATATAATTATATTTCAAATTTGTGGCCCACAACTAAATACCTACTTCTTTTCACCAATTCCTTTAAATCTAAATCTATTGTGGCATTAATTGTTAAAATAATAATAATATTATAATTTATATACGTAAATTGTAAATATACCTAGTATAAAAAAAAAAATTGATTTAATTATTGGTTTGTTTTAAATTCACATTTTTGCTCAGACCCATAGCTATTTTTTACGGCAAATAAATCTTTGGTGTTTAGTAAAAAATCTTGAACCATAAAATTGGAGGAGAGCAGAGCCCCCTACAGGTCTGTGAATCATATATTTTTCAGTTCACCAAGTTAAAACTTGAAATTTCACCTATGAATTTATACCATTGACTTTTGTGATGACTTTAGATTTTTGTTTTATCATTAAAAGTTAAAACGATTATTAACATCGTTTTATTTTCCTATAAATGATTGCTACGTTTTATTGTACGATTTTTACGTTTTATCATTATAGTTCACAATTTTATTGTGAAACTAAACTTTGAAATTTATAAAATATTGTGTCGAGCTTATGTGGCTACACGTTAATTTGGTGATTTTTTTTTTTTAACGGTATCTCATTGAACACCTCATAAAAAAGTTTTTAAAAATTTAATGATTTATTTTATAATTATAAACGTATATCATAATAAAATATGGTACATGGATAATTTATGTGTTATAATGGTTTATCTGTGTTTAAAATTGGAATACAAATTTAAACAATCTACTGATAAATATGTTGACAATGAAAATTTAGATTCGCTTAATTTTAATTTTAATAAATTAATATTTTATTTTTTTCTATTTATTATTTGTTATTTTAAACATTATTTTACAATATCATTTCACAAGTTGCAAATAAATATTTGTATATGCATATTGAAAATTGTTTCATAAAAAAAAAAGATAAGTCTATTTTTATTGAATATAACAAACAAATTTAAGTAAATAGGCTAATATAATGAGTTTTTGTGTTGTATTATTAGAAGGTTAGATTCAATTCAAGATATATTAATTAATGTAAATAATTTCCATTTGTTCCTTTATTATATAACACAATGTATTGATTTTAATAACTTTATTTTAAATATTTTGTACTAGATCTCTGTAATACTTATCTGTATTACTTTTATCTAATTGTGTACAAACTATTATACATAATACCAGAATATTTCTATTGTATGGTAGGATAAGTTTATTTTTTTTAAAATTTAAAGTACACTAAAGATTTAACAGTAAACACTTAAACTTGTGCGTGACTGTGGGCTTTTATTTTAGTTAGTGCGTAAATCTTTAGATCGCATTCTTACTACATAATTCTATATTTTATAGTTATTCAAAGAATATTGATAGTGTCATTGTAGAATTCATTACGCAGCATCCATCCAAAACAAGAAAAAGGTGGTTTATATTAAGCAATATTTTTTCACATGGTGTAACATAATGTGTGAATTATTTGGTACGGCCTTTACCCTGTCGTGGCTAATCTGTCTCCCTTATTTCCACCAAGCAAACGTTTACGCGTAAAACTTTCTGCGCCATAAGATTTATCGTAGTTGTATGTGAAAATGAATGGATCCTCACTGAAACAAAACTGTAACATTTCTATACTAGCAGGATAAATGTATATATGTACGATGCCTGTGGGTTGAATTAAAATGTTGAAAATATTTGCGATTGAATATTATATTTTGAAGAGCGAAACTTTTAAAACAATTTGATAAATATAAAATTAGTTTTTCATTATTATATTTTTGTACATGTTCAAACTGTACGATAATTTATTCTAATAAAGAAAAATTGTTTAGAGGTGCTATGACAGCACGTTAGTATTTATGATACTTGTGTTTCATTCTTGGTAAATTCATAAGCTTCACGATATTTTTATAAAATCAACAAATACAGTAGTTATTGGACAATATAATATTATATCTAAATTATTTTCGTTTTTTAATGCAATTTAAATTTTTATAAATTTTATATGACATTTTTCTCATGGTTTAATATATCACTGTCATTGAAATTAATTATTCAGTTTTTTTATTAAGTAATAAACTAATAAAAATACACGGAGATAACTAAACCATTAACTAACAATTATGCAAATGAATTTAAAAATCTTTTTATGAATTAAGTAAGTATCTAATTATTGAAAACATGTTGGAAAATCAGGAAACTATCTTTATTTTGATAATAGAGTAAATATTTAAATTTAAGGGAATCTAAATAAAATAATAATGAATAGAAAAAAGAAAAAAGAAATTTAATTTTAAATAAAATTCATTTGGTCAAAATGTCAAATAAATCAATATTTTTTAAATGTTATTTTAATTAAAAAATATTTCATTCAAATTCAAGGATAATAAGTTAATTAAATACATTTTCACATAATATTAGCTAATATTAATTCAAAATTTTTAAATATAAATAGTCATTTAGTATCAATTTATTTATTTATTTAATTTTAGGTATCATGGATGCGGATGCGTGACTTACATGTACTTTCTTCTGGACCATTTTTGTTTACTCATGACGGTCGATTTGGAATTCATCATCCACTTAGAGACTCAGCTATTTGGAATTTACAGATCAAAGATGTATCACCTAAAGATATGGGCTCTTACGAATGTCAAGTAAATACTGAACCCAAAATTAAGTTCCTGGTTAATCTTACTGTTTTTGGTAAGCTCAAAAATAATTTATGATATTTTTATGAAATAAATAGACTAAAATCATATACCTAGATCAGTGAGGTCTTTAATAATTATAAAAGTTTTACTGCTATGATTTTTTCGTAATTTTTATAATTTACCATGAATATTAATCCAAAAGTCTTGTACTCTTATGCTTTTATCAATATTTTAGTATAGGCATACAATTTTACAATATTTTACTATAACTCATAGAATTATTCGATTATCACTAAAAATCTACAACTAATAATTTTTCTAATTATTTTTAAACCCTATAAGTATTTAAAATTTTAAATAATATAATATCTGTCATTTGAGAATAATATTAGATCCATTTTATTTTAGAATAAAAAATTGGTTCTACAAAGATTATTGGTTTTATAAAGATGTTTTTGTTTTTTTTTTGTGTTAAGACACTTTTTTGGGTAGAAATAATGGTCCAATTACTACAAGTAGGGTATGCTTTCGATAGAAAATTGTATCTAGTTGGTACATTAAATAGCTCATTTTTCAAATTTCTCAAAAATTTTTCCTCCGAAGTAGAAAAACTACCAAAATTTGGCGGAAAATGGGTAAGATTACGGTTTCTATTATTTAAAATTTTTTAATTTCATGATAACTAATTGAGTTTTACTCGTAAGGACTTGAATATTAGCATAGATAGTATACAAGTGTGCTAAAATTTTGGAACGGATTGTTTGATTTTTTGGCTATGTATAGAACTTTGAACTTTTTCAAAAAATGTTTCCTGCAATTTTCAGGTTATCGGTTTGAAAATTTGATCGAAGTCTAATCATATACTACTTAATATTTTTACAAAATATTTTGAATATCGTGAATGATAAATTTTTTTTTATAAGCTATTTAAGTTAAAATTACGGTTTCATTATTTAATTTTTTTTTATTTCATGATAACTAATTAGTTTTAGATCATAGAGACTTGAAAATTTTATGAGAATTTATGGAAATCGTAATTTTGATGAATTAAGGTTCTTCGTGATAACTAATGCAATTTTGAACGAAGATAATTAAATTTTTTTTTGAGTGTTCTCAGTATTGTTTTACTTTGCACACCTTGTAAACTTATGGAATTATCTATTAGTATAATATATTGTATTTCACTCAGAATCGTATTTTCCAATGCAATATTATTGCATTCAAATCTTAATATTATAATAAACTGCTAATTTTATAATACAAAATCAACCTTCCCACTTTTAAATAATGCAATTTTATCATATTTTTATTTTTCACTACCAATAATGAAATCTACTGGAAAATAAATTCAATTAATAATACGATATGATACAATACGTAAATATTATATTATATTTATACATACCTATACGTAATTTTAATATTTAGTTAAAATAAAAAAACTGTGAAAGTTAACTATTATTAGTTTGATACACGATAAACAATTAATGTAAAAACTCTTTATAATTATTATTATTTTTTTATTATTTATTAATTTTCTTAAATATTTGGCAATATAATAATATGTAAAATTACTAAATAAAATAAAATAAATAATACAATATTATACTAAGTAAAACGTTTAATTTATAACATATTGTTCACAATTATTTATACTCATCAAAACATATCTAACTCTTCTACTATATTATTGTTATTTAATATTAATTTTAAATGTACATTATATTATTCTTATCGTCATTTTGTATTATCTGATAAGTTGAAATAATTTCAGAACTATAAGTTTATTAGTCAATTAATACTCAAAAACAAATAATCAGCTAAGATTAAACACACACTAGGTCGACGATATTAACGAGATCAATATCAGAGTATTTTGATGTTTCTGGATAGTTTCAAACTTATAATGAACTCTCTTAATTCCGGAAATTCATCTAGTCCTTTCCTTAGCTACAATTATTACGACTTTTTAATATTAATTTAGTTTTAATCATTTGATAGATGTATTTGTATAATTTCAATAATTAATGTTTTATTAATACTAACTAAATGTTATACATTGCAGCAAATATTATTGTTTCTGTAGGAAATACATTTAAAAAGTAGACATTTTTAAATCATTAGGTACTTATTTGTCTAATGCGTTATCTTAATAATTTGTGTATTTTGTTTAGTTAATATTATTTTTACTTATTTTATTTCGTTTTACTTTTATTTTAGTTTTAATACACTTTATTAATATATTAATATATTTTTGATTATTAATTGTATATATTTAATATTTATAAATTAAATATTTTATAAAATTAATGTCTATCCACGTCTTCTATTTACTTTATATTCCGTAGAAGTATCTATTTTAATTGGATTTGGAATTTATTTCCTTGAATAAGTGGATAATATGTTCTTTTTATTATTATAGTAATGTTACAAAGAAACTTATAGTTGAAATGCCGTTACTAAAATATTTATTTCTTATTATAAATAGTAAATACATACATTTTTTAATAATATAGTCCTTTAGAAACTATTTACCAGACGTAAACCGATCCCATAGTAAAAATTATGAAATAATATCATTAAATTATTTTTTCCATTAAGTGATTGACTTATATATAAATTAAGGAATGAATTTACCTTATATTTCTCAATAAATTAACATTTAAAAAGTGAAATAATTTGTTTTAAAAAATGTATAAATATTTTTACCATAAATAAGATTTTTTAATAAACTTTGTTTAAATTGGTTTTAAGAACTAGATAATAATTAAATTAGAAATATTAACACGAATTAATTAATTTATATCAAAGTATACTGGTTAATCCAACAGGCTTATTTTATTTGCTAAAAAAATAAAATTTATGGTATTTCGTTTAATCACATATTTAGAGGTTAAATTAGGTTAGGTTTATTTGTTAATATTTTATATTAAACTATATATATTTATAAAAAACTAAAAAAAATTATATTAAAGAGTATTTTAAGTACCTATAACATGTCATCACATGATTCTAAAAACTGAATGACTTAATGTAATGTTTTGCGTTTGTTAAATTTTTAATATTATTGAGTAGGATAAAAATGTTTCCATAAAAAAACTAAAATAATAATTATGTTGAATAATTTAGAACCTTTTATGTTTTTGTTTTCATCATGAATATTATATAGTATAGCACCAGAAAGGGTAATAATTTGCCATTAAAGATAATGACTGATTTGGACAATTATTCCTTCATTTACATGTCAAACCATTATTATAAATGTTCAATTAGTTAAATACATAATATATTAATACATAACTTAATATGTAATTTATTTTATTAAAATTTGAAACCTTAAAAACAATAATATTCTTATGCGTATTTTTCCATTTAAAATTGAAAATTGTTTATAAATTATACACGGTTAATAAAGAATAGGTAATAGCTTTTAAACTGAAAACTAAATTGAAATATTATGTATTCGATTTGTTCTTTATTATACTATTTATAGTCATATTTATAAAAGTATTTTTAATATTTTTACTATTCATTCGGTATTATTAAATGAAAAGCAAAAACATTAAACTATTGATATTTAAGTAAGAAATATTGTTTAATAGTTTAAACCAGTTATAAATATATAAAATTAATGGCAATTACTATAATATTATTAATAACTTATTAAATAATGACAAAACAATTTTAAATAATCTATTTTTAAGGTTTACAAAGTATATACTTTAATTGAAAGTTGAGAACATAACTTATAAAAACCTGCATATGTAAATTTAAAGGTAAACTTCATACCTAATATTAATTATAGCAGCATACTAGAAAATGACGTATGTAGAATCTATTTACTTAGTTATTATTTTAGAAATAATGAATAAGTATAAAATTGAATAAAAAATATAAATGTATTGAATTTTAACGACATTATTTATTTAGTTATTATACATAATTTTGACATAAATACTATCAGTACTTCAAATTTATATTATCTTACTTGAAAACAACAAATCATTCAAAAATGCAAAAATTATATTTGAATAGTATATAGAATTATCTTTATAACCGTGTATAAAATATTTAAAATATCCTTTCTTTTTTATGATAAAAAGACGTAAACTTTCCGGCCATCGCTCGATATAAGTACGTATAGTTGTATATTGACCTATTTTAAATAATTTATGTGATACTTTTTAAATATCATATTATAACAATATATAAAATTATTATATATAATTATTTTATTTTTACTTATTTTAATCGATAAATATATACAGATATATAATTTTAAACATAAAGATTAATTTTATTTTACAAAGTTTTGTTTAGATAAGAAATAAAACAACAACAACAACAACAACAACAACAACAATAACAAATAGTTGATGAATTTGAATTGCTCTGTATAATATAGAATAATTAATTTTTTTTTAAAATTAGTTTAGTAGTTTATATTTACGTTATATTGTTATATATTGTACATAGACATTAAAGATGACCTCATACATTTATAAAATAGTATTTATATAAAGGGTAATAAAGTAATACTTGTATTGTTAGGTAAAAATTAAAATTAAAAAAAAACAGGGAATTCGATTCAAAGTGTTCTCCTTCATCCCTTCCGTCATAGTAGAAATTAGTGGTGTAATGTTATTGTGATATAAAATTATTACGATTTGAATCTTAAATACAATAACATTGTATTCGAAAAAACGATTATGAACGAAACTCAGTCAGATATAGGTACAATATCTACTATAATATTTTTTTTTTTTTTTGTTCATCAAATAATACGCATCAATTATTTTTTTTTAGAAAATAATGAAATTCAAGTTCATTAAAAATGTAGATTCCGCAAATTTTTTCGTTTTATGCCATTATTAGTTGTTATTCTTGTTTCATTAGAAAAATATCGAGAATTGAGCTAAATAATGTGCCTATTAGGTAATCGTAGAATATTTCCATCCAAAAAAGTGATTTCATTTTCATACTGTTAAAAACAAAAAAAATCGAAGATTAATGTAAAATCATAAAATTAGAAACTGTGTTTAAAACTGGATTACATAATATAATATGGTTATTCTAGTAATACATTTTCAATCGTTAAATTTAAATATTTTAAACTATTTTAAACATTATTGAGAAAATAATTTATTATACATAAAAGTATATTTTTAAGTCATGAATTATATGGGAATATTATTATTAACAAAGTTTTATAAACTTGCAACTTAGGTTCTCATAATAGTTAAACACATTGTAATTGACTGCTGAGGGTATTACTTCGTCCGAAGAGAAGTTGTTATATAATAACCTTTATTGGAGATTGTAATAAATATACACTCGATTTATTATATATTTTTAATTTAGTCCGGTTGTATTCGTATATCAAATAAAAAATAAAACGCGTTAATAAAATATGGAATTTTAAATTTAAATACGTAAAAAGAAAAACAGCAATATTTCCACAGTTATATTATCAATAACGTCTTAGAAATTATTCAATATACCTAATATGTTATAATTATTATTAAAACGCATTTATAATATTTTTTAATTACTTATTAATTAAAGTTAAGTTAATTTAGAATTATTTTATATTCTATAATTCATCATTTTTCTTAAACTGTCTAAAATATTAAAAATTTATTTTAAATTTATATAAGTGAAGAGATAAAATTTGAATTTAATATTTTGTATCCGTATTACATTATTACTTATTAAAGTGACTAATTTCGATGGTTTTTATTTGGTCTACTATTAAAATAATGAGGTTTTATGAACTTTATTACATTATATTTGTACATACAGATTATGTGTTTGTTAACTTATTTTTCTAAATTATTTACTTCTTCGAATAAAACGGCATAGATAATATTATAATATTTAAAAATATAATATATATATTAAGATAGAAAAAGGGCATAACAATATTAATTAATACTAAACATTTAAATAATACTATGTTTTTCATTAAGATAATAGTGTATATATGTAACTTTTTATGCCCTAATAATAATTAATTTTATTTTCGCCGAGTGTAAAATTTAGCTAATAATAGATTCCTCTCTCATATATTTAGTATGTTATTATTATAATTAATATTTAATTGTGGGCTACGAGCAGAAAGAATTAATAAACTAGGAAACTATTTTAGGAAGGTATGAAAATGAACATAGATACATTTATAATTTGTTATATTCATTAGAAAGAAACCACAACAATAATATTATATTCAATATAAAATACATATTTTATGTAGTTGTTGTCACATCTTAGAATAGAAAAATCCCTAATATTTATCGAATCTTCAGATAAAAGTAATGTCAAAACAGTTTGGTATAAATTATAATATTGATATAATATGTATTCTAAATATGAATAATAAAAATAAAACTGTTACATTAATTTTATGACTAAAAAGTGGGAAAGCCGATTGTAGACGTTCCTCCTTCGTCACTTCGGTTCTCGGAGAAATTAGTGGTTTATTATAATAATTAAGATTTGAATGCAATGATATTGCATTAGAAAATACGATTCTGAGCGTATCTAAATATATTCCAATTTATTATACTGATAATCCATTTCAAAATTTACCACGAATATAAATTACATATGTAAATATGCAAAATAAATTTCAAATCCCTACGATCAATATTCAAGGAATTGTCATTCCTTTTCAAGGAAAAACTTATGGGAAATTCAAAAATTGAGCTAAAAAAGTACCAACTAGATGAAATTTGTTATAGAAAGGTTCCCTTTGTGTAGTAATCGGACCATTATTTCTACTCGAAAAAAGTTTTCGTAGCTCAGAAAAAAAAAAATAAAAAGCCTATAAAAAAAATTTGCCTGTTTAGATTTTCAAAATATTTTGTAAAATGATTAAGTAATATAGTATTGGATTTCTATAAAATTTTTAAGCAGATAATTCTAAAATTGGAGGTTATATTAAATTTTTTTGGGAAAACGTTCAAGGCTCTATATTTTTCCAAATAATTAACTGTTCCGTTCCAAAATTTTACCACGCTTGTAAATAACCTTTGTTAGTACTCAAAAAATTTTTTAAGTCCCTACTATTAAAATTTAATAAGAAATCACGAAAAAAAAATATAATAAAAAGTGTCTAAAAAATCGTCAATTTTCCGCTTCTTAAGGAAAAACTTTTATGAAATTTGAATAAAGTACCAAGTAGACAACATTTTCAAGCGAAGCATATGCTAAGCGTGATAATCGGACCATTATTTCTATCCGAAAAAATGTTTTCATACATAAAAAAAAAAAAACATCTTTGCAGAATCAATACATTCCTCACTCCGCTCAGAATCTAAAATAGAACTTAAAATTTTCCCAGAATGTTTTTTTTAAATATTATAAAATAGTATTCCACAACTGATTTCTTCGAGGGCCGAAGAGACAAAGAATTTCATAGTTACATATTGTTGTAATTTAAATTTTTCAAAATTTATTTGTGCTTAATTTATGGTATTTTATTTTGATTGTTTTGTCACTAGAATATTTTATTAACTCTTTAATTAACACTATATATTTAACGTATTTTCAATATATATTTTATCTTAAATAATATTATTTTGCTACATATAATCAATCTGAGTTTAGACAAAACGAATTCGGTATAGTCTGCTTCATTAATAAATGTTCCAAAAAATATTTTGTTTGTTAATACAACATAATATGAATGTTAAGCTAGTAATAAAATATTTTGAGCATCAGATGATAAATAATATAATAATTCTATAAAAATGTGTCTATAACTGTAAAATTACAAAAGAACTAGATATAGTAAATCGAAAATTGTGTTTTATATTTATACTTTAATAATAATTTATATTTGAAAAAAAGGTCGTTGAAAATGTACAACATTTTGACAATACCATAGCACATACTGTGCAAGGATACTAACTAATGTTCGGTGCCATGTGTATTTAATTCTAAAAATGGCAACAACAAAAAATGTAATGAAAATACTAACAACAATACCTAAATATATGA
This sequence comes from Eriosoma lanigerum, assembly GCA_013282895.1. NCBI lineage: Eukaryota > Metazoa > Arthropoda > Insecta > Hemiptera > Aphididae > Eriosoma > Eriosoma lanigerum. The sequence goes on along the minus strand of CM023357.1, from coordinate 51,296,521 downwards.
ATTTTATTACAAAACAGTGTTGATGATAATATTGAGTAAACTTTACAATGGTTTTGATTAAATACTTTAAAAGCATAAAAAACAACTATAATTTATAACTTCAATGTGTAAAAAAATGAACATTTTATATTTTTAGGGTTTTCCTGAACTATTATTTAAATCGAAATAATCAAGTATCTATATAATTTTAATTTTGATAATTAGATTTATTTATTTGGATGAAAATTTTATTTATGAAACACATTTAAATACTTGTTGCATTGTTTTACAGATTCTGACGTAATGATTGGTGATATGGGAGAAGTTAATGTTGGTGAGTTTTTAATTAATTTATGTTAAGTTTATAGTTTCGTATTTATTTAAATTATATAACTTTTTTAAATTGACATGATTTTTTTCTCCTATATAATTCATTACTAATATTTATTTATTTTTGATAAATATTACTTATTATATTTAATAATAACCAAAGAATTACTAAAACATATAATATATTTGTCTTTTTGATTTATCACGTTATTAAATTATTTATTCCACTTTATAATAAACAATTATTATTAATTTATGTTATAATTAACATAATAATTATTTAAAATTACAAAAAATCATTATTTTGAATTATGATCACTTCCAGTTTTAATGTATATTAACATTTTCAACAGACATTATTGTATAGTTCTTAATTAATTTTTAAAGTATTTTTTAGTATTATAGATTTTTTTTATAACAAATTATATTTGAACGTAATTCTATAAATTTTGTTATTATAACAAACAATTGATAATTTTAGGTAAGAAAAAAAACATTTTTTTTTTTTTACAAATTATAGTATGATTCTAATAAATAAAATTATAGAATTAAAATAAACTTGTCAATAGTAGGTACCAAATAATATGAGTTAATATTATATAATATATATAAACTCGTATGTATGTAAGATAGGTACTGTGCATAATGCATACCTATTCTATGATTTAATAACGTTATTGATATATCATAATATACTAAAATAGTAAAATGTATTATTAAATATTTATATATATTATTTTATACGTTCATTATTGTTGATCTCCAGTTTAGACCATTCATATACGATTATAAAACAAAACTATTTTTATCACAAAATAAATAGTAAATGTTCCATTTCAAAATTCAAAATTATTGTTTTTTTTATTATAATTTAAAATAGTAATAAAAAATACATAAGTGTCCCATATTTATTATTTTAGACTGTAAAATGTTGTATTTAATATTTTAGGATAGAATCTGACTAGTCTCTTAAAATAATAATAAATATTTATTTAATATTATAAATATAACTTATAAGGTAAGCCAAAATTATCATATTTTTATTTATTTACTTTTTTGTAGTATGCCATTATAAATATATTTTAAATATATACTAAAAATGTTGGAAGGTCGATTCCGGGCGTTCCTCCTTCGTCCTCGGATAAATTAGTGGTTTATTATACTTAAGATTTGAATGTAATGAAATTGCATTTTAAAATACGATTCTGAGATAAAGTTAATATAATACAATATATTATACTGATAAGTTGTTTCAAAAATTTGCCACGTGTGATGGTAATTAAATAAATGATAAATTTCAAGTACCTACGTTCAAAATCATGAAAAATTTTAAATCAAGTTCATCGAAATTACGATTTGTGTAAAATTTTGACGTTTATCTGTCATTTTTTGGTAGTTTTTCTTTTCTCGAGGAAAAACTTTTGAGAAATTTGAAAAAATGAGCTAAATAAAGTACCAACTAGATGCAATTTGCTATCAAAGGCATACCCTAATACCCTATTCGTGGTTATCGGACCATTATTTCTACCCTAAAAAGTTTTTTCATACACAAAAAAAACATCTTTGTAAAACCAATACATTCCTCGCTTCGCTCAGAATTTAAAATTACTAAAAAGGGTGTTGTTAATTTATGGTTTGGCTTTGATTTAAATAGTATTTATGTATAAAAAAATTTAATTGCCCTTTAAGTAATATGACTAATATAATGTTTGTTATAATTTATATTTATATGATAATATTCATATATTGTTAAGTTAGTATTATTTTGAGAGAATATTTTATTAATGTAATAAACTTAGAAAAACATTATCAATGAAATGTTTATTCATAGTTTTTACATTTTATTACTCGTTTTTAATGGTTTTCATTAAACTAAAACAAAATAATTTTTAATAGAATTTTCTGTGATTTGAATTGAAAAATATTTCCTGCTTTATTTTTACAAGTCTACAAAACTTAATATATTATGTTATAAAATGCATTATTTCAATAAAGATAAAAAATATTATTATTGAAAACACTAGGTAGAAAGTACTGTAATTTCTATGTCGGAAAAGTATTTCCAAAACGACTGGAATACTCCAGAAACAGGAAACCACTTACTATGGTTTATATATATTATCATGTACCTTTCTATACTGGGTGATCACTACTAAGAATAAAACAATTTGTTTTTATAATTTTTTAAAATACTATGTATGTTTTATATAAAATCTAAACAAAATCAATATAAACGTGTATAATATTATGTTGAAGTAAACTCATGTTTATGGATTATATAATTTATTTCAATATTACTTATTAATAGTTTGATTTTTCATTATAACAATAGTATAAAAAATTATTATTATTCAAATTGTTATTAATTTTAAAGTATTAGTTTAGTTATTATGAAATAAACAACAGGGATAATAATAATTAATTTATGATATTGAAAAAATTGTAAAATACATTATCAAAAGAAATATCAAACATATTATTATCATTCACATATCAAATATAAGATTAAAACAAACTTAAGACGTTACCTAATTTAGTATTTTTTTTAAACAAATATAATATTGTACTGTCAAGGCAATGAAAAAATCGATTTTTAGAAATCCCAAACATTATTACCCTGTATTTTTATACGTCGTGTAATACATTGTATAGAGACTTATTTCTTCAACAGAACATAATATATAATACGTCTGTTGTACAACGAGTGGTTTCTTTTTCTCGGACGATTTATTTCTTTCATTTCAAGTAGGCACTTTAATAATGTATTACCGAAACAAAATATTTATTAGTATTTATTTTAACTTTACTCCTACCCTACCCCATCGATCATTTATATTTGCATCGGTATTTTCTCGAAATTTACAGGTATTTTATATTATAACTTAACATTTTCGATAATGAATACCTATTTCTTACCTAATAATAATTTTTTTAAATAGTTTTTTGGTTATTTGAAAATTGATAAAATTTCACCGTAGATTCTATAAGTAAGATTTTTGTTCTATAACAACTTTGTTATTATGAAATGATATTTGTAAAAATTTTAATTAAATGACCAATTATTTGATACATAAATTATTTACTAGGTATTAATAAATAATTTCAACATAAAACTATTAATACAGTGTTCCAGATCTATTTACTAAATTATTAAATCTCCGTTTTGTTTATCATGAATTTGTTACATTGTTTACATAATATTATTACAAATAATGAAGTCAAAAATATTATTTCTCCAATAAATGAAACAAATTCTTTAAAATCAATATCTTGATTAAATTAGAAAGTTAACATTTCAAAATTCCCATAATTTATGAAATAGAAAGTTTTTATTTATATATTTTGTAAAATTGTATTACGTCATGTAATATTACAGGATGTTGTTTAATTAATAATTTAAAATAACCATATCCAAAAGTTGTATTTTTACATATATTTTACGTATATTTACATATGATTTTTTAATATTATATATATATATATATAAATATATCGTTTATTCCAATTTCTTTAGTGTGAGTTTTAGTTATAATGTAAGTAGTACATATAATAAACTTGATAATTAAGTAATACTTTATACTTTAGGTTCTCTATTATCTTTGAACTTATAACTCATAACATCATAACTAAATTAAATTACATAGTTTTTAATAATTTAGCTAAATGTAACATATTCTAGTTTAGTTAAATATAATATTGTATTAGTTGGACAATTTTAAATTCAAATAAATATAAAAGTATTCGCAGATATATTGGTTTTTCTAAGATGTGTGCTTAAAACGTATTGTTTTACCCTTTTATAGTTTAAGTAATGGTTAAGTACTTATAAATAGCTACAAACTGTATTCAAACTATAATTTTTTAATTTTTGTAGAAAATTTTATTATTACTTACTTTAAAATACAAAAATTTACTAAAACGGTGAATGTTATGGCAGATTAAATTATACGATATAAATTGTTATATTTATTTTGGTAGGAAATTATAATTTATTATTTGTTTTAATAATAATTTAAAGTTTAAATTTTTAGTTTAGAATATTATTATTCGTGAATTAGGCTATTATATTCATCAATTCTATCAAAATTTTAATAATAACACAACCTTATGTCCGATGACCAAAAAGATAAGCTAATGATATTTGATCGGTTTATTGACAACGCATTTTTGTTAAATTTAAATTTTTTTAAATTTTAATATATTATTCTATTAAAACCAATCGTATACTCGTATTCCATAATTATGAATATAATTTTAAATGTAAGGAGAAAAGATATAATTCTTATTAAATTTATAAATTGGAAATGTAATTAAAATTTATTTAAATTAATATAAATTATATATAAAAGTAAATAATAATAAAATATATAAAAATAAGTGTTGAAAATTTAATAATGCTTATTAATTAAAACTTTTTAGAAATGGCACAGGAAGATGTATTACCCAAATAGGCAATAGATACCATTCTTTTGTTATTTAATAAAAGTTTAACATATTTGGATTGAACTTATAATGTTATAGTCATATTTAATATTTACTACATTGGCATATTGTTTTAAAATTTAAAATTTTACAAATTGTAAATATATAATTTTAATTTCTTATTAAAAAAATATTGAAATATGTAATTCAATATCACTTTTAAAAGGTTCACTATATATTATATAGTAAATTATGTATGTAGGCTAAACTAGTGAATATCATCTCTTATTTTGAGTAGTACTTTTAAAACACATTTCCCATTTTCGATCCATGTTTTTTACAAATTATTTTTTCGGAAACTTTTAAGGTATAACAAAGTAGTATTATTATACCGTTTTATAGCGTTATAAAATATTTTAGCCGTTGTCATCCAATTGCTGGTTTTTTATGACGTAATAAATGTTTACTCAGTTATTTGAAAATAAAATATGCATTATCAGTTTATAAAATTACTTAGAATTCAACTTCAATCTAATTATCTGTTTAATTCTTTTGTTATTAAAATAGATGAATATATTTCTTTATCTAATTATGTCTGTTTATAATGTACAAAGAATGAAAGAAGAAACAAAAATGCAAGTGTTTTATTAAAACTTAAAAAGAAAACAAATTTGATACAATATAGGTAGGTATATCACAATATTTTATTTTAAAAGTTTATGAAACCGTGATTATAAAAACTTGGCATTACTTTTATTTACTTCTTACTTACATAACAGAAAACAATTTGTTGAATTAAACGGTGTTAAATGTAATATAAAGATTGGACTTTTTAAGAAGTTTCATAGCGGTATTTTACAATCACATATTTATTGTACCTATCTAACCAAATGGTTAATCAATATACTTTATTGGATCTAGTTTTGGAAAATATTTTTTTGTTTCCTGTAAATATAACTAGATATATAATATGTTTCTCTCTATAATATATACTATTATATTTAATTACACACCAACACCGCAATACCTGCTGAGATAGGTACATAATTAGTATTAATTCATAATAATATAAATTCAAATTTATTGACATCCATGTCTGATTGTACCACTTTGTGTAATTTACTACATTGCCTTTGTATTTATTGAGGTACCTACATAATAGTGTCTTGGATGATTTAATAGTACCTAATAAATATACAGGTAACTAAAACATGCGTTGAACCACAAAGTGTCATATTTTTATTCATAATATTTTATAATGAGATAAATGTACGTTTTTTTGTGATTTTTTATAAATTAATGGGAGTTAACTAAGAGAGCTAATATATTTTGTTGTTTTTATTTATAATGGTATTAAATAAGTTATGCACCTATTATATTGACATAATAATATTATTATAATATAATTAATTCACAATCAAATTCACTGTTTATGATTATGTATGATATTCGTTGAAAATACAATTTATTTTCTTTTTAAGACACTTAATAGAGTCTGTATTGTAAATTACCACGAGAATGATTTGATCATCGACTTGACTAACCTGGTTAAAAACGTTTTCTATTTTAAAGAATTTTGCTGTATTTCACTCTGCCAAATGTATGTTTATATTTTGTGATATTTATGAAAAATTCTAGGTTAACACGATTACATAAATAATATATAATTAATTAACTGTTCAAAGTATAGTTATGAACGTTTTACAGAAACAAAATAGAATAGAGCAAAAAAAAAAAAAAATATATTTAAATAATGAAACTCGATTGGTAATTTGTATTCAATAAAATCTCACTGGTAATAATAGCATATTTGGTATTCGTATAACGTTGGGTTTTTCATTTTCGTATTGCAATAACGCTCGTTTATTCCATACTCCACCCACATATCTAGTATTTGCATGACCATGATACTGTATTTCTTTTCATAAGATAATAATATAAATGCTACTTTTTTAAAACGAATGTTCGAAAGTATATATACTTGAATTATTCCAATTTAAGCTTAATCGTAAAGAGTTATTATTTTATTGTAAGGAGAGTTAAAATAAAATAAAATTAGATTATTTTTTAACAACGTATTAAGTACATTTTTTATCATTATATGTTTCTTAGTATTTTTTTACACTTATTATATTAGCCTTAATAGGTTTATGAACGTTATTACATATTATAATCTATATTATACTTACATATTTATTTATTTATCGATCTTTCATATATATTTTTCATATGAAATTAAAAAATTACCTATCATATTGCTGGTTTTCATTACGGGTAGGTACTTAGTATTATTTAATATATTTTATTGTATCAATTGTCCTTAACATTTAATATATTATAGTTTATAATAATATAGATTAGTTTCTAAACTTCAAACCATAACTAATTTACATTGATTAATAATTATTTCATGTTTTTTCAACAATGCTTTTTTATTATTAATTTATTATATTACCTTAACTTGATCAAATTTTTTTTTAAAAAATAATTCTTTTGGAACCAACAAATTTAAATATAGATTGTTATTTTTAAGATAATTATCTAATATTAGTAAGTGACCTAGTTTATAAATATTAAATACAATGTTATAATATCCAAAATTTTAATCTTAAAGTGCAAAACAAAAATATTAATCATTGTACTAGAAATAAATTGTGGATGAAGTAATGTTTTAATTAATCTTAATTCATTAAGTATAGAAGAATTTTATTGTAACAAACATTAATTTGACCGATGTACGAGTATGTATTATTATTACACCTAATATAATATATAATAATAATGTATTATAATTTATTGTAGAAACTTTTGACGTTTTGTTTTTAATCCAATTAATTAATGGCAATGTAAAATGTTAAAAATAATATATTCTTATTATTAATTATAAGTTATTATAAAAAACTTTATTAAAATATCTTGCATTTTTTTTTTTTTTTATAGACACTATTTACTTGTTTTTATTCTTTAACATTATTTTGTAAATGTATATATATATATATACATATAGCTGTATAGATTCATGCTATGAAATCTATTAAAAAATGTTAGCGGTGCAGCTCTTAATTTTATTTTTGAACAATTAAATTATCGTTCTGTGAATTTTTTTTTATTATGGAAATTAATATCTATAATGTATGCACAGTCATGGATTTAATTTAAAATAATAAAAATTAAATACAACGTTTTTCATATTTCCTGACAAGATGGTCAGAAAATATATTATGTAACATTATAATATGAATAGGTATTATTATTTATTTACGCGTAAAGAATAATACACTTTTTTAGTATCTAGGCATGCTTAAACATTATAATTATATTATTTTAAGTTTATATTAGGTAATTGTGTTTAATGTATAAGATAATAATACGATGGATTGAAATTAATTTTGTAATTGTATGAACTACTTGAAGTTATTATTTATACTTTTATAATATCTAATGTAACACAATTCAATTTTATGTTGTTGAAAATAAATTACATTTATTAAGTACCAACTCAATAGTTATTATAACATGATATAATAATATTTTTATAACTATAAAATAATTGTTTTTTTATACTGCTAGAAATGTTATGTTTACGGTAAATTATTTTGTTTTATTTTATCTTTTAAGGATAATTTATAAATAATGACCTGTAATATTAAATATAACGTGTTCTATATAAATTTTCCGCAAATCTGTACATTGTACGTTTTATGATATTTTAATGTAGGTACATTTTAACACATTAATTTAAAAATGAAATTAGTGTTTATGCAAAACTATACAAGATATTCTTATTTTATAATCCTTTATGTTAAGTACGTATGACGATACCATATTTCTATACCGTTACTGAAAGTCTCATTCATTTTACTATAGTTGGTATAATAAAATGTTTATTATTATATCATATATTTTAGAACACAGCAATGGTAATGGTAATAGGTAGGTTAGTAATCTCGCTCCAACAGTTTTAAATAATTCCGGTTTCATATGAAGGAAACACATTTTGATAAATGCCCGCATTACTTTGTTTTAATATTGTAACCATAAAGAAATACAGAGAGGAAAATATAAAGAGAAGACTGACATGCTTTCAATTATGTGTTGAGAAACGACTTTAACATTTAAAAGTGTATATATCGAGGTGTTATTTTCTTTGACATATTGTTTTAGAAAAATATTATTATACATTTATCACAATTTACGAGATATTGTTCTAATTTAATTTAATTTAATTTTTACAGAGGACGGTGAACACGCAGACGCTAATGACCAGCAGCAGTCCAAAACATCGAACTACGAACCGCTGGAGCGAAGAATGACACCGGGCGGGTCAATAACGTTTACTTGTAGAATTGGTTTGGTCGATCTGGCCCGACAGGGCATACAGTGGTATCACGACAACAAGCTCATTTCGATAATGGTAATGATGAAAATCATTTTATATTCAATATAATATAAATATAATACATGGTAATATTATATAGATTGTGTTTGTAGAAATCGGTAATTTTATCATTTCGTGTTCGTTAAATTCGATACAATTCTATTCATAATTACTATTAGGTATGTAAGAGAAACCATATTTCGATCTTTAAGAATTCTTCGTTGTATGGATTGTCATTATAAACATTATCTAATCCGCGTGAAAATAATCCTATCCGCCTTTAGTATTCGATTGTACCTATATTGTTTCCCGCATTGAATTTCACTGATGTAAATCGGCATTTTCAAAGGTACACGTTAATAATAATATAATATTGATATTATAAATTATTGATAATAATATTATTATGATAATCCAGGCACGTGGTTTTAGAATCCACGAGAATTCATTTGAATGCGTATTCGATAAATTACATACGTGACAAGTCCGAAATTAGTGGAGGTAGTAAAACAAAATATAATAAATAGATTTAAAATTTTCGTCCTCGAAAATAACAATAATTCATGACTTATTTTACTGGTGTACAAAATGTATAAAACCTACTCGCATAAGGTCGAATATTAATGCACATTTTGTGAATAATATAATAGTATAGCAAGCGTTATTTTGAACCAAAAATACAGGACCATTATAAGTTATAACATATTATATATTCGTGGTTTGTTTGATTTAAAATTTTCCTGTAAAAATTTACACAGAAATCGATCGTTCTTTTAGAATTTTATGAAATACTCTGAATAAAAATCATGATTTGTTCTAATATTATTATTTTAAATAACAATATTTTAATTGATCACGTACTCCGTTTATATTATTATTATATATTGTATATTGTTATATATATATAACAATAAACAATATACATATATACGTATATTGTTAACCCATTTTATTTCCATTACAAAATAGAGATATTAAAACACATGTTTAGTATGTGAATTATGACGAGTACATGTCATGTCGTTACGTTGATCATTAATGAAATAAAGATATGTTATATTAATTAAATATTTATTAATTAATTTTTGTCCAATGAAAATACATATTTACAATACAAGTAAAAAAACAATTCACTTTTAATTATTTTGGATTCTGAGCGAAGCGAAGAATTTATTGGTTTTACAAATATTTTTTTTTTTGTATGAAGACATTTTACTGGTAGAAATAATGGTCCGATTGCCACAAGTAGGATATGTTTTCGATAGAAAATCGTGTCTAGTTAGTACTTTGTTTAGCTCATTTTTCGAATTTCTCAAAAGTTTTTCCTTGGGAGGGGAAAAACTACCAAAAAATGGCGAAAATCGGCAAAATTACGGTTTCTGTTATTTAAAATTTTTAATTTCGTGATACCTAATCGCGGGAACTTGAAATTTTTTTTGAACATTTACTTAGGTAAATTTCATTACAAGAAAAAATTTAGAAATGAATGGTTGATTTTCTGACTAAATATAGAGTTTTGGCATTTTTTCAAAAGTGTTTAAAATTTCCTGCAATTTTTGGATTATTGGTTTGAAAATTGTATGGAAGTCTAGACGTACACAACTTAATCTTTTTACAAAATATTTTGATAATCGTGATTGACAATTTTTTTTCATAAGCTTTTAAAGTAAAATTATTGAAAATCGGCAAAATTACGGTTTCATTATTTTATTTCTTGATAAATAATTAAGTTTAGATCTTAGGAAATTGAAATTTATTTTAAATATTTATATTCGTAATTTACACACGTCGTAAAATTTTGGAATAGATTATCAGTATAGCATATTGTAATATATTGAGTTTTACTCAGAATCGTATTTTCTAATGCAATATCATTGCATTCGAATCTTAAGTATAATAAACCACTAATTTCTCCGAGGACCGAAGGGACGAAGGAGGACGTCCACAATCGACATTCCCACTTTTTTTATTTTTCAATAATTATGTTATTTTTATTTTTCGTTTTTGTCTTATAATAATTTTAGTAAATATTTATTGTTTTATTGTACATTCCATAATTTTACGGGTATTATAAACTATCAATTATTGTTTTTTTTTAACTTTCTCTACCATTTAAATACCTTATTGTATAAACTACAAATAATATTTGATTTGATTTAATATAACGATGAAAATTATTATTTAATCAATTTTTAATTATATTAATATTATAATTAGAAATTAGTGAAGAAGTTTTATTAATAGCACTAAGATATTATCTATAAATAAAATTATTTTTAATATTATTATTATTATTCTAATTATTATTTTATTATAATTTATTACTTTTTCATACTTGATTATTATACAAACAACTAATAAATTTTATATATATTTATATATCAACATATATAATTTTCACCGCTAACGTTAACCTTGTTGTCTTCTTTGAATGATCTTCTATCTACTCAATCAGTCTTATTTAATTTGACAAATCCACATTGTGCATATTTGTATCGTATTTGAAATTCCAATTAATAGGTATCTGTTCTTTAATTACGATATACACGTTCACTACATAACATAAAATGACCAAAAAAATATAATGCATATTGAATACTTAAGCTATTAGTTATTGAACTTTATTGATAAGTGATTGAATTCTGTGTTTCTGATTGAAGCATTTTGTAAGTATTAAGTAATTCAGTGTAATAATACATAGAAATGATTGTCTTTTTATTCCGACAAACTTAAGCGATAGTCAATTTGTAAACTGAACTCGGCTTCTTGAGATATGTTGGAGCCTTGGCGAAGATCTAATATATACTAATTACAATATTAATGATAATAGTAATAAATCACACATATAATCTCATATTGAAGTTAAATATTTATCTACTTATTACAATAACATAATATTTGATATAATTTAACTATTTATTCAGACTATAAAAATAGGTTTTTAAGTAGAAAAAAAAAAAAAATGAAAAACTTAAATAGTATAAAACAAATATTTTTTACATATGAATAGTTAAATATGTCGGACACTCATCTCATTCTAGTCATTTCAACAAAGGATTTTATCCTGTATTAAATAGTAGACCATATGGATTAGTCGATTATAATATTATAATGTTATTGTTTTTTTAATCTGGGAACAATTACGAATAAATCTTTGTATTATAAAACGCTCATGCTAAAGCCGATTATGGCGCACTGATTGTCAAATGTTTGTTTTAAAAATACATTTAACTGTTATTTTATTTACAGTTTTTGTACGTTTCTTATTTTGAAGTAAAATAATAAGTATTTTGAGAGGTAATACACTTGATGTATCCATGCATAGTTTTTTGTAGTTTTTTGAAATTCGTTTACATTGAAAAATACACATCATTATAAAACTAAGGTAAGATTCTTTTTAATATATAAATATATATATATATATATATAACTTAAATTGTATCAGATGCTGTTATCATTATAAATAATATACTTTGAGTTTATGTTTGTCCGATAAATTTAAAACGAGTGAATCGTGTGTAAGTCGTTCAATGGACTAGTGTTAACCGTCAATGTTAAACTATAATATTGTATATCGTTAAATTCGATTTAAAATAGTTAATTCGTTTTTTTTTAAATTTACAATACACGTCAATTACATTCAATGTATTTTTATTAATTATCATTTAATGGTGTTTCATTGTTTATTGATACTTTTTGGTGAATATTTATTTTTTAAAATCGTCTTAAAATTTTTGTAATTCAAATTAAAAATTAATGTTACGTTCGTCGTATAAATATATAATCATCTAGACGATAGAAGTGATTACATATTTTGTAATTTTAAACATTTATATAAATATTTACATTTGATAGTCAATAATGTTTATTTCTTTTTAATTTATTATGCCATTAAATAGATAATAATGCACATCCGATGCATTGCACATTTTCAACAGTTTTTAATCTTAAACAACATGTGTCCTAGTTTAGTGTTAAATTGTTTAACTTGATGCTTGTGTAAACATTAATATAGATAACTATTGTTATCTATATTATTAAGTATCTGATTTATAAATAATACATTTTAAAAAGGTTAACACAGTATATCAACCTGATCAATTTCAGTATTTTGATATCTGTCTATTATTCATTATTAAACCGATACTTCGAATGAAAAATGATACTATTAAAGTACTAAAGATTATATCCATAAATTCTATAGTATTTTTTTAAAAATTGTATTATTCGTATTCAGTAGGTAATGTTATTAAAAATGAATATAGGTAAATTTAAAAAAATCTTTCAATATTAATTATTATATCCATATATAGTACTTGTGTATTTGTGATAAAATTGAAATATAAAAATATTAAACATTTTTTATGAAAAAGATAAATTTTGATATTCAGCTAATAACTTTTTGGTGTACCCATTCTTTCTATCGAAGTCTATTTGACTATGGTTATCATGTACACTGTACGTGTTATGGCTTCGAGGATCAGAGTTTTTATCAGATATGTTACAAGGGTCAGTAAAGTTGTTTGTTAAGATTATTTAGTAGATATATCATAGTAATTGATAATAGTTTTCTTTCAAAGGGTTAAACATCAAAATGCATATAGAACTTCACCAAAATACATTGTGATAACATAATATAATTTTAAATATAAAAAAAAAAACAATAACAAATAAATTTAGTATTAAATCATGGAAATATTATTTAAGTATTTTTTAAATTAAAAATATTAATTTTAAAATTAAAGACGATAAATCTTGAGTTTATAACAAAGGTAATAATTTAAATAATAGCATGTATAAGAATTATTTTTTATATACATTTTAATAAACCTTATAATTTATTGAATTTTATTTCTATAAATATTAAAACTTTTAAGTGACTGTAAGTTTGTCTAATAATAAAAGTAAAATATTGAATACAAAATAAAATCATTTCACATTTAAATTGTTGTCTATTTGTAAAATTAATATACTACTTAGTTAAGTGATTAATTATTTTAATGCGTTGTATATGTATTTATATAAATATGTTTCTTTTTTCAAATAATGAACAAATCCCATATTAATAGGTTGATTTTAACGTTTATTATTTCATGGACTATAAAAAAGAATTGATATATACTAATATGTTGCAAGATAATAGTTGAATTCTTAATATTGTAAAAATGTTTGTGTTATATCAATTATGGTTGATTGATAAATTTATGTAATAACATATTTTATTAAATATATATATTACTCACAGATTGAGTTTGTAGTTTATAGTTTTTTATTTTTTTTTATTTTTATATATGGACATTTGACAGTTTAACTATTATTATTTACTTATATTTACTATAAAAATATTGTTAGTTAACATTCTAAGCGAAAAGAACTACATTACATTTTTATAAATGTATGTCTCATAATGATATATGTTATGTGATACGAATCGTTAAAATTTATTAGTTACTCAATAAAACTAATTTAATATTAATGTTTTTTTTTTTTAAAAAAGTGATAATTTATATTTATATACCAATTATAGTTTTGTAATAAATATCATTATGCAAGTTAATACTTATTCTAAATTTGTATAAAACTTGGAAATATAATATAACCTTTTTTTAAAATTAAATTTAAAATAATTTGTTCCTTTTATATGATAATTTTATCAATTATTATGCATTATATTATCTACGTTTTTTTCATAATTACATATTGTCTTGTAGTTTTAATAACTGTGTAGGACAAACTTGTTTTTTTCTATAATCATATTTAATTATTATTTGCATAGTGCCTACGTATAAAGTACGTCTGTACGAATTCAAAATAATTAAAATTATACGAATATTAAATTTGTGGTTATATGATATATAATATGAGGTTATATTGTAGATAGAAATTATTATCGTTCCACAATTATTTATCTTTATAGTAAAATAATTCTACATGTAAATACCCTTTTTAGAAACAAATTTGTTTCCGGATATTATGTATCGCAAATTATTTGTATAAAGTAGGTATTCCTATATATTTATTAATAGGAAAATTAAATTATATATACTATATTCTAATTGAAATGATTATTATAGTATAAAACTATAAATTATAACTCATATTTTGACTATCTGATTATGGCAAAAGTTCTAAACATAATAAATTATATTTTTAAATGATAATTTATTGGAAATTAGTCGTAGTGAAAATAATTTTATAAACTGAAATATGCGGTATACAAAAATTGTTAATAATTTGTTACAAATTTAACAATTTCTGAACAGTATTAATGTTAAAATATAATACATTGTAGGTAACTTAAAATGTAATAAACATTGAAAATAATATCAGTTCTTTTGTAAGACAATACCAAATTATATCATTATATTTTTTATTACTGTTTATTACATAATATCTCTAAAATTTAAGATTTTCCATTATATTAGTATATCCAGGTATTTGATCCCTGGTAATATTAACCGTTTTGTGTCTGGTATCTTTTGAACTTTGGAATCAGTTGACCATAATTATCCGATGAAGTCCAATAATTTGTTTAACTAAAATATTATGCTTTAATCTTTGTACATATACCAATCAGGTTATACTTACTGTATAGTATGTCATTATAAGCAAAAAAGAAGATGTTAAACTACTAATTTTTATTTATTCTATATTTTTTATTAATAGTTAAAATGTTATTTTCATAATAATTGTATTTATGTGTAACGAATATTTCAATGAAACACGCAGTCATGTAGTGAAATTGTATATACAATACGCCGTAAATAATACACGTTAAATGTAAAATGTCATAGTAGTATCAAAACATGCATAAATATTAGTTTTCTTATAGAATAAAGTTTTTTCGAAATATCCCTTTTTAAAAATTTTTGATATCGTTTCAATTAATTTTTGAACGATTTTGGTAGAATACCTATACAATTATCACCATCATGGGACAATTATTTTATAGGGTTGTGTTATCAAATAATAGTTAAAAGTATGTGTTTATTTTATTCAATACTATTTTTTTTAAATCTAAGTAACTTTATTTGTACATATATATATCATTCATATAAAAAAAATGTTTTTTTTTTTATGATAAGTACTTATTATGATGAAGTTTTAATAATTACATTTTTTACAAACCCATGTAATATTTCTAGATCTAAGTAATGGTAATAGAATTAAAATTATGTATTTAGTATGCTTATATTACGGGTTAATATTATTATATTCAATTTGATTTATTTATAAAAATTAGAATTTTTTTCATTTTTTTTATTTTCTCTTCATATAATTTGTTAAATATCAAATAATTATTGATCAATAATGTAAATAAAAATTTATAATTTCAGGATCGCAGGGGCAGTTTGAGCGTCGAAACAGACAGATCTTCGAACTATTTTGCCAGTCGATTGACACTGGCTAGTGTCACTAGACCTGATTCCGGTAAATATACTTGCAAGTCGGGAAATAAGAATTCTACGACTTTTACACTGCACGTTGTATCACCAGGTATGTGAACACAATATTTTGATAGTCATTCTTGCATTTTTAATAAATATATTGACAACTGTTAATGATGATTTAGATTAACGAACCATATAAGAAAAGTTATTATGTATTTTGTTTAAATACTAAATAATATTATACTAATTATGAATAAATTTTAAATATAGTTTTTTTTTTTTTTTTATAAAATATTGACTGAATTTACGTATTAAAATCGCTGAATGATTATTGTTTGGTGTGTCATTTACCGTAATATTGGCATTGACTGTGACACATAAGATTATAATTTATTGATGGTAATACAGTTAAAATTATAATAACAAATTTAAGGAGAGGTACCGTTATAAATCTATATGCTTTTCAATTCATCATATACACTGTAGTTAAGTAATAAAATAAAAAAAATTAAAATAACATTAATAATATAATTTAATTATAGTTAATTTATTAGTTAATTATCAATTGTAACAATCAATATAAATATATCATTTTTAACCATACAATAATTATTAATTGTTGACATATTTTGTAAATATAGATTATATAAATTAGGGTAAATTCATTAGGAAAAAAATTTATTGGGGACATTAGTTCATTGAAGTTAGATATTGAAACAAATGAACAATTTCGAATTATTTTTCTTTTTTAATTATGAACTATTATTTTCTACGTGAGTTTTCATTTGAAATTATAATAAAATAAATAATGAATTTCTTTTGTAGGAAATATTATTATATTTATTTTCCTAGGTTAATTGTTTAGATGAAATAATATGGAAATATCAGTATTAAATTTACTTTAATATTTATTGTATACTTCTGTTAATATCGAGACACTTTTAACTGTTTTTAAATTTTAAACCCAATCAGGTATAAATAGATAACTACTAAGTTATAGTTTTTTTTTATTGTTAAATATAATTTAAGTGTAAAAACTTTCTTGTAGGTACGTTGTTTTAATATGTTATAAAATAATGGTGAGTATCAAGTAAAGTTTTTCTTACTTGTCTTACGAATAATACGCAACTACTGTCTTTATTAAAAAATAAGAAAACGTAAATGTACTTTTTTATAATGTATACTTATAATTTGTGTTAAAAAAAAGAAATTTAAATTGTATAGTTTGAAAAACATTTTTTTTATTAACACTATATAATTTATGAATATCATGGTGAATATAGTTTTAAATTTATAGAGATTCTTATAAATATATTAACAATGCATAATAATAATAACATAAAAACATAATTAGATTCGTTGTTTTGTATTATAAATACTTGTGAGTAATATGAAAAAAGAAACCTAAAGGTTTTATTTTATCGTGTATTATCGGTCCTTTGATGTACTAAAAAATAAAATCACTGTTTATTATAAATAAATATTGGTTTACATGAGTTTGCTTTGTATTGTTACAGCTAACGATTTAGCCTTGCAAAATGGCTTGACGTCCAAAGGCTCAAGTAATTTTCACCCTTTTTATTGTATATCGGTATACGTTATTTATTTAATTGCAAGCTCAATTATTGTATTATAACTGTCACAATGAAGATCATACAAAATATTATATTATTGTTACATTTTACACGTATTTGTAATTATTTTTACATTTGTAATAATTATCAATAAGAACCATTAATTTAATTGGTAAAATTTGTATCCTTTTTATTTCTTTTGTATTATTAGAAATAATAACAAAAATATATACGTGTACATTTTGTAATATTATCCTTAATTATATCATTCAAATTAATTCAATATAAATACAACTTTAGTTATTAATTATTTATTTATTTATTATTATATGGATAAGATATTTTTAAAATTGCAATTAAGTACTAACCTTATATATTTAGTGTTTAAAAAAATATTAAGATGAAATATTTAAAAAGATCAATTTTAATCATTTTAATTTTGTCAACTATTTATTGAAATTATTTTTCTCTGTGAAAGTAATTATTTAGTTAAGTGCAGAGCGGCTGAATAAACTTTCTTGTTAATAATGTCAGAAGACATTCAAATATAGAATATTATTTATTATTAGTATATTAAAAATGCAGGACATCAGAAATAAATTCATTTGAATTTTGAATTCATAAACTATTTTAGTTAATATTTTTTAAAAATATTTATAATTATAGGTATACTGTTTTTTAGTAATAAAAGTCGTTATCTAATAATAAAAATATAACAATAACAATAATATATTTAACATATTACAAAGGTTATATAGGTTCAATGTATTTTTGATGGATTAGATGTAATATTACAGATTTGTATTAATTTTTTTTTTTATATAGGTAAGTTAATAATTTATAATTGTGTTCTCTCATATCCTAATTTTTAAAAAAGAGATTAGTTTGTATGTATATAATATATATTAACTGCAACTTCTAGTAGATTCTAGTTTGATTGAATACAATTTATTTAATATAGCTATAATAAATAGATGTACTATAAAAATAAAAACACGACACATATTTCTAAGAATTAATAATAATTTGGTTAAAAACACATTATGATATTACCTACTGATAATTATTTTAAAAACGTATTTGGCTTTCAATTTTACAATAACCTTTATAAAATCTCATCCCCAATACAGTCGTTATTTTCTGTCAAGCAAATAAAAAATATAAATAATGATGTGTACTTTTTGTCGACTGTCGTGATCTTTCGTAGTCGCCTAAAGGCTAAAGCCAACATTTATTAATGCTCGTTTGTAAGAAAGGAGGGTGGGTTAGGATTTACATTACAAATCGAGCCATTTGACTGGGCAATTAGTCGACGAAAATGACATTAAGGACGTGAAGTGAAAAATCCACTAGTAAGATTAATCGACGGCAAGGTTTGGACAACCTCATATTTCTTTTATCTTTTTCTTTTCATAATTTTTTATTTTTCATTCATAGAACATGCAGTATCATTTTGTAGTGAAAATGATAATGAAATCCAAAATTAAATAATAATAATATCTGATAGTCATTATTCTTATACAATGTCGTTTTAAAAATGTTTTATTAAGTCTAAGCTGTAGATATATAATGTAATATAAATACAATTATATAGTGGGATATGAATGCCACTTTTTTAACTATAAATTTATGTGTGTAATTATTGCATAATAAATTATTGTTGATAAATTCATTTTGTAATAGTTTTATGTTATATTTTACATGAGGTATCAAGTGATAATGTTTTTATAGTTAAAATTACAATGTTACCATTTTTTAATTTAAATTTAATAACTTTTACTAGACACATGAATTAGATGCTCATTGTATTTTATTATGCAGAAACCAGGATCTCAAATATAGAAATTTAAATATATTTCCATTGTATACTATGAAATTATTTTACTTATTTTCTAATTATTTAGAAAGTTTCTTTGGAAACTTGATAACATGATACAGAAGTAGTAATATTTGTATCGTGTTACTGTATAATACAATTATAACTTAACTACAAAATTACGTACTATGGAATGTAAGTACAGCGATTTCCTTATTTTGTTATTCTTCATCCAATAGTTTAACATAAAATATACAAAGTCTAACAACTGTAGTAAATTATTTCTGTAACTCTTGATGTCAAGAAGTTTATACGAGATACACAGTTTTTTAACTATAATAAAATACTCAACTTTTTCTCAACTAACGATCGTTTTGTAAACAATAAACATTTATATTATTATTTAATATTCTTTATAAATAATCTTATACCTAACAAAATATCTATGGCTTTTTTTCCATTTTAAAATTCAATTTATTTTATGGAAACATTTATTAATAAAATTAATATAAAATTATTAATCATATTTCTTATATTAGGAATTTCTTAGTTAATTCACAACAAATAATTACCAATCACTTAGAATTCAACAGATATATAAGTATTTTATTATAATTTAATTCTGATTCACTTTTATTTTTTTAAGTATTATTTTAGTAATTCATAAATGCATGTGTAGAACAATAAAAAAATACGAAACATCAAAATAATTTTATAATAAATTCAATAAATAATATTATATATTATTTATATAAAATTAAAAGTTTATATAATTTAAATTTATGTTTTATAATATATAACTTTAAATGTTACATATTTCATGAATTTGTAATTTTTTAAAATCATTAATCCATATAAATTATAAAGACGGTTTCAACTGTGACTATATTATTATTTTAACTACTTTTAGTGATAGATGATTTTATAAAAATTAAAAATGCTGTTATATATATATTTAATAATATTTAAAATTAAATATGAACTTTGTATTTTCGATTTATTTTACAAGTGAAAACGAAGCACTCATCCGTACGTAATAATAGTCTAGTGCCACTTTTGTATATATAATGTTATGCTGTTACAATTTAATATTTAAAAATCTAATTAAGAACACTGAAAAACAAAGTCCAACAGCACTAACATATTTATTTAAATTGAATCTGACATTTTCATTATGTTTACAGACGAAATTCCCCAAAAAAATAAAAAGACTAAACTAACAAACAAATAACAACTTCAGATTATTTTTATATTAGCTAGTATTTTATTAGATTAAATCCATTTATCTGTATTGATCTTTTATCTTAATAATATACCAATCATTATCATATTAAGTTTATAATTAATAATTTATAGAGTGTACCTATTTATTATTTATATCAAGGAAATTACAAAAATATGTCTTTGAACAAAATATTATTAAACAAGACTGAGTCACGGTAGTCAGCGCAAATTATAATTAACATAATATTAATATATTTTATTACCACATTTTGATAATAATAGTCCATACTTTTACATTAAATATAGGGTAATTTGAAAACTTGTATTGTACTATTTTATTTAAATTTTAATTGTTGTAATAATTATTACCTCGTATAATATTTGATTGAATTGTGTTAAAATATCAGTATTTATTTTACGATGATGTAAATCAAATACAAAATTTTTCAATGGAATACATAATATTTTTGATAAGAGGATAACCAAATTAATTAAAATATTGTATATTAATTTTAGATTATAAATTAAAAACAATTTACTTATTTGTATAATAAATAAATATTTTAAATATATAAAAATAAATAAATAAATAAATAGAAATAAAATGATGATGAGAAAATGACGGTAAACTTAATTTGTTCACTAATAATATTATATTTTTTAATAATTTAATATTTATTACAAGAACTATTTCATTTGATAAGTATATTGTCATACTATTATATTAATAAGACATAACAACCTTATAAATTAATATACATTACAAATACGAATAGTTTCTATAAAACCAAAAAGTAATTTTTATAAATCAAATAAATTCTACTATTATGTAGTAGCATTAAGAAATACATATTTTCAATTGAAACTTTAAATTATCTCTTTAAGTAAAATTTTTATCGCTTTATGTATTATACATTATATTTTACTATATTTTATAATAAATTTATTACGTGTTCATATCAAAATATAATTGCTATATATAAAAATGTATTATTTTAATGTTATTCAGTCAGTTATTCAGTGTAAGAAAACATAAAATAATAATGATAAATACCAACAAACAATTTAAAACGAATACGTCGTTAAATTGTAATATTTATTTTATAATTTTTAATATAATGTGAACTCTCATATCATGTTACATATTATATTATAATATATCAGATATAAAAAGAACATATTTGTAATTTAATTTGTTCTTTATTTTTTTTTTGGAAAAAACTATATAAAAATTATTATAAGACACACAATAATTTAATCAGAATATTATAGTTTTTTTTTAAAACCTTTTATTTTTAATAACATATTACGTTCTCTTAAGATACATTTTATAAGGCTTCTTCAGAATCATATAATTTATTATTTTATGCAATTTTTTTTTTTAAATGTTCAACTTATTTCAAAATCTTCTAACAATATAAAATATTATATTAAATCTACTTAAAAAATTTTGTTTTTATTCAGTGAATCAAAAAATAATAGTTATTACTGATAGATAGTTTAACTTGAATGTAACTTAATCTTCATGTTGTTTACCAACCTTATTACTTATTATATTAAGTTTATAAAATTCAAAAATCAATAGAAGCAATTATTACTATCCATACATAATTTATAAAGTCACCTGAGTGAATATTTGATCAATACGAGTAGTGCCTACATGTTTTTTTTAAAAAAAGTAAAATTTTGATATGTTTTTTTTTGAGTAAGCACATACATATATAAGTATAAATTTATAGGACATAGATATGTAAATTTGAATTTTTGTGTAATACAATTTTGTTAGTTTAATCACTTAGCGTTCATTTATGTACAAATTGTTAATCTGATATTTAATATGAAAGCCAGTAGACTAAACAAAAGTAAGCGTTAAATCTTTTATAAATAAACGAATCGTATATAACATTTAATGCACGTAAAGATAAATTAGTTTAACAACGTACAAATTAAATTACATCCATTTTAAAAATAACAGCAGATTTATATTATTATTATAATAATGTTAAAGATACTGTACCATAATCCATGTTTTCTGCGTCATCAGCTTTTGCTCTAGGAAGGGAATATTATTTTCTCAAAATGATGTCAACATTTCATCTTGGGTAATAAACGTCAAGAAAACACATCGGAACGTTTCCTGTGTAAATATGCTTCAACACAAGAAGGTAGAAAAACAGTATAAATTGTGACTTGTGTGCCGGAAACTTAGTTACGAATTATACAACTAAAAATATGTATCATAATAATGGTTTTTATTCTAATTGTCCCACGTTATAAACTAATAAAATCTATTATCATGAACGTGTGAATAAAATTATCATTATAAGAAGAATATATTTTATAATTATCAGTCATTAGCAGTAAAATAGTAATAACAATATTTGATATTGTCAATGTTAGTAACAACTACATATCAGTGAAAGAAAGTGTTAAATGTTAAAATTCAATTATTTAAATATGAAAGTGTGTTTATTTTATATTAACAAACACAGGTATATTCAATTAATTTTTTTCCTCCTATAATTATAATTTTTAAATCAAGAATCATTAAATTAAGGACTTTTTCAATGAAATTTAAAACACAAGTGAAATTTATTTCAATATGAATTAAACATGATAAAATGTTAAAATGTGTAATTGACTAATGATATTAAATTCTGAGTGAAGTGAGGAATGTATCGGTTTTACAACGATGATTTTTTTTTATGCCTAAAGACACTTTTTTAGGTAGAAATAATGGTCCGATTACCATGAATAGGTAATATAATTTTCATAACAAATTGGTACTTTATTTAGCTCATTTTTCGAATTTCTCAAAAACTTTTCCTCGGGAGAAGAAAAACTACCAAAAAATAGCGGAAAATCGGTAAAATTACGGTTTTTGTAAGTTTATATTTTTTTTACTTGGTGATATCTAATTAGGTTTTGATCGTAGAGACTTGACATTTTTTTTTTTTTTTTTATTCATAAAGGTAATTTATGCGCGTGGTAAAATTTTGGATCAGATTTATTGATTTTCAGACTAAGTATAGAACATTGAAATTGTTTCTAAAAATGTTTAATATTACGTGCAATTTTGGGTTTATCGGATTGAAAATGTTATAAAAGCCTAATATAATACTCAATCTCTTTACAAAATATTTTTAAAATCGTAGTTGAAAATTTCTTAATAACAAAATAAATTTTTTTGCAATAGTAAAAAGGTTAAAATTCATTGAGTTATATATTATACTCTTCATATAGGTATATGATTTGTTGTTCATTACAATAATGCAGATTAAATTAAATAAAGTGAAAAATGTCATTTTTATTATCGGGTGTTTTATGATACTGTAATAAAAGTCGGTGCTTTAGTACCTCAGCTAAGTACCTCAGTAATATTATTGACTTATATAATTTCATTGTCATTTTTGATTTAAATTTGTTACGTTATTTGATAAATATTACAATATGTAGATTATAGGTCGCCAACATCTAAAAATTAGTATTTGCTACAATGAAAAGTTCCACTGAATATGTTTCAAACATGAATGATTATTTGTAACTTTCAAGATTATTTATAAAGCCTATGATTTTGCTGTCATTTGGTAAATAGTTCTTGAAAAGAATTTGATTAAATTATAATCATATTATGTTTTTTTAACTAAATAATCAATAAGTGATCAATAAAGAAAATATTATAGTACTATATTTAAATTTTAAAGTAACCTGATTTTATAAATAACTTTTTATAGACATGTTATATTTTTAAGTTATGATTATTTTTTTTTTTTTTTTTGCATTACATTGTATTAGATTCTGAGCGAAGCGAGGAATGTATTGGTTTTACAAAAATGTTTTTATTTTATTTTTGTGCGGGAAATCGGCAAAATTATGGTTTCTGTTATTTCAAGTTTTGATCGTAAGGACTTAAATTTTTTTTTTTTTTGAGTATTAACATAGATAGTATACAAGTGTGGTAAAATTTTGGAATGGATTGGTTGATTATTTGGCCAAGTATAGAACATTGAACTTTTTTCCAAAAATGTTTAATATTTCCGGCAATTTTTGGTTTATCACTTTGAAATATTTATCGAAGTCTAATCATATTACATACTATTTAATCATTTTACAAAATATTTTGAAAATCGTGACTGACAATTTTTTTTTATACGCTTTTCATTATTATTATTTTTTTTTTGATATATGAAAACATTTTTTCGGATAGAAATGATGGTCTGATTATCAAAAATAGGGTATCTTTTCCGTACAAAATTTTATCTAGTTGGTACTTTATATAGCTCATTTTTTGAATTTCCCAAAACTTTTTCCTTGATAAGCGGAAAATCGGCAATTTTTATAGGCTTTTTATTATTTTTTTTTTCTGATGTATGAAAACCTTTTTGGGGTAGAAATAATGGTCCGATTACGACAAATAGGGTAAATTTTTTATACCTTTTTTAAATTTTTTTAATTTCGTGATAACTAATTGAGTTGTTATCATATTGTCTTGCAAATTTTTTTGAGTATTCACTTAGGTGAACTTCATTACAAGAAAAAATTTAGAAATGAATGGTTGATTTTCTGACTAAGTATAGAGTTTTGGCTTTTTTTCCAAAATTGTTTAAAATTTCCTGCAATTTTAGGTTTGTTGGTTTGAATATTTTATCAAAGTCTAGACGTACACAACTTAATATTTTTACAAAATATTTTGATAATCGTGAATGACAATTTTTTTTTTAAAAATCTTTTAAAATGAAAATTCTTGAAAATCGGCAAAATTACGATTTCATTATTTTATTTTTTGATAACTAATTAAGTTTAGATCGTAGGAAATTGAGATTTATTTTTAATATTTACATTCCTAATTTACACACGTGGTAAAATTTTGGAATGGATTATCAGTATAGCATATTGTAATATATTGAGTTTCGCTCAGAATCGTATTTTCTAATGTAATATCATTGCATTCGAATCTTAAATATAATAAACCACTAATTTCTCCGAGGACCGAAGGGATGAAGGAAAAACGTTCAGAATTGACCTTATCACTTTTTTTTTTATTTTTCAGTTTAATTATTCTATAGTCCTATAAGAAATTAGTGGTTTATTAAAATTAATAGTTGAATGCAATGATATTGGATTAGGAAATATGATTCTGAGTTAAACTCAATATGACACAATATATTATACTGATAAGCTGTTTCCAAAGGTTTACCATGTGTGTAAACTACCTACGAAAATACTCAAAATTTTTTTAGTACATACGTTAATTTAAAAATTATTTAATAATATAGAATTTATTATATTTTTATAGAATCAGAAAAATACACGATAAATAGGTACATGGTTTGTAAAATTAAATAGACATTCTATAGATTAAAATAAAAATAAAACTACTAATAGGGCTTTTTTTTAATATATATTTAAAAAAAAAAAAATGTCTATGTCTTCAAAAATGTTTACATATACTGATACTCATAAGACGACGAGTCCCTAGCGGCAGTTTGGCGGTTGAAAATCTAATTTTCAAATAAGAAGAAAAAAATACTTAACATAGAGAGAAAGAGTAAGTGTAAGGACAAGAAAGACACAGTGAAAAAGTAATAAAATGAGAAACTTTTCAAAAAGTAATTTCATAAAGCGACTCTAAAGAGTGGAAAAAAATAAGTTCTTCGAAGTTCTTAAATATATTTTTATTCTATTTTTCTTCTACCCGATTTGTGGTGACAAACGTCCGGGATTTCGGAGTTCATGTGCTCTCACATATTATTATATAACCCGTTTCCTCGCCGTGAAAATACCGCTTGGAACACGCCCAATATTGGGTTTTTGGGGGGGAAGGGGGATATTCGTGGCAGGGATAAAAAACAACAAAAACCTCAGATGACAGAATTTGGTTTTAACTTAAAATGAAAAAACTTCCGCTTATCACGTACTTAATCATAATCGCTGCGGGTTTAGCACAGTGTGTGTTTTAGTACCACCGATTGTTGTTTGTTAAGAATTCTATAAGAATAATGACATTTGTTAAAAAAAATAAAACAGCTTAACTAAAGTCAATATTCTTGAAAAAAATAACATTCAATTTACTAATGACATAAAAATTGGTTCTTTTTTATTTTGGAACAATGGATATTGTAATTTAAATTACTATTTTATTATTAAGTAAACGAAATTTTTTAAGAATATACTAAAGAATTCTCAGAATTGTATTCTTAGAAGTCTTATTTGAACATAGAATTAATTTTAGCCGATGAAAAATAAGATTGAATTAAATTTGACAGTTAAATAAAAAAATCCGTAGAAGTACTTTCATCTGGCATTTATGTAAGCTGTTTTTGTTTTACATAAGATTAGTGATCATAATTATGATAGTGTAATGGCA
Source organism: Eriosoma lanigerum (assembly GCA_013282895.1). NCBI lineage: Eukaryota > Metazoa > Arthropoda > Insecta > Hemiptera > Aphididae > Eriosoma > Eriosoma lanigerum. Next base: position 51,269,040 of record CM023357.1, on the reverse strand, counting down.
TTACACATACGTATTCATGTAAAATACTAATATTATTTATTTAACGCTATTAAAAAAAAATTAACAATTTAAACAGCGTTTGTATAAAATCTGGTACCTATTTATTTTTTAATAAAGTAAATTAATATTATATTTTATTTATTTATTTATTTTGTTAAATGCAAAGAAAATTCATAAACATTGTCTATGTATAATACCTTCCTTAAATCTTTTATGTTATATTTAAATTTGAATTTCTTAAGGAGAAAAATTAAGTTTAAATAATAAGAAAACTAATAACTTTGAAATAATATGCAATCAATAAAGTACATAACGAAAATGTACATATATATTTTATAACTTTTATAAAGTTATATTAAAATTAAATTATTATTATTATACTGTAATATTTTCTTTAATAATTTATTATTAACAACTATTTGTAACACTAGTCACAGTTTTAATCATTATCATTTTTAAATCACGGTTGTAATAATTAATTAATTTATGTATATTTATATACACATATTAATTATATGAAATTGTCTGTTTACCTCTTGTAATTTCGTGAATAATATAATTATTAAAAAATTGAATAAAAATGTATATTAAAATATTTTAATATATAAGTATTCAGTTATTGTTTACGTCATAATTATAACTTAATTGGGTAATATAATTATTATTATCATTTTTACAAAATACTTATATTTATTTCACTTAAGTACATATTATTATTTTTTAAATTTTATAAAGGTAAATTATGTTGTTTCAAATAACATGATCTGTAACAAATAATATTAGAATTTATTTATAACATCGTTATATTGAGTATAAATGTATTGTTATCGTGTTTTATATACATGCAGTATATCATTCGATTTTATAATGATTTTATACAAATACGTTTTCATCAGATTTAACACAACCTTAATATAAATTTAGACAATGAGAAAAATTTCATGAGTAAATATAAAACAAAATTTTTAGTATTTATTTTTACATAATATATAATCTTGATAAATTGACTGCATATTAATTATAAAATATTTTAAATAAAAAATAAATATATAATCGATAATTTGTGGAATTATAGGTCTAATAATAAATTATTTAATTATAGAATTATATTTTATATGTTCATTATTTTTTGTAGTAGGTTCAATATTTTATTATTGATTTATTATTACTATAACTCAAAAGAAAAATGACATAATATTATATTTTCATAGTTATTTATTTTATATATTCTTCCCAAATTTTCTTCACTTTAAAATGTCATATTATATATTATTTAATATATTTTTAGTTTTAATATCTAACAAATACAATTTAGAATAGAATTACTGTATTATATCAAATTTTAAGAACTAAATAAATCAAATTAAATTAATACTTTTATTAAAATCTTTAATATTTCATATAAAGAGACATAATGTAAGTTGTAAGTACTTTATATTAAGGGAATATTATATATATATATGGTTCGGATTTGAAGACAAATGCTTTTTTGTTTATAATAATAATATAAAAATAATTTTTAGTTTTTATTGATTATATTGCATTAAATTCAAAATCTTATATAACGCAAATATATATATATTTGTTTTTTGTTGAATACCGGTTATTTTTAAAATTCATAAAATTTGATTCGTAAATATGCGATTTAGTAATATAATTAATATTCTAATTTTATTAAACTTTAAATAAATAAATATGTATAGGTATATCTATTTAAATATCATTGATATGTCAATAAAAAAGTATTATAATATAAATACATTTCTAAAAATGAGAACTTTAATAATTTAATATAATTTAACTAACATAATTTATTAATTTTAAATATACTTAACATTTATTTTATTGTATATTATTAATAAACTATTTTATAAATACCTTATATAGTCCGTTATCTAATTAGTTATTAATATAATAATTTATATAGTATTAGTATATATATATATATATTAGTTTATATTATATATAGTATGTATTACCATAGAAAATTGAGAAAATACATTATGACATTTCTGTATTAAAGGAATCATTAATTATTTTTTTATTAGAACGTTTATTGTAAATATTACATCTCGGAAGAATTTAATGTACAATATTACTAGTTATTATGAATATCAAATGATCATTTATTATATTATTTCTGACTTTTTTTCAACGTAATATAATATAATATTATCATATCTAACGTTCTAATTAAGGTAAAAATATTAAGTATAGTTATGAGACGGCGTTATGCATCGGCAAAATAAGTACTTTACTGTATTGTAGGGTAAAGTATTGAATGAGCCATTTTTTTTTATATTATACTATTAATAATTCGTTATTAGTATAATATTACAATAATCATTAATTAATGACAATAATAGATATTTATTTATTTTTTTTATTGATATAAAAAATTAATTTTTATTCAAAATGAGAATAATATAGGTATTTACTCAGTACTGTGATTTTGAATACTTAATATTAAACAATAATTCTAATTTACAATTTGTATTATAATTATTGTTCAATAATTAATAAGTATAATAAAAACAACATTGAAAACACCTTTTTTCCAATTGAACTAACAGAAGAGAATATTTACAATGGTAAATTATGATTTATTTTATTGTTTTTAATTTAACATTTTACTTTTTAATAAATTAAAATTCAATTTTAGTATTAAATCATAAAACAAATGAGCTTTGGTATTTGTGTATAAAGTTTATGAAGTTTTTTTTGTTAATTAACGACTAAATTTGAATACATAATTATTTTTACTTTAACTTTACCTTAAGATTAAAATATAATTATTAAACAAACTTATAAATTAAAGTGACCAAACTTATATTTAAGTTTTTTTAAGTGAAATATATTTTATTTACCTATTATCGTCTGTTAATGTACTTACCACAAATAAACTGAGTAAAAAAAATGTAGTTATGTTAAAACATAATTTTTATGCACATTATAGATAATTTAAATTAGATATTTTATGTAACAATATTCTATATAAAATATGTAAAATGATTTTAATATTTAACCAAGATATTTTAATTTTCTTTTTATGAAAATTATTATTATAAAAATAATATTAAGCAATCAATATTAAAATACTAGATATAATATTGCACATATAGAGTATATTTCTTTTATTTATGTTTGAAAAAGTTTAGTTTTCAAAATAATATCAATAAAACTGTTATTTATAGAAAAAATATCGCAATGTCTGTTATGTTTTATGAGTTATTATTATATTTAAAATATTTTCCAATTATTTATTTATTAAATTTAAAATTAGCAATTTAATACTTATACATTATTAATTCTTATGAATATATTTTATAATATAATATGACTATTAACTTATGGATGCGAAATTTAGACTATGACAGTGAAAACTGAACGCAAAATTAAACAAAACTTCGAGAATAAAGTACTAAGAAAAATATGTGGCTCACTGTTTTACAATTCATAAATGGATGGCAAAGAAGGAAAAACGCAAAAATAAGAGACACCACCCAAGTACTTTATATAACGAGCTACGTGAGGGTACGAAGAATCCAGCGAATTAGACACACGATGAGAAAAGAAGAAACTTATGGAGCTACCCTTTAATCTATAACCTAACCTAACCAAAAAAATGATGGATAGACAAAGTACGCCAAAACCTGAAGAGATTAGGAGAAACGCAACAGGAGGAAAAAATCCATGATCGTGGCTATTGGAGGTCAATGACTCTGGCGGCTAAAACTCTTGCAGAGTTGTTAGGCTACTTAAAGAAAAAGAAGAAATAAATTTACATTGATATCATTATACTGATGCATTAAAATGAAATAATTATATGTGTATTAAATCTTTACTTAATTTGCATTTTTAAAATCAATTATTTTTTTTTTATATGCTCGTTAAATTTAGGAGTTCAAATATTATTTTTTATATATTTTTTCTTTTTAGTCTTAATAGAAATTGAAAGACATACAAATGTATTTTTACGCTAGATAATTTAACTAGTTTGTACAAAGTGCGTAAAACATGTAGGTACAATGAATTCTGCATTGGATTCCGAGCAGACCGTTTATAATTTAAAGCTGCTACAGGTTTTGGATTCTAGTATTGACGTTATTGCACAAGTGGAAGAAGCAGCTTAAACATTCGAATAGAGGGTAAAGATATTTTCTGAGAGTTTACGAATCGGACGCTTCCGGTTGGACGAACATAAACGTCCACGTTCATTACCGGAAATCCGCCAAGACGTAGCTAGAGAAATTTCACATGATTTTCAACTAGATTTTTTTGACAAATCTAGTTAGGAATATTGACATTGTGATGTTTAGTAACATCGTGCTATTTTGTATATTGAGTAACTATGGTGACTCAGTATGTATTCATTAATTTAAAAAAAAAATATAATATTCGTCAAATTTTAAAAATATAGAGATATTAATTATTTATTCGCCATTTAATATGTATATACGAGTGTAACCATACAAAAAATAAAATATTTATAAGTAATTAATAATATTCTATTTAATATATTTTCAATAATAATAATTTTAATTTTAAAAATTTATAAAATATGGATATTAATTGTAATTTTTATAAATTACATGACTTGATTATTTGTTATAATTTTTATATTTGAATGAATAATATATTTTTTATTTATTTAAAAATAAATCTTAATACCTAATTCATTAAGATTATAATGTAAAATAAGTATCTTGTTTATCAGGTATTTTTACTATTTTCCAAGGCAATTTTTTATTATATTGATTATATTATTGAAATTTAATTTATATTATTTTAATAATGTAAGGTAAGTAATGTGTATAGATGTTGTTATATGCACAAAATGTAATAATCATTTGGTAGTCCTATACTTTTAGACTTTTAAAAATTCAGATGGGATAATGGTAAGCCATTATTCATAGAGTAGTTCATATCGTAACTATTACACTTTTATGTAATGTATAAAAGTATGAACAGTGTTATATTTACTATATTAAGAAAAAAGAAAAATACATAAAACAATAAAAGTATAACACCTATAAAATGGCTACATTAGATATTTAAAAATAAACAATAATATATTGTTTACATATGAGTTTTAATTACAAATATAGAATTAATAAATAATTATTAAGCCAGGCAAATATCCTAACCTAACCTGCTATGTATTATATATAGAGATATTAATAATTTATTTGTAATTTATCAATATTTAAAGATTAATAAACAACATCAAATTATATTATAGGTACATAATATTAGACGGGTATATTTTATAATAAATTTAATACCTACAAAAGTTTTGTTAATAATATATTTTAATATATATATATATATATATATATATATATAATAATAATAATAATAATTATTTAGTGTTTAATATGCACTTAGATTAAGTCTTATGGTATTTCTCGGAAAAAGTTAATTGGAAAACACTAAGTAATAAAGTGTTTCGTTGTATGGAGAATTATTATGAATTCTTGTAAGACTTAAAACTTGTACATATAAACGACAGATACAAAAATTATAAACTAAAAATACTAAGTTTATGTATATTTGTAGCATAGGGGCGTAATGGTTGTCTTAAAATATGCACTCTACTGTATACAATATGTATAAATATGCAAATATGCAGAATACCCGCAAACACGCGAAATAATATATATTTAAATTATTTACTTCAAAAATCTAAATATAGATTTATAGATACGTGTTAATCGGTATAATGTCAGAAATAGACTAATAATATTACATACATTGATACGCTGAACCATTATTATTTTCTAACAATTCCAACCATTGGGATTTCGGTTCTATACCTGATATATATTTTTTTTACTTTGAATAATAAATCAAATCATTAATATCTTTACTGCGATATTCGATTGATAAACGAATACAATATAATATAGCTTTTTGTTTCGCCGCGCTGCTCCAGTAGGACATAATAAAGTGATAGACTGTGTACTGTAAACACAATGACGTAGAAGAGCACTTATTATCAAATAGCCGGTGTAATCAATGAAAATGAGTTAGTGGTATGTTATACAAGGACAGTGGTGAATTTTAGGGGGGGGGGCAGAGACCTGCCCCCTCATTGATAAAATAATTAAGCTAATGAACAATACATTATTTTAGACAAATATAGTTTTATTATTATTATTACTATTATGTATTTAATATTATTTTAAAAAAACATTGGGCCTTCGCCAAAACAAAATTCTAAATCCGCTACTGTACAGTGGGCAATCTGGGGGAACTGTCTTAGGGTTCTAAAATTTGGGGGCGCCAGAATATTTTAAGAAAAATTATAAACATTAAATAATCATAACTTATTTAGACAAATATATTTCTTTATATTATATATATATATATATATATACTTACATCTTGTAGCCAAATTAATACAATGTATAAACAAAAATAATGACATAAACATTTAGATGAGAGTCATTTTCCATTATTATTTCAACAAACTATTTTTACATTAAACATTGAGAAAAGAATCGAGAGAATTATTAAGAAATATCTAATATGATGATATAAAATATAATTAATTCATTTATTCTTTAGAAAAAAAAAAAAAAATTTAATTTTTAGTGATTATAAAAATACGTATTTATTAATTTCGTAAATTTAAAGAAAGTTATATTTTACATTTTTGTTAGATTTCTAAAAAAACATACACGGTATTATTATTATTATATCTGAACAAAAATTAATGAATAAAAAAATAAAAATAGGATAGTACAAAATCTATATTTTTTATGTAGTACATTGATATGCGCGTATGTGTGTATGTTTGTGGATATTATTTGGTTAGGATGCCAAATAAAAAACTTGCCCCAAAGTGCCAAAATTCTTAACGTGCCACTGCTGAATGAGTGATGGAAATTAAAAAATTACGAACATATTGTTAGACGTAAGTGGGCGTTTTTATAACGTAGGACAATAGACAACAGTGAACATGGACGTGATTTACGTTCTATTGAAAATATAAAAAAAAAAACACACCTGGGTATATTTTTGTTTTATTGACGGCGATTAATGTTTTGATTCGTGACGACCGTCGGGCGTTAGGGTGTAAAATTTTGACGAGTCCGTCAGAGGTCAAAAGAAACGATATAAAGTGCGATTCGACAGACCGACAGACCGATTTTCGACCGATTATGTCCGAATCGGAAAAACACGTGGACCATGAAATCTACAGGCGTGGATCGAACCGTTATCCACCGCGTGGGATACATTTGCCGCCAATAACAGCAATAAATCTCCGTATAAACCGTTGGCGAGCGGAAGACAAAAGCGGTAACGGTACGGTGCATGTAGAAACGACCCCGCGATTAATCAAAGTATTGGCCCACAAATACACAGTTCGCGCGCGTTAGTCGACCATCGGATCCGGTTCATTTTTCATTCGGCAAAATTTCGGCGACTCGTTTAACAAAAATAATTGTGAAAAACACGGTCAAGAACACTGGCCGAAACGTTTGGTCTTGTGGCGGTGTGGAAGGAAGCGACGGATAAGATTTACAAACTGTAGCTAGCGCACGATCCTTCCTCACTCACTGCTCGCCGTCACCGTTTCGTTTCGTTTTGTTTCACTCAATTCGCTCTCCGTGGTCCGTTTTAACGATACGTTATATTCTATCCAGTCTCCAATGACGAAAACGAAAAAATCGACAAAAACCCGCATTATTGTACACACCGCGTTTAAATATTATAAATATAACATACTATTCGCCGTTCTACGTCCATAAATCTATACGACGGACTATTATATAAGCCTTATCGACAAATACGCCCGGCGGATATTTCTGATTTTGTTATTTTCACTCACGTGATCGATATACGCGCAAAGTTTTTGGCGATTTTTCTTTAAACGTCATTTCTCCTCAATGGTTGAACTGGACAATGAAAACTTAACGTGAGTATTCCAAACTATTTCTCAACGGTTCATGTGCTGGGAATAGTCGAGACGACATTTCATCATTGTTCGCATAGAGAACTGATTGAAAATGTATCGCGTGTGTCTATAATAATGAGATGTTGTCTGGTGGTACGATATAAAAAATTTAAAAATAAAGAATCACCTTGTCCGTTTTTTGCACTGATAGTATTTACTTACCATCCGAATCAACCGAGTGATATTTTTTTCCGGAGTGTCCTGGGAAATGAACGGGGTTACTGTTTTTTTAGACAACGCCAAATACGTACTAGTATTCATACATTATAAACAGGAGTACGATGCGTGTATTGGATTTATACAGCCTGACCTTAATCTAAAAACTCCAATAAATAAGAAAAATTAGTTCAATACAAATTTGTAGAAAAAAGGGAAATTTTTATTTCAGTAAAATAAATGAGTATCACTAAAAAATCTAATTCAAGTGTGAAGTGACATGAAACATTTAAAAATGTTCAAATAAAGGTATTAAAATATATCTTGCTAATATTATTCACAAAAAAATATGGATAATTAAGTTAGAAATTTCTGTGAATATGTTTGGTGAATTACTCTGACATTGAAGTGTAAACGGTTGGTCGTGGGCCTTTGTGGATGAGTCCATCTGGAAGTTTTCCAAACATAATGACTTGGAAATCGTATTACTTTTTATAGAAAAAAAATTATAAACTAGACTTCAACTATATCGAAAATAACGATAAAGTTAAAACTTTCTCCATTACCAAGGTTAGATAATACTAATAATAATAAGAAAAAATTGACTCTGAATAATAAAAAACTATATAATATTGTGTACAACACGATTTCAGCAATTCGATTACACAACTTTGAAATTCATTATATTTTGTACTTTTAATGATTTGTAATAATGCTTATGTATAATAGATTATAAAAATAGAAATTACAAACCTTATTCACAGTTTGTTATAAGTAAAAAAGTAAATGGATAATACTCTTTCTGATAAAAAAGAAAACAATTATGTTTATTATCAACATTTTAAAGTTATTAACAATAAACCATGTCCAAATAAATCTATAAATTAACTAGATTTAAAGTACAAATCATTCAGAATAATTTTAATATATAAAAAAACTTATCTACTCATTATATTTAATAATAATACACTTTTAAATAACGTGAATTCAAATATAGTTATATTTTAAAAAGTTCTAAATTTTATACATCCCTTTTAATATTAAGACATGTTTTTAATTTGTTATAAATTTAATACAAATATTATATTTTAAACATAAATATCTGTTAATCATAATAATAATTATAAAAATGTAAAACTTATTACTTATTACTTATTATTATACTCGTAATTAGTAAGTATGTCTATAAATTTCTGTTCTATAATACTTAATCATGTAGTATTATATTATATGAAATAAATTACAATCAAAACTTCTTATTATTCTTTACTACGGTGCTTTAATTTTCCCAATAGCTGTTTCTTAATATAATTCTGTTGATTATAAATTTCTAAATCTTTTTGATTGGTATAATCTTAATTGGTGTATAGATATCTGGTCTGATTAAAAATGAGACTTGAAATGTCATCAATGAACAATATTAAATATTATCTTTTATGCTAGTTACAATCGTATGTTTAAGTGTTGACGTATTTTATGATAAATATAAAAATAAATAAAATAATAATAAAAATATAGAATTTTTGCAGTTTTTTAATTTTAATAAATATTATTATTAATACGGAAATATAATTATAATCTAAAAGTAAAAAAAAAAAAAAAAATGAATGAAATATTCGACTTTGAGTCTTTATTCTTTTTAAATAATTTTAATTTAAAATATAAAGGTGTAACTAATTTGAATTTTAAAGTTATTTTCTGTTTACAATTTAATAAATATATTATTCAAAATATAAAGAATTTCATTTTATATAAATGTTTTTAACATAATAAATTAATGTTATAGACGAATTTTGATGTCAATTATTTATAAAAGCTTTCACAATATATTTAAATATTTAGATTAAAGTCATTAATTATTAAGTTCTTATATTTTTTAATGCATAAAAATTACAATTTATTATATATTAAAAATATAGGTATTCATTTCCCTAAAATATATAATTTTTATTTTATTATTATCTATATTATTTGTTTAGATTTTCAACTAATAATCAAAACAAAAATATATTGTATTAATATTTTATATAAACTATTTAATTCAAAAATATAGAATATATCAAAGAAAATATATAATCAAACAATAAGATAATAGTAGGTATTTAAATATTAATAGTAACATATCTAATATGTTCATATAATCAGTAATAAATAGGATCAATGAATATTTTTATCACATAATTTACTAATTTCAAAAAATCAATATAAAAAATAACCAAAATGTTCAGTTTTGTAATGTTTTATAATATAAAAATTATAGTTACATGTTTGTGGAGTGGAATTTTAAAATATTGATGCATTATAAATGTATAAACACAACTTCACGTACTTAATTCAATTTGAAATTATTTCAATACAAAATTAATAATAATATATTATGTAAATAAATAATATTTCTAATTCCTTTTTAAAAAAAAAATATATTTTATTAAGTTCCAATTATATATCACCGGCTAATTTAATTATCTATACCCTACTTTTTTTAAAAAAATTTTATTTGTATAAAAATATTTATTGCATTTAAATAAAAGTAAAAAATGTTAACTTACTAGAGTGGAAAAACTGTTGTCCTGAAAAATTCATAAACCTCGACTCAGATGCTATTATGGAAAATATATCATGGACTACTGTGATACGAGACATTAAACTAATTATGATAAGGCTATCTAAAAAATAGAGGAAAAAGGAAAATTTTTTCTCTGACACATATTATCATATGGGACGTCTGCTAGACAAGCTAAAACCTTCTGTAATTAAAAAAAAAAGAAAAAACAATAATAAAAAATTTAAAAATATTTATAAACAATGTGTAAAAATACCATTAGCCAATTGATTAATCAATTTCGATAACCCGAAAAGCTAATGAGTAACAAGAAAGGTTTTTATGCTACACTAAAATGTATTTTATAAAAAGGTCATTGTTATTGTTAAAAGAATAGAAGACCTAGAACGCTCAATGATCAAAATAATAAGTTACGAAAACAATGGTAATCACTATAAAATGTAAAAAATAGACACAATTTTTATAACATTAACTTTTAATCACTTTGTAGTCTGTATACATAATATATTTTTCACAATAATATTGTGCTATATAAAATGTTTAAATAACTTTAAATATTCGTATAACTTCACAGAGAAAAACAGTGTAAACAGAAGTAACTACTAATTGAATTATAGAAACATAATTGTCTTTATAAAATACAATAAACTTGGTCATTACATTCTTCCTTTGTATATATAGATAATTATACTTAATTATATTACGTTGGAACAGATTTCTATAGTAGATGTTTATTGAAAAAGCGGGAAGGTCGATTTTGGACGTTTCTCCTTCGTTCCTTTGGTCCTCGGAGAAATTAGTGGTTTATTATAGTTAACAATTAAATGCAATGATATTATATTAGAAAATACGATTCTGAGCGAAACTCAATATAATATAATATATTAATCTAATAAGTCTCCAAAAGAATACTACGTGTGTAAAGTACTTATGAAAATACTCAAATAAATTTAAAGTACCTACGTTCAAAATTGCATTAGATATCATGAAAAATCTAAAATTAATTTCGTTAAAATTACGATTTCCGTATATTTTTCCGATTTTCCGTAATTTCTTGGTAATTTTTCTTTTCTTATGTAAAAACTTTTGAGAAATTTAAATAATGCGCTGAAGAAAATACCAACTAAATGCAATTTGGTAAGGAAGTGGTACCCTCTTTGCTATAATTGGTCCTTTATTTTTGGCCGAAAGTGTTTTCATACATAAAAAAAAAAACATCATTGTAATATCATTACTCTCCTCGCTTCGCTCAGAACCTAAAATATTAACAAAGTGTACCTAATTGATTTTATTATTATCCATAATTATCAAATGTTGAAAAGAATATATTATTGTAGATTTTAATGATAATTGTTTATTTAGGTTATAATACAAGTAACAATTGTTCTTTCTCTTTAATTTGGCAACTGAATACTGAATATGGACAGTAGAAACAATTATGTTAAATGATAATACATAAATGCCATAGTTATTATTTTTAAATGTAGTTTATAATAAAATAAAATAATTTCAGAAATTATGAACCAATTAATTTTAAATTAGTTTTAATTAATTTTGTATTATTTCTATGGTAACTTTTTGATACGTTTTACAAAATTTTTGAAATGATTATAGAAATTTTACATATATTATTTTTTGTACATTTATATAAATGTTGCAGAATTAAATATAAATAATTTATTATCTCTTATATATTGTTATTTAAAAATATAATATTTTTTTATTGTAAAATGTGATTTTTTTAAAAATATATATATTAAATCACCGACATTTGATGATATATCTGGTTTAATATTATTCGACAAATAATATCATATAATAAAAAAACAATAATTGTTTAATTTTTATATTAACATTTTATTATTTTAATAATATTAAGAAACATAAGTTTAAATCATATTACGATTTTCTAATTGATTTTATAGTATACAAAATAATATATACCAATTCTTATTTATTAATGAATGAAGAACATTTAAAATCGATCTTCCCGCTTTTTGTTGTTGTTTAATTAATTTATTAATTGATTGTATTAAATATAAATTTAAAGTTTTTGAATATTAAGAGACGTATAACATTTCAAATATTTAAATAAAAAGACAAATTTTATAACTGAAGATAAACAAATTTTGTTTTTTTTTTAGATCAATTTTTGATGTATCTTTTCCACGAGAATATTTTATTATTCTGATTATAAAATAGCATTCTTAATCGATTGAATACATTTTATTATCTGTTATTTGGATAAGTTATAAGGAATGAACGTTAAATACTTGTTTGAAGTCACTTTTCTTTCAGAACATAATTTTTTATTAGGCACACATTATTTTTTATATTTTAAAATAAATAATTTAAAAGATAAACAAATATTCGTAATTCGTAAAATATAAATAATAGTTTTTAAATTTTTTTTTAAAAAATATGGCTAATGATTTATTAAGTTTTATAAATAAAGTAAAAATAATGATGTTTTTCATAGTCTATAAATTTCAATTATATTAAATTAATATTGTTATTTAATCATTTATTCATTCTAACCTTATTATATTATTATTGGTATATATGTAATATGGTAATATATTATTGAACTCAATACATTTATATTAATGTTTAATTTAAATACAAATAAAAAGACATTTTAAGTAATAAATAATAAATCAATTTGTAGAAATAAAATTAATATTTAAACCAAAATATTTCATAAACTTACAGATTTATAATTAATATAATATATAATAACTCATATATAATTTATTTAATAATAGATAGATCGTTTATTACATTGACGATGGTATATTTTATTAATAGTTTTTACTCTTTACGTCTATCCACAAATTATTGAAACTTAATTATTAAAACCACATAATTTTTACTCTGTTTAATCTTGTTTGTATACACATTTGTATGATTATGTGATCATATTACGTTTTAATGAGTAGATTTTTAATTAAATATTAAATAAAATAAATTTTATAAGAAAATTATAAATATTTTTTTAATATATTAAGATTTTTAAACTAAGAATTGTGGTACTGATAATTAAACTCTCTCATATGAAATCATAAAAATAAGAAAAAAAAAATTGAAGTTTCTTAACATAGTAAATCCCAAGTATCATGTAATTTAAATTTCAATGTTTTCACATAATATCGTTTTTGTAAGAATAAAAGACAACAATTTTAAATTAAAATTTATGTTGGTATGTCTTATGTAATCATTAAAAAAAATTATGAATGCTATTTGGTATTAATATAATATAATGTAAGATAATATTTCACCAATAATGTTTTGGGTAGCCAAGTATATAAGGACATGCGAATGAACATGATAATCATATTATTTCACACGATAAATATAGAGATTTGACTTCAAATTTTTTAAACGGATGGGAAAATATCAATATTAAATTTATAATTAATATTGGAAAATTATGTACTTATTTTTTAGCGTGTTAATTATTCATAAATCTAAATTTGTGATTACTATCAGTAAGGTATTTATATTCAATAATATACACAAATATTATTGGGTTGTATAGGGGGTTTGGTAGATTAAATTCCTCCTAATCCTGGAAAAGTTTTTAATTAAAATGAATTATCAAATAAATTATACAAATTATTTTTATATACCTATGCATGTCCTACCAAAACCATATTCACAAACAAAAAAACTACCAAATTGTATTTGTATATATGTGCCTGCTAATTATTTTTTAATTAATGTCATAGTTATTTGGTGTATTTTTCAAATTGTATTTTTTTTATTTGGACATAATATGATTATATTTTTTATAATTGAAACATCTTTTAAAGATAAATTATTTATAGTATAAAAATGCATGTTACATTCTACAAATAATACTTACGCAAATAATAAATTCAATTGTTATTCATATAAAATATAACACAATCCCTTCAAATTATAATTTATAATACGTCTTATAACGACTAAATCATTAAATAAGTAAAAGTATTTACTATTTAGTATAACGTTACTCAGTTCAATGTATTATGTATTAAATATATATAAAATATTCTTAGTAAAATAACTAATTTTGCTTTTTCATATTAGATTATAACTGAAATATTTTTTTATTATAAATTTTTTTTGTACTTAAAACTATGCAAGTTTTTTAAAAATTTTGTTTTACATAAAATAGAAATTGTTAGTATTTACTATCTACTACTCTAAAGAAAATTTAATTTTTCATAAACATCGTAAAATAAATGTAAATATGTAAAAAAAAGCCGAACTAATAAACGAAATTTAAACCATAAAACATCTATCTTTATATATATTCTATATATTTTTTATTTAATTGTTACCCTTTTTTTTTTTTTGAATATTTAACTATGTAATTTAAAATTTTGTAAACATGTAAACATCCCCTCATTTTATATCAGTCTCCACCTTTAATTAGTTGTTCATTAACAACCAATGGCCTAGATGCCGCGGCTTATTAAAAATAAAAATAAAAATAATAATAAAATAATGTAAATATTATTATTATGTAATATGTAATTTTTATATAGAATCATAATTATTATAATATTATGTCATTATAACGATCTTACCTGCTATAATAGAATGTACGGTTATATTTGACATTTGTCCATTGGGACATTCCTACTAGAA
Source organism: Eriosoma lanigerum (assembly GCA_013282895.1). Lineage (NCBI taxonomy): Eukaryota > Metazoa > Arthropoda > Insecta > Hemiptera > Aphididae > Eriosoma > Eriosoma lanigerum. The sequence continues at coordinate 51,253,723 of CM023357.1, read as the reverse complement.
TCATATTATGAACTACCGTCCAGCTTGTTCATACTTCAGGTATTATAATAATATGACAGAGAATATTCATAATCAATGTTTTTAGTGCTTTGGCGAATATATTACTAAAACAAATTCAATTCAATCACCACTATGATACAATCACGTGGTTATTTACAGTAAAAATTGTCTATTGTCTACGTTTAATAAGTTGAATAAGTTTTTAAAATGTATTTAAATTATTTTATTATAACAGTTGCATCACCAGTTTTTGTTTACACTCAATAATTCGTTTTTTTTTTTTTTTAATTGGAAGATTTTTGTTTAATTATTTAGATTTAGAAAATTTAACAGGATAACCGTTACAAAAAAAGAACACAAAATTATATCATACGCATACCTACATGCTACATAAGAATAATTCCACCATGAGGTAATCTATTACATATTATTATAAAACATGTTTATTTTTTATACTCGTACTTGTAGTATTACTACAAATGTTTAAAGTGTCGTATAAATTAACTAAAATTGTTTATATTTTAATACAATTATTGTATCAAATATTCGTTTCTAATGAGGAATGATATGTGTCATGTAGTATTAAAATACAACAACAATACTTTAATGTAATAATTTTTATTTTTAAATTACGTTATAATTCTAAATTTACAATAAAATTCAGGATAGGATAAATTTGGGAGCATTATTGCACTATAATTCAAATATACAACATTAAAAACTGACAAATTTATTATAGTTTTATTTACATTTATTTATTTACAAATTGTTTATCGTTTGCAATAATATCTAAATACGAAGGTAACTGATATACTTTCACTAATTTCCACTAAAATTATGGTTCAATTTTATAATTAATAAGAATAATAATATTATTACTATTTACTATATAAATATGTTTATAAACTTAATTTTTGTATTTACAAAACATTATTTAAAACCAATAGCAACAAAGAGCAAGTATCAATTTAAATAAATCATTTTTATATTTAGCTGTTATATTACAAATAAATATTTAATTTGAAAACCAATTACCTACATACATTTTAATTGGCATTTCTCAATAATGTATTTCTTTAAAAATCTACGAGTGCTTAATTACTTTTTCATTATATATAAAATACTTAAATCTTTATAAACGACTCTGTATAAAGTAGTCTGTTTCTTTTGACAGTAAAACATTACTTACCAATTACAATTTATGTGAAGTACTAAAATTAAAAATGTTTAAATTATAATCAATACTCATAAGAGTAATATAAAGTTATAATCATAAATAAACGAAAGATATGAGTATATAGGTAAATATATTCATAAGATTTAACTCAATATTGTGTCCCGCGAAAAAAAATTAATTCTTTAGATAATGATAGATGAATTTCTTTAAATTTGGTGATTAGTTGACTGAGCAAATAGTGTTCTGTAAATTATATTTAATTTTATATTGTGAGATATTGACTAAATTTTGGTTTTAAATAAAATATTTAAATCATATCGCAAGTGTTATTAATCAAATTAATATGTGGCACCAATACATATTGTGCATATTTATTAAGTAAAATAATTTTGGTTTTATGTATACAATAGACACACAATATAATATATTGTATCTCATATTTATGTTAACAGTTTAACTGTTTAACAGCAGGATTATAATTAGAATATAAATATACTAAAATCATTATTTTAATATTTTTATTAGGTGGTAATTTTTATTACTTGATTAATGTTTGAGAATATACCATTTTTCTAAAGTTAAGGACATACATATATTATTTATTAAAATAATACAATCTAAATTATTTTACCTTTTTAAATATAGCGTCAATAGTATAATGTTTATATGTATCATAACAAAATTGTTATGATTTTTATAATTCAATGAAATAATTAATTTAAGTACCGATTTGATTTGGTAGTAGGTACATGTATAGTATTTTTTTCAGAATGCGACTGTTCAAAACCATTACTTACGTACACTAAATAATTTACAATTGTTTAAAGTATAAATAGTCAGTCACTATTAATATTAGTGCCTGATGATTCCATTACAATTTAATGCTAGGGTCGAAATATGCAATATCATAAGTTATCGAATAGTACAAAATAATACTAAGATTGAAATTTAAAACTGAAAACAATCACAATTTTAAACAATAATAATAACAATAATTAATAACAAATCAATTAATTGAAAACATATTATAATAAGATATTTTTCATTGGGAATTGCCTGCTCTACAAATTTGTTGAGGGTATGAGCATTTAGAGTGGTTTGCTTAACATCATCTATAAGAAAGCGCAAATGCAGCCATAGTTAGTGTCCAAGACCAAGCGACCAGTTTGGAACCGGCACCATGTTCGCCGTGTTGCATGGCGGCGGGATGTTCACCTATAAAATGATAAAATAAAATAAAAATATAATGTGGGAACATATTATCATAAGCACAAGTCGGTTTAATATTTAGGTGGTAATCATTAAGTCTAGTAAAAGTATATGTCAATATTTTGTGACCGTGAGATTGATGAGGGAAAAACTGGCAACTGACAATGACTTAACACAATATCAAATGCATGGCTAAATATATAGGTATGTCAGCAACTTTGTGATACGCAGGTGTCATGGCGGCCACTGGCAGTGAATTCATTATCAATTATTATCATTAACAAATAACAGAAATAATTGGTCACACGCATAGACGTAGATTATAAATCTATGGTCACGTGAATATTGAGCGAGATATTTCACATGATTTAAGCAGATAATAGTAATCTACTCTATGGATCACTGCCAGATGAGATTTTCTTTCATGAAATATCATGGAATAATAACGCATGCGTAAACTATAATAACATTTTACAGAGTTTCTGATATACCTATATATTTAGCCATGATAAAATGTATATAATAAATATGTGTATTTACTATAGATATTATTTACAATATTTATATATATAAAAATGCTATATAATAGAGACAAATATGATGAAAAAATGTTTTATAATATTTCAAAACACATGTTTTTTGCATTTTAATTTCTTAAGCCTTTGTTCATTCCCTGATTAGGTACTGTTTTACTGGTAGTAATTAAAGTTGAAGTGACACTATTTAATAGCATAATTTTCTAGATCAAAATATATATTTATAAAAATAAATAAATACCTACCAAAAGAAAATATATAGTAACGGAACAATTGCTTTTTTTTACTTTGTTAAACCAATTAATATTTTATATACAATGAAATTATATTATTATTATTTCATAAGTTATATTGAAAAGTAAAATGCATAAATTTTAAAACAAAGAATAATATTATTCCATATTGTTCTTTGTTATTGAAAATATGATTAATTTTAATTATTTTTTTTTATTTTGTAATAATTCACATGAAATAATTTAAATTAAAAAAAAAATTCTATACAATTTAATTATTTTAATGGTGTAAGTAATATCTTTATTACAATTCTATCATAAAATAGAGCAAACTATTAAAATTTAAATGTATTATGTGTCAAATTTAGGCTTTCAACTGCCAACAAAATTATAAAATGTTAAAATTAAATTAAAAATACTAGAAATAAAGAAATTACTTTCACTAAGTTATTTCATATTTGTAAAATTGTTATTATTTACTTCTCATAGGTAACTATGTGTCATGGTGTCAATATCCTAATAGTTTTTATTTTATTTTAAACTATATTACGTAAAATAATATATATAGGTATTTATATAATGTATACTTTAAGTCATATTTTTGGATAATTTTTATTTTTTTGATAAGTAAAATTATAAAGACACTATTTTTTTTACAATAATAGATTTAAATAAAATTAGTTTTACTAATTTTAAAATAAAGATTTAATTAAATTTCTAACTTTAAATAATTAATACAATAAGTTATGAGATAAAAGTCTTAAATATTAACCATGTCAAACAATTCTAGTTCATAAATCTTCGTACCATAACTCATAACCAAAGTTGCATTACATTATGACGTATCATATTACGCTTTATATAACGCTACTTCAATTTATCCAGTTCATGCCAAGATTAATGCATGTTAATAATTAGCCAACAAACTAATTTAAAATCATACAAGTTTTTAAAACATAGAATTGAAAACCAATAATATTCTGATAGTTAATATATATATAAATGTAGTTTAGTGTACTATTTAGGTGTTAATAGATTAAAATAAAATATTTAAATTTAGAAATTTTAAAACACGAATAGATACTATTTAATTACTATTGTAAATAAAATCGTATTCATTTATATTTTTATCTAAAATTTCTTATAGTATGAGTTTAAAATTTTGTATTCTATGAAAAATGTATCTTATACGCTTCTATTTGCGTGTTTGGTCTTTTGTTTCGTTGAGAGAACAGCATTATTTCATTTCACAACGGAGTTGTTAATTACACCAATAACCATTTATTATTCACAAACAATCTGAGTAACGCAAATAGAACATCATATAGTCGTTACAATATAATAGCTTCATAAAGTATAAATGTCAAAGTTAATATATTTTCTAATCCATGTAAATAGTTACAGTTAAAAAAATGGAAAGACTTCACATTTTTAATTTTTGTAGAATAAATAAACGTCATTAACTAATAATTATTATTCTATCAACTGGTTCATTCGATAATGTTTTGTTTTATTTCCATATTTTTTATTTTTTCATTTACTAATCAAACTTACTAAATGTAATAATACATTATGAGTTATATTATTATAAAGTTCCAATAAATTAGAAGATAGTTTATGGGAGATTTCATTTTTAGAATGAACGATGCAACGTATAATACTATAATGGTTTGCGCAGTGGGTAGGTGGTAAATAGGACAAGCTAGTATCAACGAAGTTCATATTCATATGTTTGTCAGTTGCCATACATTTAAAATTTGTGTTAGGTTGTGTGTATCTGTGAGGAAAGTGATCAGGCGATTGTAACTAATGTAAATAATAAAAACTACTTAATATTGGTTAAACAATAATAGGAGTAAAACAAATAGTTTAAATGTTTAGACTTTACGTAAAGGTTCAAAGGTAAAGTAAGGATTCCTAACTTACTCAATTTAATTTAAATATCCTTTATAGAAATGTTTATTAAAATTATATACCCTAAATATATTAATAATATGAATTATGACGGTAAGTTTTCTACATCCTAAAACACATTTTCCTGAATATAAATACAATTTATTTTTAATTAATGATTTATTATAATATTTGCAAATAACAAACATCATATTATTTTATATTAATAATAGGTATAAATTAATGTCATTATATTTAAATAACTCTATAATTACTATATAAATATGTTTATTTGAAATTAATATTATATAATTTTTAAAACAAATGATTAATAATATGCTTATTTAATGTAAACAAATAGTTGTTAAGTAATAAATAATTTATCGATTCTACAATATCTAAAAAAATATCAACTAATTTAGGAACTACGTTAATAATTTATAAATATGAAATAATAAAAAGGCGCACATGGACAAACGAACGAACACAATTGGTATAATATAACAATATTCGTAAAGAAATATATGGTTAAAAATGTGAAGTAATATAATAAGTTTCAAAACTTTAAAGTCTTTGGGAAATTACGGTCATCTGAGACGTCAGGTCACTATTATCGTAAGATAACTGTGCACAAGATATTCGAGTATTGACATTGCCAAAAAATACTAGATATCCCTATGCAGATTTTAATTTGCGATTTACAGCGATTGCTACCACTTACCGTTTAACACGTGGACAAAGACTGTGGCTGTATTTGCGTTGCTCGGTTGGCACGTATAGTTACCGGTATCGGACAACCCGGCTTTGGTGACCAGTAACCTGCTGGTCGTGCCCGATTCGGTTTTCTCCGTCTCGAGACTGATGCCGCCACGACCACGCGGAGAGTCGAAATCGACCACTTTTGTGCCCTGCAGCCACACCACCGAGCTGGGTGGCGTCGAATGCACGTTAACTGAACACGTGAGACTTATGGTACTACCTTTCTTCACGTAAACCTCAGCGGGACCATGAATGTTGGCTTGAGCCGCTATAACGAAAATAATTTTATCGATGTTTAATATAACGTCGAGAAACGACATTGAACCTAACCATATTTGTACAAAGAATAATCGATAAAATAATATAAATAGATATTTTCGTAATATAAATAAATTCCGCGCTCCACTCAGAATCTAAAATCACAAAGTATGATAGAGTCGTGTATATAGAAACATATATAACGTGGTTGTACCCATGGCTAAATATATAGGTATGTCACCAACTTTGTGATACGCAGGTGTCATGGCGGCCACTGGCAGTGAATTCATTATCAATTATTATCATAACAAATAACAGTAATGATTGGTCGTACATGAATAATGAGTGAGATAATATTTCCATAGAGTAACAGTACTCTATGGATATTTCACATGATTTTAGCAGGTAATAATAATCTACTCTATGGATCACTGCCAGCTGAGATTTTCCTTCATGAAATATCATGGAAAAATAATACATGCACAAACTATAACGACAATTAACAAAGTTGCTGACATACCTATATATTTAGCCATGGTTGTACCTATGGTATATTTTCCGTAATAAAAACAAATTGCATTAAATACATTTATGCTGATCATTTCATGCTGATTTCCGGCTACGAATTCGTATAAATATTTACAAATGATACATTTAACGACATATATTATAAGATTTCAAAAAAATATTAAATTTAATAGTTAAATGGTTGACATTAGGTTTTTGCAATACCCTTTAGATAGGTATAATGCATAAGGTACAACTTTCGAGGTTTTTTTTCTAGTTTATTTTCCTGTTAATAAAGCTCATAACGGATTTCAAACATATTATGCTTGCCAGAGGTCAAATAATGTTAGATTATATCTTTAGCTATGCATCAACACCCTTCCAATCATTGAATCGTTAATCGTTCCCAATGACCCAAATCCAAACAAATATTTTTATGTTGTATGCGCTGCAAAATATAACATGGCAATTTGTATTGTCTTTTTATAGTATATTTAATCTATATGGTCAGGTGAAAAAATGAAGTATTTTCAATCGATTTATTTCATAATACTTGAAAACATAGCATTATACCAATTTATTAATTTATTATTCCAAGACATAAAATGTATAATACCAGAAAGTGACTATTTGAAAAGCTCAATTATTCGAAAAGTTTTTTTTTACATTTTAACATTAAAATATTTTGACGAAATTAAACATACCTCATTACTATTTTATAATTTTTTTTTTTTTTTTTTTAATAACATTTTCACATTAATAGATTTATTAATTACAATAAGTTTTCACAAGTATGTAAATTATACAGCTCACTACGTTTTAAATTTAAACTAATATTTTTATCACACCTGCCCTAAAAGTTTAATTTTCTATGGTAGTTAGAGCTGTGAAAAATGGTTTTTTTCCATCTAACGGGCAGAAAATATTCTTCGCCCTTGGGTAGAAAGTACTTTATTGTGGCGAGCAAAATATACTTTTCTGCCCATTACAACGAGCCTAAAAGACTTCTGTCCTAATGTGGAAAAAGTATTTACCTCTCGTTGGATGAAAAAATGTCATATTCCTTCATTAAAAAAATACGTCAAATACTTTTTATCTGTTTCATTTATACATTATTATTGTGCTGTTATAGATGAAGTTTTGGGATATCCAATCACCGATATTCATTGCTGTTAACGAAAGGTGTGACAAAAAATACTATGTGTTGCTTGTCCGAAAAATAAATTTTAGTTTTAGGTAAAGTAGCTTATTTCCATTTTTGACTGTACAAATATATACCTATAGAATACTAAAGTTTATAATATTATTATAATATACATATCGTAATTGAATGAATATATTTTTAATAACAATAGTTTTTTATTACTTAAAAATATTAAATTTTACAACTTTACTTTTTTTTCTATAAATTGGTTAAGTAAGGTTAGATTTAGTTACGTCGGCTTTACGTGTTTTTGAACCAGTGGCGTAATTAAGAGGGGATGAGTGGGATAGATCCCTCCTCATATATATATATATATACCCCTCAATCATATGTAATATATAAACCGAATTTCTAGTTACCATTGTAGGTACTTAAATATATGAACATTTAGTATGCGAGTAATATAATATCCTCCATATGATAAACCCCTAATTACTCTACTACCTACTTTAAGCAAAAAGGTACAATTATATACCTAATATAATGATCTGAACATTATCAATAATGAACATTACTGATAGTATAAAATAAAATAATTCAAATACTTCGTAATTTACACAAACTTATTTAAATAATGTTAAAGCAGGTAAATTACTTATAGTAAAATTTACTTCTGTTTTTTGTATGTATACATCACATTTATATTAAACCATTAATAAAAAGAGAATTTAACCCAACAATAATAAAAAAAAACATGAATAAATAATATATTATATACTGGATGGATAAATGTATTTAGAATTTTAAATTATATACAATAGCATTCTGTTATTACTAACTCTATTAAAATTATTAAATAACTAATCAAATTTTATATTATTATAAATACGATTACCAGGATTTTGTACGATAAAAATGTCTACAATTGTTTTCTTAATTTATTTTATAACACTATAGTCTAAATTATTTATAGTTATTATACTTCTTTATTATGAATTTTTATAAATTTAATCTAATAATATCTAATAATTTTATTATTATTGTTATTATAGTATAAGTATCGATATTATAGAATAAAAAAAGTAATCTTTTTATAATTATCTTACTACTTTAGTTTTTACACAAAATATTTTTCCATTATATTCACCCTAACGTTTTTTGTACTAAAAGTTTAAACAACCTTTACTTAAGAATAGTTATTTATATTTGTATAGTAGTTCACCTAAAAAATTCAGGATATCATTTTACAGTTCATAAAACTGTATAGTAATAAAAAGTTAATTTAGAATTAGTTTTTTATTAGTTATGGGTAGTTTTTAAATAAAAAAATGTAATAATCCGTTTTTATATATAACACCTCTATAATGATAATGATTATTATTTAATCCAACTAGTAATTCACTCATAGTAGGTATCCTAATCATTAAAAGTCACTATGTAGTAGTATGCAACTCATAACTATATAATAAAATACATATATTTTGTATTTTTTATTTTAATGTTGTTTAATTATGAATATTTTAAAATAATTAATTTTTATTATTTTAACACGTGAACTTGGATTATTTTATTTTAAAAAGTATACTTTTTTTATTTTTCGTCAATTAAGAATATTTTTTAAAGTAAAATAAATATATTTAAAGTAACGATATACAGTTTTTGAGTAGATATTTAATTACTTTTATTTAAATAATATAAACGGAAATGTCGATTTTGAGCGTTCATCATAGTTCCTTTAATACTCAGAGAGGTTAGTGAGTTGAATGTTATTATGCTATATTATAGTGAAGATTTTATTGCGATGACTTAGATATAAAATATACTAATAATATTTTTTTTTTTTATAATTTTTTTTATTTATCAAATAATTTGTAAGAGAAATATGAGTTACCAATAAATATTTAAAATCAATTTCATCAAAATTACATTTTCCATGAATTTTGCTATTTTTTAACTACTTTTCAAAAAATTACCTAAAAATTTACCAATTAGATAAAATTTACCTAAACTTCTAAACTTGCTTCTATTGTAGTAATCAGGCATATTTAGTATCCAAAAAAGTGCTTTTAAACTCAAAAAATATCATATATCTTACATTTTACTCAAAATTTCAATTTTAAATGCTTATTAAAAAAAATATGAGATTGTCGATTTACGAAATTTTTTATCACTGGATTAAATAACTACACATATGCTCTTATTTAATTTGCAAATTATATAATCCAAAATTACTAATTAAATTAAACATTATTAAGAAAAAAATTACATTTTTGGAAAAATGTCAATCTTCTATATTTAGTCATAAAATCTATGTAACATTTCCAAAATATTTACTTATAAAACAATAACACATGATGTTGAATAACTATGTCAATATTCGTTTCTAATTCGACTCTAAGTTCAAAATTACTTATTTATTAAATATTTGAAATCAAGTTTGTCAAAATAACAGTTTCATGAATATTGCAGTTTTTCTGTAATTATTTTCTCCCAATGATAAATGTTTGAGAAATTCGAAAAATGAGCTTAATAAAGTACTAAAATGATACAATTATATTCCGAAACAATACCATACTTGTGAGACTAATGAGACCATTATTTTTATCCAAATTCGTGCTTTCAAACATAAAAAAGCACGCATCATTTTAAAACCAATAAATTATTTCTTTTGCTCAGAATCTAAAATAACTTAAAATGTCCTGATTGATTATGTCAATAAAGTTTTATAATTGTTAACAATTGTTTATATTAGTTATGTTATATATCGATTTATTTTATAAAATATAACATTAGCTTGCATTAAATATAATTTTACTTAAAATAATATAAAAAAAACTTAAATAATAATAATCATTCAATATGAATTATACTAATATACGTAATATATACAAATTTAAAATGTTTTACATACATAATTTAATATTAGGATGATAAAAGTTAATGAATTTAGGATATTATAAATATTTAATAATAAATGGTTATCTATGTTATGTTGTTAAAAATATTAATTTTTGTTAAAAATAAAATGTTATATTGCTTTGAAAGTATACTCAGATAATTTTTGTAAAATATGAGAGGCCATCAAATATGTATTTCTTTTTAAGTACATATAAATCGCGATTGATATTATGTAATACAAATATATTATGATAATTTTCAGTGATTTCATCGAATATGTTATTTGATAAATCAAAAAATCGATAATAATAATATTATACTAAAAATATACATAATATTAATTATATAATGATCTATATACGTACTACCTTCGACGTTCAGTTGCACGGCCAAGTTGATTTTAGGTTCAGTGTTCACCTGACATTCGTATATTCCAGCATCTCTTTTTTGCACGAACTCAACTTTCAAGTCCCATTGTTCGCTGTTTTCCGGATGCACGACACTGAAACGTCCGTCTCCGGTATATGTGTGTATGCTTGATGTCAATATGTGTAGGTCTCGTTTCCGCATCCAAGAAACCTGAAGCACAACATAAGTTATTTTGTTAAGTTGATGAAACGTTTCGTCGATGTCGTAAATTCACGATTGTATAATTAAATGGGCAAAATCGTTCATTTTAAACCAGTAAAATTAAACAAGTAGATAAGTAAATTAATACGAAACACGAAAGCGAATGCGAAGAAAAAAAACAAACGGGATATTATTTTAACAGTGCAAAATACGAGTAAAACGTTATTTCACAATGTACGACGATGTTGACGACGCTCATTATTCGCTATCAATCAAACGGATTACGTATATTTGTAGATTCCCTTGCGCGTTTCACCGTATATAAATAAATCACTAAGACCTTCAAAAATATTAAGTGCCTTATCTCCTGGAATTTTGGGGCCTTTAAAGATCACTGTTATACTGGAATTGTTCATTGAACGATAATTTTACTCTGATAAATGAACACAGTCGTGGCGATGAATCAAAAATGTGCCCTACGGCCTACCATTATTGCTTCGTTAGATGTTCTGATATTGCACAATGATGTTGTCGGTTACAGTTAAATTGCAATACATATTATTAGTCTTATGCTTCCTATATAGTATGTTTCATTAAAAATTAAAAATGTTTAATGTACAACAAATTTGTGTTTATTATATATATAAACGTGATAGGCGTGTGTGAACTTAGGTCTAAAGACCGCTTTCATTCAATTTCGTTAATTATTCAAAACCTAAGTACATTATACAACAAGCAAATGTGACATTTTTAAAAAGGTTTAATGTGCTTTTAAAAAAAAAAACAAAGATAATTAATTTTTAGATTAGAATGAATCTACCGATATATCTTCACGGTATAAATTGTGCATATCAAATTTAACATACCCATTTCCCAAAATATGGCTATAAACTAATTTATTATATGTTACACCGTAGGCGGTAAAATGATTGACATGAAAATATGTAACTACAAAAAACTACCTACTAGATAACGTAAAAACGGTTTACAAATTATTTTGGAAAAAGAATAAAGTCAGCAAATGTACATTATATTTTTTTTATTTATTACGGTCACTGAAGGTATCAAACGAGTTGTGACTTCTATAATATTGATGTCATGTAGATTATACATCTGTTTGAATATCAAAGGAATTTTGGTATATTGTAGACTCTATTGATGTAAGAAAAATCATGGCAATATTTTGTTTTCAATATAAAACTAAATAAGTATATAACAGTGTATAGAATTCAATTTTATTATATTTTTTCAAAGTCAATATTTTTATTTTTATTATTACATGAAAAAAAATGTAATTAAATATTATCTTTATGAGTTTTAAATTTAAATTTAACTAATAACCAATAACAATAATATATATATAATACTTGTATAATATTATAATTTGTTTTCTATAAATTAATGAGAAATAATAATTTAAACGATTGTATAATAGTAGTCTAAAATAAAATGTTTATAAATAGCACATTTATATTCCTTGGGTTAAATTAAGTATGTCGATAAATATTTTTTTAGGAATAAAAAAAAAATACGGTACCAACATAAAATCTACGAAGGAAAACCATTCGATTGAGTACGTGACTTTCATTCGAAGAGATTCCATATACTGTTCAATTGAAATAATAATTATCCAATAGTTGGGTTTAAATGTCCTTAGGTTCTAAGGTTTAAATTATTTTGTTTAGATACGAAATTGATTTCTCGAAAAGTCCAAATGAAATCACACTTATAAACATATTCTACGATAGAAGAAATTCAATAAACATATTGAATAATTTCATTTCAACAATTTTTATAAAAACTGACTCTATACTTAAATTTAGTTGACAATAATATATAGATCATTATAAGTGATTTCAAATGAAATAAAATATCTAGTATTCCTAATATTGGTTATATATTGTAATTGTTTTACTTTTGATAAATAATTAAAATAATAAATAATCCAGGATATTAATTATGCTTAATTCAATATAACTTATAATAAAACTAAATTATGATGGACAATTGATTTAAAAAAAAGTTACATGTCTATATTTTGTGTAGTATTTCCATTGTATCATATTAATTTTTTCATCAATTTTTTAAAAATATAATATTAATAATAACTCGTTTACAAAAAAAGTTTATTATTATAAATTTTTAACACGTAATTTACTTTAAGTTTTCATATACTGAACTTTAAGAAATTGTGTACCATCTGTGACGTTCCAAAATGATTTACGTAATTAATATGCGAATCTTAAGAAATGTAATTAACGTTCAGCAAAATATTAGATGATAATATTGTGTTTATTTTACACTTGATTTGATTTTCTTAGAATTGATAAAGCTGAAAAAATTAATTAAGTGTATGTCTGTTAAATCTATTGATAAACTGTTATTAATTAGTTTTAGACGAAATAAATTGTTTAAAGTTCTACCATTACATATAAGGATCTTACATTTTAAATAAAAATCATTGTCGTCTAAATAATTTATGTTTCTATTTTAAAACTGTGATTTATTGTAGAATTTCGACACAACAACTGTATTGGTTTTCGTACAATAATGAGTATTCTTTATGTGTTTTTAAACTGTTGTTAAAGTAGGAGAAATAGTCAGATTATATCTCATGTAAAACAACATTGGTAGGATTATTGCCTCTGTATTAAAGTTATAGGTACTTTTAAATTAAAATGATGTGTGATGTGAACGTCGTTACAATTTTATGCAAATAACTTTCATAATTAAAGTAAAGAAACACATTATTGCTAAAAATGATAAAATTCTCATTATATTCTATATAAAATGTCGAAATTACATAGTAAATTGAAAAAAAACATGAAAATTAAAATTAAAAATGTTTTATTATTTATAAACTCTTTTATTGCATTATTGAACTTATTATTTAATAAAATAATTAAATTAAAATACAATATACTAATATAGTCTATAATATTACTTATATATATATATATATATGTATATTAGTGAGTTCTAAATAATTTATTTACTACTATTTTTTATATATCTACTTTTATACGATTTATAATTTTAATTGGCATGATTCTTGATAATATATTCTGTATACAATTTTTAAATTCCTTTTGTTTATTATTTGAAGAAAAGCTAGTATAAAACATTAATTTTAATATTTAGATTTCATTTTTATAGAAATTCTCTGGTAATATAAAATAATATTTGTGTATCAATAATATTATAACAAATTATTAAGATTTTATTTATTAAATTTAACCATTACAGATTTCAACAACAAATTTCGCTTATCTTAATTATGGCTAGGTAATACTGCAAGTTTCTAAACTTATCGAGCTTTTTGCGTAAAACCGAAATTAATGGTATTTTCATCTAACTATGTCTATATTACACCTAAAACTAACTTTAATAATGGGCAAAAAGTCGTACAATGTAGTAAGGAACATTGATTTTACCATGATTTTCTAGACACGATATTTTGATAAAATACGTTAATCAGTTTTTATATATATTATTTCTTATAAAATAAATTATTTATACATTTATATAAAGATAAAATAATTATATCATACTATATAATTAAAATCATGTAATAGTTATTTTAAGTATATTTATAATACACTTACATAATTTATTGTAAATATTATCATTTATCATTGATAAACTGATTAATTATTATTTATTATTATTTATAGTATTAGTAAATTGAATATCAACTAATAAATAATATTAAATTGGTCCTTGTTAGTATTATAAATATTATTTTTATCAAACCATTAAAATAAACATAACCAAAAAAAAAAACAACAACCTAAAATTGTAAAAATAACATGAAATACGATATAAAATAATATGTATAATATAATAAAATAATTGTATTTTTTATAAACAATATAATTTAAGCTAGTTAAATATTTTATTTTAAATTTTATTAAAATTTATCAAATTGTATTTTATAATATATTAATATTTTTTTATCTATAGCAATAGATAATATTTTGTAAACTTAATTATTATATTGATTGACCTATTCAACATACTAACAGCATTGTTTTCCATCGTATTTTATATTGAATAAATATTATAATTTTACGATATTTATTAAAGTACATTATTTTGCATAATTTATCTGATCTTTTATATAATTTGATAATTATTAAAAACATGTTTGTTTACGATGTCAAATCAAATTACGAATCCTACAAAATACTTAGTTACACTTGATTATGTAATTACAATTAAACTATTATAGTTTTAAATTATTAAACCATTTTGTTAAATTTAAAATTGTATCTAAATACATATTTCATCGAAAGTGTTGAAAATAATACCTGCTTTAAAATAAACAATAGGTAGATATAAATTTTCAATTCTTTTGAATGTCGAATTTGGCAATTTTATGAAGTGTTAAATCGAAACAAAGATCACAATTCCTCCCAATGCTTTTAGATAATATTTATATACATCACTCAATGAAATACATATACTCTGTATTCTCAAGCAGTTTGTGTTCGGTTCATTAGGTTTGTTCGATATTTCACAACATATTCCATAAAGAAATCGTATATATTCTCTACACAAATAAAATAAATTACATACTAGTGTACTTACATGGGAAAATGACATATTTGAACACTAAACCAATGTGTTCATTTGAATTTGATTATACTTTACTTGTTAAATGAAATACATATTTGAAAATATAACATATCTATTATATAAAGTACAAAAAATATATACTTTTGGAGGGAATAAAATATTTTTATTTTTTGTTTAATATTGCAATGATAACAATAAAATAGGTTAGGTTAGATAGTATATGATTAATATATATTAAAATAAATAAATAAATATAAATAATAAATCATTGTGTATAATATTATTTTTCAGTTGAATGAAATGCAATAAATATTTGTAAATTTATTTTAATACACATTATTTTTGGTCTTAACATAATTACGTAATGTTAAATTAAATATCTTTTAATTTCACACAAATCTTATAAACAAATTGAACTTAATTGCAGTGTTACTTGTAGATGTATTAATCATAAAGGTTTTTTCACATTACACGGTTCAAATGCTTAAGAGCGTATATTTTTAAATCATATAAATATGATAACAAATGTTAAATAGCTGTGTTTAAATATAAACATTCACACAATAGATAAAAATGTCCGTCATATAACATGTGAATGCATCAGTTTAATTTTATGTGATGGAACGCAAATACTTCAGAAAATAATGTGTTTTTAATTAATTTTTGACGATTTTAGGGTCATTAGACAGAATTATTGGGGTATCCAACATCGTCAGATGTCACTTTTTTGTCACAACGGTTAACTTAAATGGTTCTATCGACTTTAAATCAGGTTTAAAAGCAAGGGCGTCAAACGTACTGCAATTTTGAAAAATTTTAAGCTCATTTAAATGATACTATTCAATAGATGCGATAGCAAGAAAGTTTGGTTATTTTACAAAACGCTAATATAAATATCACACTATTTTGTTTTTTTTTATTTTAAATAAAAATGGTTGTTTGAAACACTGATCATTATAAAATAATAAAAGATATTGGGTATTTGTACACTGATGCACTAAAATAATGAGGAGCCCAACTGATTTCGTTCACACAATTGTGAAATTTATTACGGTTATACTTATATCGCGTTTTTACGGTATCCGTAGTAACTTTGTTCTCGTGAGCTGCATTGCAATGTGTTTGTCTCCAATAATATCGTATTAAATCGAGCTTGAATCTACTATACATCGTCTATGACGCGTAAAGGTATCGTGTACTTGTACTACAGGTTTTCGGAACTTTTCTACTTCAATTTCGTATGACCAGTGGCGATTTATGATTGTGCATGGCGAACAATTTAACTTGATACAATTAAATACGATTTAAAAATATATCGTGCGGCCGTACGAGTAACGAAAATGATGATTATCATAATAATATAGTATCGTATTGTATCGTACAGAATGAAATAATATTGTCTTCATGTTATTTATATATTGTATAATAAATTTTATATAATATTTAATACAATATTTCAATATCAATAAACAAATACAACAATTAATTACATTTCGTTTAAAAATTGAATTAGCTGTAAACGTTTTACCACTGCCGCAGAGACTAACCTAACCTAACCACACAACGTATTATTAAGTATTACTTTTACGCATATTATTATAATATTTACAACAAAATCACTGTCACAGTTAGTTTATAATTTGTGCAGGTACACGTGCGAAACAGGGTCATTTATCTGTCGTTCGCGGTACGCACAGTTTTATTTGTGTTTTCACTGCTGCAGCCACGGTTGTTGGCGCAAACTTAATATGTTCATTATTAGACCAAGAAACAGCAGCAGACACTCGTCGGTAGTAGAACAAGTAGGATTAACAAAGGCATTATATGTACACGGACAAAAGGGTTTTATCATATGAATTTCTCACACGGGATAGTCGTCGTCGTAGTCGCAGTCGTGGGCGGCCTACGGAGAGCAGCAAAAGGGACAAATTATTCCGAAGTTTGGCTGGTGCGATTCGTAAACAGATTAACGGCGGCGGCAAACCGACCGTCCCTATATATATATATTAAATATATTAAATATATATATATAACGTTTGGCACCGGAATTCTCTATGTAGGCTATATACCTACCCCAAGACCCGGATCGATACCTCCCACCGCCTTTAGACGGGTCAGCGCGGACAGTGTTAATGATCCTTCTCCGCATAAGCAAAATTTTAGTCTTCAAGTGTGCGCGAAATATTTTACTGGTAGTCTACAAAACACGACACGGTAATAAAATATCGTTTCGATAACAAAAAATACGCATCACGCAACGTCTATATAAATAAATAATAATAATGTTTTAACATGATGTATAAAAAAACTGAGTACCTATAGGTATTAAAAGTATTCTCAATT
The DNA here is from genome assembly GCA_013282895.1 of Eriosoma lanigerum. Classification (NCBI taxonomy): domain Eukaryota; kingdom Metazoa; phylum Arthropoda; class Insecta; order Hemiptera; family Aphididae; genus Eriosoma; species Eriosoma lanigerum. The sequence continues at coordinate 51,235,618 of CM023357.1, read as the reverse complement.
AATACTTAAATTATTATGTAGAAAATAATATTATGTTTATAATACCTAATGAAACTAAACGTTTCTAAATAATTTAGAACAGGTACATATTATATTCTTAACTTGATATTTTTAAATAACTTTGTTCTTTTAAAGGTTTCAAACATTTTAAATACTATTCATTTTTAAGTTCGCGTAGTATTTTTATCAATAAATTAATTTTTATAAATATTTCAAAAATAGTATTTATAAATTTTATAAATAAAGTACGAGTATTACCAACTCGTGTACACAAATATGCACGATTTACATAATATATTATGAAATAGTAGAAAATAAGGTTTTTTTTTACGAATATGATATATTTTAGTTTCAGATAAAAAAGAAAAACTTATAATTTTCTAATTCTTTCAAATAAAGAATTATCAGCTATCTATAAATTTATCACTTATTTTTTTCACCTATTTTCCTGCTATTTTATGTTCAAACTATAAATATTATACCGAATAGAAATTATATTTGTATATGTCTGGCTGTAAAGTGTAAATAAATATTTTTTAATACATTTTAATAATTTTATTACCGTTAATTTCTATTCAAAAAATAATTTATAAGTACTTAATGAAATTATTTATATATTTTAATTTAAATTGTCTAATTGTAATTATGTATTTATTTATACTACAATAAGCAGTGCTTATTTCTCATCTAATAAACTTGAACTTATAAATTAATATTCAAAAAAGCAATCTTTATCATTATACTTTTTAATTTATTTTCATGAGGTCTTTCATAATTCATCCGAATATTAAGATATTAAAATATTTTATTTTAGTAACTAACAAAATGATCCAAATAAACAAATAAGATGTGCCTTTTTATAATCCCAATTTTAATAATAAAATGATTACCAATTTAGAATTTTCTAAATACTTGTTTTTAATATATAATATTATAATGCAAGTACATCAAACCAGCCCTCCTCTATTTATGAATTTTGAAAAAAAGTACTTTGTTAATTTCTACGTAATTTTTAATAAATTATACGATAATATTTGTGATTTAAATAATATATTTTTTCCTGACATAACAATATTGTTTGAGATGATGGCGAGACATCACCCTAAACCCTCACACTGGAATTTCGGAATTTCATTGTTTTGTACACTATTTGTATGAATCTATTCAATAAAAGCAAAGAATGTATTTGTTTAACAAAGATAATATTTTATTTTAATATCAGAAATAAGTTTTTCGGTTAGAAATAAAGGTCCGATTACTAGGAATATGGAATGCTTTCGGTAGCAAATTTCATCTACTAGGTACTCTTACATATTTTATGACAACTCATGCAATATGGAACGTAGAGTCTTGAAGATTTTTTTTTAGTATTCTCATAAGTAGTCTATATACGTAGTAAAATTTTGGAACAGATTGGTTGATTTTCTGTCTAAATATAGAGCTTTAAAATTGAATAAAATATGTAATTTTTTATTAAAAATGTTTAATATTGACTGTAATTTTGGGTTTAATGGTTTGAAATATGTATTAAAGCACAATCATATACTATACTACTTAATATTTTTAAAAAGTATTTTGTAAATCTATAGTTCCAATCTTTTTTATAAACATCTTAAGATAGAATTTTTAGTAGAATTGAATAAAATTATATTTTTTTATAACTTTATTAGGAGTTTATCGCATACAAATTTTGATTCTTAATATTTTAAGCTCGAAATTTGATATGTGTTTTATGACATAATCTTAAATAATCGTGTAAAATTTTTTGAAAAATCATAATTCACTTCTATTTTATATGATCTCAAACTTTAACATTTTAGTTAGATAATCAATTTTTGTGATTTTGTAAGTTTAAAAACACTTTTTCATGTAGAAATAATGGTCCAATTACAACGAATGATTTCGTTAAAGAATTTTATCTACTTGGTAATTTAATTAGTTTTTTTCGAATATTAAAAAAACTAACAAAAAATGAATTTATAATCATATTATTGTATATTCGTAAAATATATTATTCAAAAAATTCAAAAAATACTATAGATTTGTATAATTATAATTTTTAAGTGATAATAATAAAAATTAAATATAATAATAAATTATGAACTTTAGTAAATATAAATCGAAAAAGATAGGTGATTTTCTTTTCATTTACTTTTAGCCTTATGTTTTGTTTTGTTTAATATTATGTAAAACAGTTGAATTTAAATATAATATTGTATATTTTTTTATATATATTATTTTATTTATGGTTTAGATTGTTTCCATTAGGAAAAAGGTAACGTTATTGCGAGGTATAAAACTACAAAATAAACATATGATATTCCTATTTATATCGGCAAAAAGTTTGGAACGTAGAAAACAAAATAGTCAGAGAAGCGGGTGTAATGGTAATAAGGAAAAAGAAAAAAACAGGAATACTTATGGAAATTTGAATACATTTTTATATTTCTAAAATAAGCAAACACATTTCGATTTCGTTCCATTGAAACTGGCAGAATCGAATGCGTCGTGTATGCGAAACTGTGTCGTCCTTGACGAGAAATTCGAATCGAATATGTTTAAAGTATGGTGCGTTGGAATTGAGTGACATTAATATTCTTATTTTGAAAATATGCACCAAATAAATGGTAGACAAGTAGGTGGCACGAACGCGCGATAGTGCTTCGAGAAATCGCTCACTCGTTTCAATAGTTGTACACAGTTAGCGTATAGTTCATGAAATGACGCCCGAATAGTATTATGTAAGTCGTTGGGAAGATATTAAATTTCTTCGTATATCACTGCGTTCCGAGAGGCATATGACGTAATATTTATTAAAAAAATAACTCTCAAATTTCGACTAAAACATTACAGAGTAATGTGCAAAAAGTATATTCTAGAAGCTTTTACAGGATCATTTTAGTAATAGCAGAATCTAAGCATTAATCTAGCCCCAATGTTTGACATAATATTTTATGAAATATAAATGACACTACAATTTATTGATTCAATTATATATACATTATTTATATGTTTACTTGATACAATTTTTAATTTAATCTCTTCAAATTCTAATTAATTTTGGATAATTTATTTTTATTAATATTATACCAATAATAGATTGATTAAAACTAATTAAAACAGAATTCGATAACCAATAATTAACACTAATAGTAAAAAAAAAAAAAAACAATTTTAAGTGAATGTTTAAATCGTTACACTTTTATTAAATATGATAAAGTTTAAGTCAAATATTAGTTTCGTCGTAATTCACAAATATGTCAGTTTAAACTCTCCAAGATGAAAAATTAGATTTATCTATGTGTGTTTCATTTTATATATTTTTAACAAAATGTAACTAAAATAATTTTAAGAGCTTGATTATCGTTTTATGGCCAAAGTTTTCTTTTCATGGTTTACAATATAGTAAATAATTACAAAACATTTAATTACAAATTAAATTTAAAGAGAATGAAATATAAATAATAAAAAAAAAAGTGGGTAGGTCGATTGTGGATGTTTCTCCTTCGTCCCTTCTGTCCTTAAAGAAATTAGTAGTTTATTATAATTATTAAGATTTGAATACAATGATATTGCATTAGAAAATACGATTTTGAGTGAATCTTAATATATTACAATATATTATACTAATAACCCATTATAAAATTTACCACGAGTGTAAATTATATTATGTAAATTTGCAAAATAAATTTTAAGTCCCTACGACCATAACTCAATTAGTTATCACGAAATAAAAAATAAAAAATTCCGGGAATTGTAATTTTTCCGATTTTTTCCAATTTTTTGATAGTTTTTCTTCTTCTAGGAAAAAACTTTTAAGAAATTGAAAAAATGAGTTCAAAAAATACCAAGATGATACGATTTGCTATCGAAAGCATACACTACTTGTGGTAATCGGACAATTATTTCTACTCTAAAAAATGTTTTTCAAAATAAAAAAACTTCTTTGTAGAAACAATGCATTCCTCGCTCCGCTCAGAATCTAAAATTGTAACTAACATTATCTATACTATAGGTTTCATATATACAATATTTGTGTAAAGTACACATGTTATTAATAAAATAAATAAAATTATTATAATTATGGTGAACAAAACATAATATTTCTAAAATGACCTTAAGATTTAAGTTATAATAACACAACACAATTTATTTAAAAAATCTTAGGTACATTAAATATTATACTTATAGTGATAGATATTTATTATAGTTACCTAAGTAACTAATCGGTTTCACATTTTATGAATACTTTATTCAATCATTAACTGAACTAAAATAAATTATAATTTTTAAATAATTTAATGAAAAAAATTATATTATATTAAGCTTATTATCAAAATTTCGTTTCGTTTAAATAATTAAATAAAAAAAAAAAAAGTGTGTTTATTAACTAAAGAGTTTTACAAATAACGTCTAACATGCTAAAGTAAAAATTAAAACACATTAATCTACTACCTAACACGATTATGTTTTAATATTTTTTTCCTATATATAATATTATATACACTAAACCATATAATTTACAAACGTGATACGATCCATTAATTTGTATTGATTTTTTCTTGCAACGGCTTAATTCTCTTCTGCACAATTAAATAATTTAACACCCTTTTCTAGCCTTTTTTTTATATATATATATATTATCTTATGTTGACAATTATTTATATTGATGTAACATAATAAAATCTTAAAGTAGGTACGTTTTTTGAAATATCAAACATTTATATAATTATATCTAAATATGTTTCATTATTTAACGAGTGGTAATTTTTATATAATTTAAATTAGTTCTAAAATAGATTTAAATTGAAAAGTTCAATTTAAAATTTATTAATATTCCTAATTATTTAATATGCTTTCGGATATTTATTTATACAACAAGATAATATTAATAAGTATTATTATATATTTTATTAATGATATATGTATAAAGCAAGCAGTTCAAAAATATTTCAATAATAATTTGATAAATCATGTCTAACCAAATCATTATTAACAGTTATATAATTATATTACTATATTAACAATATCAATTATTATATTTATTATTTCATAATCAGATTATTTATCTCATTTTATAATATATAATTTAAATAAAATATGTATGTACTTAGGTACCTATTAATATTTAATTAAATCAGCTTAAATGACATATATAATTTTTTGAAATTTAAAAGTTAATGAACCTTAAAAAATAATTATTACTTTTATCGTAATATCATGTAGATAATTATTTGATTATTGTGATATCAAATGAGTAATATAAAACATAGAAATTTTACAAAAAAAAAGAAATAAAAATTTTTTAAATGTTTTATACACCTGATGTTGTTAGAATACAATATATGTTAATATATTACTTTTAATCTCAAAGTAATTCAGTATTTTATTGTTGATGTTTTATTTTATAGTTCCATTATTTTTAAAAAAAAAAATAATCAATAATAGTAACCATGAAACAGCGTTAAACATTATAATGATTTATTATTTTTATTACAAACGTGTTATTTTAATAACAAGTACGAGTATTCTTATACAATTATTATTCAATTGTGAAAATATAAAATGAAAGTTTATTATTTTCAAAAAGTCTATCATATTTACTATATAGGTACACACCTATGTCATCTAGAGCTGATGGACTATCAATATTACGAAATGGAGCTTTTGAATAATATGACTTAACTCTAAGGTGATTTTTTTTTTTTTGAAAGAATAACGCAGGGGAAAACAGTCGATATGGGTTTTCTTGGTCGGGTCGTAAATAATATGGTTTTATCGATATATCCGTATTATGCGACAATATCGCATTAGAAAGTAGCCCCGCCACACCATCCTTCGACCTACACATAAGACTCGGAGTACGTATAATTTAAGCTTAGAGGTAAAAATTATTTTTTTTTTCTTTATATCGTTGATTTATACGTTGCAAACGAATCTATACTCACACGCGTACACAAACACACACATATTTCGAATTTCGTGTAAATATTTACAATTGATTCACCCTCAACACCGAGTATAGTGCAAATGTGGTTGATGAAATGCGAAATTCATAAAATATGAGAAACAATGATTTAAACTTGACGACTCTGTATCATCGTTCATCAGGTCATTAACATTATATTAAAGTCAATCAGTGTAGGATCGTCATTGTCATTTTCCGTACGTATACGTATTATCTTCATTCACGTCATATCATCGTATACATGTTCATAATAATCATAATAATTATTATAACTATAATGTTATAAACACTTGGAAAAACAATTATCACGCTTGTTTCGTAATAGTTACGATGTGCGCATTCGTCAGTTTAACTTTATATTTTAATAATACCTACCTACTGATTTAATGATTTAACACATAACTTATAAGGTAGCATAGAAAATTTGATTAAAATAAATTACAAGGGTATGCCATTATGTTTCTTGTATATTATAATAATATTATACTATTAAGTTGAATGCAGATGCAAAAAAAAAAAAATAAATATTATAATCATATTACAACAAGCGTATATTATAATATTATGAGTTATGACCTTAAATATAACATACATTTTTATAATAAATATATATATATATGTGTATGTGTGTGTGTGTGTGTGTGTGTTGAGGGTAAAAGCTTAAAACAGAGTAAAACTGAGTAATGTTGAGGCAAAGGATAAATAAGCATAAAGTTGTAGCATTTTAAAACTTAATAAGAAATTGTAATTATGTTATAATTAGGTAGGAAAATTAATCGCGAAATAAATTTTAACTGTTTTTAAATAACTGTTATTGAAAAAATAATAATAATGTGTACCTAGTTATTTTTGTTAAGGTCTTAAGGATGATACTTTTAATCGAATTTTAATTAATAATCTATTATATTCTTTGTCAAATTACTGATGTCAGATTAAATAATTTTTGTTTTTTTTTTGTACTTAAAAAAGCACAATTTTTATTTGTATTATTTAATTTATAAAAGTTAAAAATGAAAATAAGTATTTTAACTTTTTATTGTGTATTAGGTACTGTAGAGTTCTTTTCGAATTCGATTTTTAATTGTAACAAATTACAGATGTATATTTTTAATTTTATAAAATATTGTTTAATGTATTATATATTTGATTATTACACTTTATGTATATTGTACCTACCTTAAATTAATAATAATAAATATTACTACAGATTAAATAACCTTTTGATAAATCGATTTTTTTGAGAACAAAATTATCGATTTTTTTATCACCCATTACATTTTAAACGTAATTTATATTAATTTTACATTTTCAATAATTTCGCATTATATGGGTTTAATTGTTATTGAGACTCTACTAAATTATTATTTGCGCTTGGTAACAGATTATATGCATATAATTTAAATGTTCAACATTTTTGTTTGTAATTTTATTGAATGTCATTTGATTTTAAAATATAAATGTTTTTGTATAATGTTATGTTTTATACACATATCAAAATACTATTAAGTTTAAAATGTTATCATAAATTTTCCTTCAAATCACTTACTCAAAAATAAATATCTCAAACTCTATAATATACATAAACTATTTTTATTAGTATAAAATTCAAAATAATGTACAAAATAGTAAATACTTGTATATTCTCGTTAATATTAATGTATTTATATTATTTAATTAAAGTTATACAATTTTTTTTACACTTTAAATTTAAAGTTTATTGTAAAATAAACTACGAAATTGTCTAGAAAATAATTGTTGTTGATTTTGTATAAATTTAATAGTAATTTTTATAATTCTGTCACATCTTTAAAATAATTTTATTAATTAAATAGGTATTGAAAAATGAAAATATTTAAAATGTATTAGCACATTAATCACTAACCTAAAAAATACTTAAGTCTCAAATTATTATATTATTGACATTTATAGATTTAAAACGTTAAAATGATCTAGAAAGGAATGTATTTAATATATTAAGAAACGTCTATTGAAAGATAAAAAAGTGATGGAAAATGCTTAAGAAGAGATAAGAGTAGTATTGTAAAATACCGAAACTAAGAAAACTACGAAAATATTTTTTTATAAAAAAGTCATTCTGTCATATGATCCTTATTAATATCGAGGTTTGTTTCATACAATTCCATATGAGACAAAGACCTATTATTATGCACAGTACAATACAACAGATATGATAACGTTTTGAGTGAACGTTCGTCTCATTTTTTATGAATAAAATATCAAATGCAATGTGCCAAAAATATTTTTATTGTATGATATCATAATGTAAAATAGTAAAATACAATATTAGAAGTTGACGGGACATGAGGAATAGTAAATACAATTTGTATAAAATAAATTACGAATTTATATTAGTCGGTTCTCGAGATTGAACAGACCTTATTTTATTTGTATTTGATATTTTGTAACAAAATAGGATTATCATTATAATTGTAACTTTATTATCGATCGCTAACCATATTATTGTGACAAACTCATAATTTTATCTAAAAGACGAACCCGAGAATATCAGTGAGGTCGATGTTCAACTTATTATTACAGAAACCACAAATTAGTTAGAAGTATTGTAATACCCTAACCTAACCTAATATTTGTAAAAAAAACAATATTTTAAGAAGGATTTATCAAATTTTAATCAATGTTTTTTTGTTTTTGTTTTTAATAATCACATTCATATTATTTCAATTAAATATTTATAAATATGTTTCATGACTTATATGCAGGATTAGGCAGTAATCAGTTATACATATCAAAGCTATGGAATCGAGTTACAATTGTAATTTGTAACGGTTAATCAGTTACATAATTTTTAAGTAATATTAAAAAATAACTCGTTACAATTTTAATCGTAATACTTTTTATAATTGAAAATAATTATTAAAAATGTAAATAATAATATGAACGCTAATGAAGCTATTTCAAAATAGCTAATGAGATATTTATTATTTACAGATTATAAGAATTAAATTATAATTTATATGTTTACTATTGTATTTGTATACTATTAATTATGTTATTGTATATAGTATTTGTACATTTATATTTTTTTATAATTGTAATAAATACTTTATTATAGGTAATTTAAAACTACATTAGGATATTGTGTCACGTTACATAATTGTATTGCATTTTAAATAAACTGCAGTATTACACTTAAAATATTTGTAAAATTATATGTTTTGGGTTAAACGAAATTAATTTTGAAGTATAATACGGAGATAGAATATTTTAAATATTTATTGTTAATTTTAATTATTCTATTAATATTTTTATTTATTACAATGATAATTTATTAAATCATTGTAAATAAATCATTTTCAATAAAAAACAAAATACTAAAAAATATTAGATAATGTATTTTGTTATCAAATTGATGTCTTGATCTTAATAAATGTACGTGAATTTGTCTTAAATCCTTAACTTTAAGATTACCCAACAATGAATTATCTATATTATTATACAATTTCCTAAAATAATTGGGTTTTTGGTAATAATAACATCAATTACTTTGTTATTGTTATTGTACATTATTTGTAAAAATATTAGATACCTATTGGTTAGTTTTTTAATGATTTCAAATTTTATTACTGTGAGGTAATATATAAACAAGTACAATATATTATATAATATCATACTAAAAATAATTACGTTCTATATAATTAAATTAAAAATATATGGTAACTGTTGTACGGTAGAATATTGTAATAGGATAAACCAATAATTATATTGTATACCTAGGCTTTATTTTAAATAATTTTAATACAATTTTGTTTATCTTCACAAAATGCATATAAATGCAGTAATTTATTGCAGTCTACGATAAATCTAAGTTTTTTAAATGAAATTTAAAGTTAGAATTTGAAGAATATATTAGCTATAAAACTAAACAAAACAAATGCTTAATGATATTATGATTGAAGAATCGTTGTAAATTGAATATGATAATGTCAAAATCTACAAAAACTACCATAATAATATCATAGCTTCTGTGACAAATGGTAAATACTATTATGGAGCCATTACATTATTTAATGCATTTTACTCTATAATTTCTTATATATATTTCTTCGTATTTTTGTTAGTCAAGTTCATAGCTATTTGGCTATGTTATTATAGCGCATTTGGGGTATAAGTTGTTAAGTTAATGTTATTTACTGTCATATTATAAAAAAATTTTTTTTAAAAAAATAGCCCCGTGAATAATAAGACAAATACAATTTTTCGTATAAGTCACTGGTGTCAGTACAATTAGTCTGTAGGATGACATGCCTAAACAAAATATTATTTTCGTAATATAAGTACCTATTTAATCACGATTTTGAAATAACAAAAATAAAACAAATTGTTATATAATCGTTATTGTATAATGTTTTTTCTCGTGCTTACTGACAACACACTGGATATATTTGATAGAAATTCAATGTTTCCAACGTGTTTCAAAATTGATATTTATGCAATAGGTATATATAATATGTATATGCATGACTAACGTTCGATAATGTTCATTTAATGGTTTTCTGATGTGCTTGAAAAACATTTTCGTTTTAACCGTGTCGTTTATTTTGTATATTTATTGTCTTTTTGAGGTTTATTACATTATATAGATATAGTATTACATATATATATATATATATATATATATATGAATTTAGTATAAAGTGTATATAGTATACATTATATCTATAAAATAAGATAATATTTAATATCTTATAATATTATGACTTAAATTTATATTATTATTAGGTTTAGAATATTATTGTTTTTATTTTAAATAAATCAATAATAATGATAATTCTTTAGTCATACTTTGATGATAATTTATTAACGTACGTGTTGTATTAAAATATTGACAAATTAGTATATAGTGTATTTTATTGAATGGTAAGTCGTCTAATTTATTTTATTAATGATATGATATTGTAAGGGATTAGGATACAGGATGTAATATCTGAATTGAAAGAACAATTTATAAAATTTTTTATTAGAAAAAAAAATGTTTAGACAGTGTTGAACATAGGCAACTTAAATTGACAATCATGGGTGTCATTTTGGTAGCTCAATTTAAGGGGTAATATCTTACTTAGTTTCACATGCGAGGCGAAAATTTTTAGAGCGAGTAATTATGTGACCGGTTACTTGTACAATGGTCACATCATGGTCACAGCAACTTGCATAATACTTAACAGAAAATTAAAATTAAACGTTCAAAATTATTAATAAGGTAGATATTAACGATGATGGTATTAACTTATTGTTAGACTTGAACTTAGACGACCTGGACGGTCACGCTACGGACTATGATGGACTGACTTATCTATCCTGATAATGGAGGGTGGATAATGCGTATCTGGAATTGATCTCCATGATTAAAAATATACTTTATGATTAGAAAAAAAAAAAGAAATGAGATTTGTGTAAAATACAAACGATAATAAAAAGTATATTATAAGTATATTGACAAATATTAAGTGTTTTTACGTAATGTTCATAAGACGAAAAGACGATGAAAAACAAATTTTGCTGTAAACATAATATACAAAATATATTAATTACATAAAAACGACAATAATATAAAACAGATACTAATATTTTAATTAGGGAAATAATGACCAAAAACACAGATAAGGACGGTTCAGAATCTAATGCTTTAGGCGTGATAATAAGGATCGCGCTATTAGATATAGATACCTAATTATATTATTATAAGTAACTACTGTTAGTATGATAACTATAATTATAAAATTAAAAGAATATGATTTTTGTTTTGTTAAAATTTAGCACGTTTCTACTTAATCTGAGATTCGTTTCGTCACGAAAATTATAACGTTCAATACTTTTACCATGAAAGGTAGCATTTTTATTTATTTGCAAGCATAACTAAACTTGGATTTTTTATGAAAAAACAATCTAATGTTTTACTTTTTTCGACGAAAAAAAAACACAAATGTCATTTTTTCGTATAATCATTGATTTTATAATATATAGATACGCAATTGAGGAATAACATTTTTTTTATTTTCATATATAGTTTTAAACGTAAATATAATTACATTTTATACCTAGATTTTACCATGATTGTGATATTATTCAAATTTAATCAATATTATTAACGTCTAAATAACAAAACATGAATGTTTTAAAAAGCAAGATATTACATAAAAGAATAATGCAGATAAGATACAAGTTTATATGTAAAATAAAAATAAATATATAGATAAGTATAATATAATTTTATAAAATATTATATGTGTTTAGTGTGTAAACTTTCTAACAATATTATGGTGCTATCGTTTATGACTAAACATTTATTATTTAGATTTATTACCTATCTAGAAATGTCATCACGCCCATACACCTTATCGTAAACATTTCAGGTCATGATAGCTCTTCTTGCACTATACTAATATGTCATTTCTAACAATTTATTTAGGGCAATGCACTTTAACACAATAAATTGCAAAATCAAGTTACTTTGAATTTATATTTGACGTTTTGGTATGTTTAGAGTTAAATATTATATTCTTTACCAAAACTTTCCGTTTTTTTATCATGGCCTTTTTGTAAAATATCATCTGACAATGCTATTAACATCTATTTAAAATATAAAAAATTCGAAACACTTTAACTTTAATGTCAGTCGATATTTCACAAAAAGTCAACGAGAGAACATCTAAAATGATTCTCTTTTCAAATTTGGTAATAAGTGTTTTAAATCAAATTTAAATGAAACGATACAATTTAAATTTTGTGTAAAGTATTTTTTCATAATGGCCTATTAGAGTGACAAAGACAACAATTTCGAATATAATGTATTTTTAACGCAATTTAATATATTATTACTAACGAGTTATTAAAATTAATAATTAAAAAAATATGAATTATATAGGTATCAGCTTAAAGTTAATTATTTATCAGATCCCTGTTTATTAAAAAAAAACAATTGGTATAAAATTGTTATGTCCATTAATTTTTATTTGTCAAGTCAAATCAGAATAAAAAAATATTTAAACATCACATATTATAATGTAATCAATCATTAAATTATTAAAAATAAGAATTAACGACAACCGAATGGTGGTATAATTGAAGTTTCTATATAATTTAAATATTGAAATCAGCACAATAATTTTTTTGAAGTATTTGGTCCAAAAACACGATTCATTGTGCAATACTGCAGTTTAAGTACCTTTTTTGTAAAATTACAAGTATTTTACTCATAAGTGGGACTTTTGTTTTAACTTGTACCTATATATTATTTTAAAGTATATTTGTTTTATTTCATAATTTATGCTTCTATCGTTCAATAATACGTTTCCAAAATATAAATTATCAGTAATCGACTAGCTACTCATATACTCAGTTGTTAGTTTTGCATTCAATATATTTACAAGTTGAATATTTATCTTAGAATGTCTGATATGTTAATATAACCTTTATTTTACAAGCCTAGTATTCTTATTGAAAAAGAAAATTTATTATTACTATTATTATTTTAAATAAGTCCGTAGATTTTTTAGGGATATGTTCATTATTCCAAGCTAATCTTATTACTAAAACTAATAAAATATTGTTTACACACCTTATTTTTATTTCATTATATAAACAAATAATTTAATACCACGAAGACATGTTTTCTTTTTTAATATTTTAGATGTTTTTATAATAATAAAAATATTCCGTGAAAAGTATTTTATAAAAATTAATATAATTTTCTTAAAGATAATATTTACAACATATAATGTCTTATTTATTTTTTTATATGTTATTTTATTTCACAATATTACTTTATAGTTATAAATAGTTTTAAAAATTGAATGTACGTTATTTCGCTTCACATTAATTATAAAAACACTAGGTGAACTTAAATTCAATATTTAAATGTACGACTTTTCAATTGTTTTTATATAAGTATATTAGGTGGATATATGATTCGCAAAGAATCTAAGGGGGCAAATACCTCCCCCCCCATACAAACCGAAAAATTGAATTTCATAAATGTATATTGTCGTTTTAATCTTCCCTGTAGTTTTAAAATAAAAAAAATTTATAGTTCGCTTCTCCCGTTATCTTGGGTTCGATCCGCCCCTAATGATCCACATATAAGTTTGTTATTATATAATAGCACTGAAAACAATGCAAATATATTATTATTCTAATGTTTATAAGTCTGTTATCAGTATTATCATATATCTATTGATTAAATGACACCCCCATTGTATTTATTTATTATTAAATTTTGTGATAATTATTTATTGATGGTCATGAATTAAAAGTTTACGTTTATAGTTTTCAATAATGTTTTGTATAATATTATTATGTCCATTATACTTAATGTTCTATAAACGTTGAACTGGATCACAGTTAATATTATAAATATTATGTGAATAATTTTGACACGAACGACCTTAATACGATATGATGCGATATTGATTTTCTGAAATTTTAAAGCAGATACTTCTTATTTAAATCTAAAATAGAATTATCGAAACAACGGTATTACGGTTTACATCATTCTAGGCGTTCGAATAATCGATACCTACCACAACAGAAATCGTGATCCAAAATCGTCGCTCTGATACGACCGAGACGCGGCGGCTTCCGAGCACAATTGATATACTTCAGTCTGTACGTGGTACAGATAAAACACTATTTCCCCTGGAGATCGCGGCTGTGCACGTATTCTCCGCCGAGACGAAGCCGGAGAAAAATCTTTAGGAAACAATCACATTTTCTAGGGACCGAATACTTTCGGTTATCGAGGTTAAACACATTCGTGGTATTACAACGCATGCCGCCTCCGTCGCCGACGGATGTTCGCGCCGAGGAACCAAAAGTCATTACCCAAATGGAGACTCGTCGGAATCGGATTATGCTATTGTGCGGCTACTTTAATTATTATCAAGGGAGCGTTTCGTTACCACCACGGGGCGAACGATTGTAAATTTCATTTCGTTCTACCACCCGACACTGAAACAACAACAACAAAAACAACATCAACAACACCCTAGAGCAAATTCCACCGCTGCCGACACACCGAAAACGGTCCTTTTCCTTTGTATTCGAGTGCCGACGACGGTGCCATCGAAATCTTTATCATAGAAAGAGTGTGTGTGTTTGTGTGTGTGTATGTTTGAGAGAGAGTAAGAGAGTCAAGTGAGTCGTCTCGCACAATTCGCTCATTAAATATTATCATCATCGTCGAAATTGTTTTTCGTACTTAGATTATTACAAATGCAATAATGGTTTCTAACGTTTTAACCGTATTTAGTAATATTTAGAATTAAAAATAACAGATTCTGGAGGTAATTGTGTTTTGTATTAATCATTAATCGTATGGGTACAAATATATTTCTTTGGAAGGTCGATCGTTATTTTCAACAGTTAAATTATTTATCATCTTATACCAATCGCTAATAAACGAAATTATTATCATCGAAGCAAAGTCGATTTTGTTGTATCTAAGCTGATATAGTTTTAGATTAAACAGTGGCGCACACAGAGAAGATTAATAGGTCACAATCCCCCCGAAATGTTTTTCTTCATTTAATTTTGATTCAAAATCCATCATATGTTTATGCAACGAGACTCGCAGTGGTGTTTTTACAGTGTGTAAATATGTACTATTAGGTAAAATTTTTTCCGTATTACTAAATATTCTAAAAAATTCCCCTCTTCGGGTAATTAATATAACACCCCCCCACCACAACCAGAAAAAAATCATGTGTGCACCACTGAGATATAAAT
Organism: Eriosoma lanigerum; assembly: GCA_013282895.1. NCBI lineage: Eukaryota > Metazoa > Arthropoda > Insecta > Hemiptera > Aphididae > Eriosoma > Eriosoma lanigerum. The sequence continues at coordinate 51,219,888 of CM023357.1, read as the reverse complement.
GGTTTTATGAAACGCAGTGATACATACTACTATAGCATCATTAATTATGAATCTGTAATTTGTTGTTCATTTCGATCTAATTTAATAGTCTTTAGAGAAGTTACATAAATTTATTAAAACATTTTACCATGGATTATTTACGCAATATTAACAATTGATAATTTAAATTATTTCCTTATTTTATAGGTTATATATTTTCGGTATAACGCTAAAAAAATAAACAATATTTATAATATTTATTATATTTTTTCTGTTTATACAATATTGATTAACAAATTATAGTTATCAGTGGTTAAACAAACTTTATAATAGTTGACCTGACTATAAAAACTTTTTTAAAATTAAATTAGATCTTAAGTAGGTACTTACTTTTGTTTCATACATGAATATTTAATTAGAATTATTTTTAAACGAATTTCTTTAACAATTAATGTGTTTAAAAAACTTTTAAAATTAATATTAATAATATTATGTTTTTTTTAAAATATACCTCTATATATAATTGTTACTGTTAGAAAAAAATTGTGTTGTCATTTCTGTACAAAATGCAGTATAATGTAAAATTGTTCATGTTATTTGTAAGCACTTGTAGTAGAAAGGGACAATTAATTCAAAACGTGTTATTGACATTTTTTTTTATAATTCAACACCATTTTTTTTAATTTATACAATTATTCTATGCATAAACTCTCTATATTATTTAAATTTATAAAATATTTTTAGAGTTTACGTCGAAATATTCCATTAAAAACAATATAAATTTAACAATACGTTTAACCATCAGGAATGAAACAATAATGATGAGACTGGTATAATTATTTAACTGGTAAACATATAATATATTTTATAAATATAAGTTAAAGAAAGTTTTATAAAAATCTGTTATATCTAACTAATTTACCTTTAAGGAGTAACAATCTTTTGATCTTAGTATATTTGTATCTATCAGTAGAATTATTTAACAATATATTAAAAATACGGAGCAAATAAAACAATAATAAGTTACCAGAAAATATATAGATTTCTCTCTAACTATTATTTGTGGCAAAGGGTTTGTAATAAAAAGGTTATTGGAAAAAAAATATTGTTACAATTCGACAAGTTCATAATTTTATAAATATTTAAAATTTAAAATAATCTTTTATAATATGCAATAAAAAACACTATATAAAAAAAAAAAATAGTCCTATTATCGTCTAGTTACATTATTGGAATATTAACGATGTTATGTAGTTATTCTTTATTAGATTGAAACTTTTAAACATATTATAATTTTATAAAATTTATACAAATATTTTGTTATTTGACTTGGTAACATATAATTAATGTAATATCTTTAAGAAACTATTCAAAACTTATGAAATTGTTTAAAATATATTTAAATGTACCTATAATTTTTGATAAGTCAATTAAATTTTTATTCAATTCTCTGTATAAAAAAAAAAAAAAACAGTAAAATATTAAACTTCAAATTTTGGGGCAAATGTATATCTTATTATCACCATGAGATTAAATATTATTTGATATCGTAATACAAGATGAGATATATGTATATTGGAGAATATGTTCAATAAAAAATAACTAAAGTCTTTGTCCACTATTAATTAATGTCTATATCAAATTATCAATATAGAATAATTGTGTAATGAAGTATAAAAATAAAGTAACAATTAAATTGTTTTATAAAAGTATTTGTGTTTATATTTTAAAACTTAAACAGAGTATAATGTAATATACAAAGCAAATGAAAAAAAAAAATTATTTTATTCATTTTAATATTTAAATGAATTGCTATGAAGTAAGTTATAATTATCGATTGATAACTCATTAATATAAGACTTGAAGCAATAGCAAACTTAAAAATACAATCAAATCTAATTTCAAGTCAATTTCCTATAATATCAACAAATTAAATTAAATATATATAAATTAAAATTAATAAAATAATGATTATTTTAAGCATTTATATAATTTTTCTTTATTTTAACTTTAAAAATATTATATTGGACATAATCAAGGATGTATTTTAATAGAATGTGGTTGAATTCAAGAATATGAATAATTGATCGGAAAAAAATTATTACATTTTTCATCTTATAGATTATGTATGTCGAACTCAAAGTATTATCTAAGGCAACATATCGATAGAAATAATTGAATAGGTGGCAATATAAAAAAAATGGGAAGGTCGATTTTGGAGATTTATAATTACTGGCTTATTAAAATTATTATTTGAATGCAATGATATTGCTATCGAAAATACGATTCTGGATGAAATTCAGTTAGATATACGATATATTATTTTGGTAATCTGTTACAAAATTGTTTACGTTTGTAGATTATCATTATTATCAATATTATGATTATTGGTAGTTAATATTATACTAAGGGAATACTTTTGAAAAAATCAAAATCAATTTGTAATCAAAAGCATTTGTAGTAATTAGATCATTATTTATAACCCAAACAATTTTTCTAGACTTTTAAAAACACATACAATTTCATAATATTTAATTATACTAAAAACTAAATAGTTATACCTTACTTATTTGAAGCGAATAAAAAAAAAATTTGACTAACGAATTTTAAAATATTTTGTTAATAGATTAAGTAGTACATGATAAGGCTTCCATAATATTTTTAAACCGTTAAAGTTAAATCCAAAATTACAGTTAATATTATACATTTTTGGATAAACTTCAAAGCTCTATATTAAGTCATAATCAATCAAGTTATTTATTCTAAAATGTATTCTCATTTGTAGAACCCCTTTGTTAATACCCAATAAACCTAAATATGTAGATACAAGATACTCAAAAAATATTTCGAGTTTTACATTCAATTATGCAATATTTATCACGTAATATATAAAATCAAAATGACGGAAACGTTTTCAGTTATTATTTGGTAGTTTTTTTTCTCGTAAGGAAAAACTTTTGAGAAATTTGAAAAATAAGCAATATACTGTACTAACTAGTTGCAATTTTCTACTATAAGCATACTCAATTAATGGTAATCGGACCATTATTTCTACCCATAAAAATGTTTTCTGACACAAAAAAAAAAAACTATGTAAAATTTTTTATTGCTTCGCTCAAAATCTAAAATTAAATTATTGAATTTATAAAAAATAATAAATTTTTTTATTTATTATTGTACACAATTATAAACGATTAAATATTATTATATATATATATATATATACATTTATGTACATTAAATACAAAAAATAAAACGTTGAAACGTATAAAATAATATATATATATATAATTTTTTTTTTTTTGGGCCCCTTTAGATTTAATTTTTCAATATAGCCTAATACAAATAAACCTCGTCGCCGACGAGTTTGATCTGCCTGTTGTAGTCTAAATAAAATTATTAAAATAAAATTTATATATCTGGTATAGATAATATTTTTATATTCATAATATTATGTTTTTTTTTTTTTTTTTTTTTTTTTTTTTTTTCTTAAGTTTAGATTTGTTATTTAAAATATCTAAGCCAATTTAAATGTCAGAAAAAGCATAAAATTTTGATGTTTGAACGTAATCGCTTTTTTAATCTTATCATATGAATTCATTAAGGAAGTTTCTGACGTGAGAAATCGAGTTGTGAACATAATAGCTCATCTTCCTATTCAAAGGAATACCCTTACAGGTAGTTTATGATTTTGTCGATTGAACAAAGTTTGAAATTCACAATATTTGGTTTTATTATGATGTCACCTCAGAGCATTATAATCAAATCTTGTATGATGTGTATTATCAGGCCAATGAATATTTTATGAGATCTACCTACTTCATAAAATTTACTGCATATTAACCGCCAAAGTTTCCTAACTTTCGAAATGTTATTAATTAAATATATGTTTATACTGTATGCGTACCTAAAATATAGTGTTCTATTTTGATTAATAATTGTTTCACAATTATTGTAGTCATCAGAAAATAACTTGTATATTAATATAAAATCTAACACATTATAGTTTATACAATAAATATTATGGATCTCAAAATTAGTCGGTAGGTACATAATATTATCAATATGCAAATATTAAGTTAAAATGTATAAAATGTTCTTTGTAATTAATTCATTGTAACACACATCGATGGAGTAGTAAAAAGAAATACGAGAAAAAATAATTTAACAAATAAAAAAAAGTTAATTTATTTTATAAATGAAGAATATAATATTATTAAATTTGATGTATTTATAATTAAATTATAAAATAGAATTTAATACCAATTCAAATTCAAATTAGTCATAAAACTTATTAAAATAATATGTTTAGATTAAACTAGTAGGTATACATGTTAGATTTAAAAAAAAACAACCAATACATTATTTATTTAAATTTTTATAAGTGTATATTTTTATGAGCCGTAATTGATTATTGATCATCTATTTATTTAATACTTAACGTTTTAAAATTTTGACGGGAGTGATTGATATACTATAGAGGAATAAAAAAAAAAAAATAATATTCAGTATCACATACTTGCATCTTTTGTGTTATAAAACATTAATATTTCTTGTATATTCTACAGATGCTAAATCAGTTAAAAATAATATTAAAAAATCGTTAGTTAAATATTATTATACAGAATATTTTTATAAAAATAACAAATCATCAAATATTATTGTTTAAATTATATTTGATATTTTTTTAATGTACCATTGATAATTTTAATTACCTATATATGAATAAACTTATTATTTTGAACATAATAACATCTTAAAAGTAGTAATAATTATATAACAGTGGCATTAATAAATATTATATTGTGATTAACATTTAAGTGTAAATTATTAACTACATTTAATATGATTTTAAATAGGTAATAATATAATATATTATTTATTTTATGATTATTGTTTTAAGTTAAATTTATAATGGGTTTGTTTATATTTATTTTTTAGTTTGTCTTTGAGAATTTAAAATAATTTCTTTTGTTTAAAGTGCGATCATAGCTTCTTACTAAGTTTGAAATTACTTACCTTTAAGTTTAGATATCAATTAAGTACATTTTGTTTAGTTAATGTTTAATACTTAATATGTTTTTTATGAGGCAGTTTATTTAAATTTATTAAGAGATGTATTGCGGTTGTGTTACTAGAAATTATAAATTTGCATTTAGACGATTTTAGAATTGTATAGTTTATAACATTGTAGGTACATAATTTTTTGATAAGATGCATGTTTTTATGTTCTCATAAAAATATGATGGCTGTCCATAATATGATAATGATTAAGACATCAATCAAAATCAGTTAAACAATTTTAAATTAACTAAAAACATTATATATTCATAAAAAAGGAAAATTGTATTTTAATAAATGTTCATAATTTTGTTTACATATTATTCTTACTATTATCAACATTTTAATTTTTCCAAATTGAAAAAAAAAGATTATAATTATAATCAAAGACTAACTGCTATCTTTATAATTAAAATCACATTATTTTTTTGAACCGTTCTGCGTGTTATATTAACCTCATCTAAAGCAACCAACGATGTATTGAACTAACGCTTTGTCAATTCAAAACCTTGAAAAACGATGCTCGACCGGATTACATGAATGATTGAAAAAATAGTAAAGTCGGTCAGGCATTAAAAGATATCAACGAGTATCGAATATAGGTCGAAAAACTAAAGAGGATTTGGCTCAATCATGTCAAACGTTCAATATCACTTAATGTCAATATTCCCATTAATTTATTTATCCATGATTTTTTTATAAAAACGAACTTATATATAAAACAAATATAATATATTAATATAAGTATTGATTTCGTATTTTATAAAAGGTTAGGATAGTACTGATCTGACAATATAACTTTAAAATTAATGATTAGAATAGTTGATTTTTCCGTTCGATACCTAACTTCTAGTATGATATAGCAGGTACCTACAAAATTGTTTTTCTTGAATATACGTGTTTGTAAACGTTTATTTTATGTTTATCAACGATAATCAATAAATGTTCTATTAATATAAATTTTTTTAAGATGAATTATTGATAATGATAACGTATAGTCGTCAATAAATTGTAAAAACAAAATTGTAATTCGGTATACGATGCTATACCTATCTATATTCTTATTTCAAATGTAGTTTGACATTTTTAAATTTTGTATAATAATATACTTATTAAATAATAACATAACATTTTATATTTCTATCAAGTTATATTATTTAATAGTGATAAAATAATTATAGTACAAATAAATAATATAATTTATATTATTTTATTATATTATAATTTATAATAATTATATACATTGTTGATTTAAATTTAGAGAATTAATATAATATGTTATAAGGGCTAGAAAAGAATATTTTAAATTAAACAATCTCCTTTAAAATTTTCGAATAATAAGAACGAAAAAACGAAGAGTGTTATTAGAATGAAACTGTTAAACTATTTTTATAACATGATTGGCAAAGCTCAAAAGTCATATAAAACCAGATCTACTGCTAAATTTAATTCCTCTAGGGCCTGCTTCAGGCTTTACTTTCTAATATTCTACTGGATTTATAAGACTCTTTTAATCCAAAAATGTATACAAAAACAAAACGAAAAGAGAAAAATAACAAATATTACTATAATATCAATCACTCCCATTTCTCGCAGACAAATCTATTACAGAAAATATAATAATTTATAATAAATTGTGTTTTTATTCGTATATAGGTATATTTTAGTATTTATATTTAAAAATATGGATAAGTTACTATAAAACTAATTGAATTAAAATTAATATTAGGATCATAAATAAATACTAAAACAATTTATTGAATGGTCAATTTATGGACATTGTTGCCAATATTATTATTTTATATTAATTATAAATAATTTTCATAAATATAACTTAAAATAGAAATATGTGAATTTTATATCAACAAATAATATAATAGATATTATAAATCATATTATGTAAAAAATAACAATAAAGCAAGGTACAATAAATAGTTAAATTTCGATTCAACGAAAACACATGCTTTGGCTGTTGGAAAGTTATAAACTCGTAGTAAGTTATTGTTTTTATGACGACATAAATAATAAAAATACCTATTATTAAAACTTGTATATGAATTATATAGGTACAATAGAAATATAATCTTGACTTTGTTTAAAACTAATTGTTAATATATATATAAATATATACATAATACTTACTTAATTTTAAGAACAAAATATAATTATTATAAATAGGTACTATAATGGTAATTTATAATATTTTATACTACTTAAATAAGAATATTACCTAATAACAAAAAAAACAAAAAAACAAAATTTACTAACATATTATATTAAATTCATTATTATAGTTTGATAGTTGATGATTACTTATTTGAATTTGGGTTAGATAATAATAAATATAAATATAGTATGTAAATATTGGTACATTAGAAATTATACTATATAATATATAAACAATAACCACAATGTACAAATTACTTATAATGAAAAACTTTAAATTTATAATTTATATAAATAATTACATACTAACAATTACCAACATTTATAAACTCCCAAAATTATTATTGTACAACATCTAACTATCAATTATCATGATGTGAGATTTCAATCACACGATATTGGATTAAATTTCAATGATTTTCGTTTACGATATCTTGCTGTAGATACATTTTGAGGACCTAGTGCTCAACTATGACGTAAAATAAAAAGATACTTTCCACCATGATGTAAACGTAATTATAATCCTAAATTATGCATTGTGTCACGCGACCAAAGAGGTAATTCCGTAATGTTAAAGAAAAATTTCCTAACGGATATTCCCTATTCACATCATTTCCCCGTCCTTTGATCACAAAATTAAGGTTAGATGTCCAATATATTAAATCTTTACCATAGTCATGGTGAATGTTCCAATATTTCAGGGGTAATTAATGAATCTGAACTTTTTTAAGCATAATAATAGTAATTTACCAGATACAATATCATATAAATGTATGTACACTGACGATATCACCATCACAACGTATGATTAATTTGAGTTAATCATTTTTAATTCTCATTTGAACAAAATATACACAATTTTTCAACAATGGCGCCTCGTATCAAACACGTAAGAAACTTAAGTAACTAACTTATACATACATAGTTGTCAATTAAAAACCAACATTAATGTTCGCATATTGTTAAATAGTTTATAATCCTCTTCATAAATACTTTTTTATCACTATTTGAGTGTTGCTAGAACACTATCGTATAAGATCCATTTACTTAATAATTCTGCAAAAATTATAACAAAGAACAATATAATAGAAAAACTATAAAGATTAACCAGGGAAGCATATATGAATATTACATACAAGCAATAGTTTATTCAGTCAAATATGTCAAATATGTCGCTTCTGTTATTGAATAATACATACAAAGTAGATATTCATTTGAATTTAATCATATACATGATTTGGGTGTAGTGAAGTGCCCACATTCAACGTTGGACTGCTACCACAAGATAATGAAAAAAACAAATTACAGTAATATAGTCAGTAATAGCTTGCCTGGTTCCAATTTACACTGGCATTCTCTAAAAGAATATACGATTAGGTTAAATTTGAGAAGATCTGTTTCCCAACAGTTTGTGAACTCTGTCTCATCTACTAAAACGGGATCGAGGATTGGAAATCAGAATAAAGGCCAGTTAAAAACCAATTTATAACAGAATCAAGAATCCAATACCCAGCTTAAGGCTAAAATGGCAAGAACAGAAGACGATTAACAGAGTTCGAACTGGCCATGGCTGTAGTATAGAATTACTATCTAAATGGAAATTAAAAGAAAACAGATAATTTTATGTGATTGTAACCATTCAGTGTAATCTATAAGCTACATAATGGACGACTGTCCTATCGGTCGTTCGAGTGCATAATAAATGAACTTAATAATGCCTCAATCAAACTTCTCGAATAAATATACTAGATATGACAAAGTTTCTAAATTAAAATATATTTACTTTGAAATTAAATTTGACTCATATACCTCATTACATTATTTATATGTTTTATATTTTTATTATTTATGAATAAGTTGATGCAACTACCGTTTTTAATTAAGTAAAAGTAAAAGTGATATAATATATTTATTTACCGTTCTGTCAGATACATGCTTAACCCTACAATGGAGAATGGCAGTTTGGCCAACGACAGCCGTCACGTTGTGAGGTGAAACATCGTCAAAAAGTGGTCTTTGTATGGGTGCACCTTTTTGTGATGTCAGTTGTATATTTTGCTGCATCAAGCTTGATTCCATTGAAACTAGAACAAAAATATGAATATTCATTTCATTAAAATGAATTGAACCAACGGTTATATTTATTTTTCTCACATTTATGCTTAGATGACAAAAATAACAGCCCTAATTATTTCGGGGACGCGTTTTAGCTAATTTTCTTCTTAACTAAATATTATAATTATTACTATAACAGACGACAGTAATTATTATTTGTATCATGATGTTATGTACAAATGTTACATACAATTTTAATGTTTTTACTATCTACTATTTGTTACTTAAAATCTTAGATATTTTACCACTAAGTTTGAATTCAAAAGTTTTTGGTTTCGAAACTAAATATTATAAAATTACAGTGAAGATCATATTATTATCTTTAGTTTTCTAATAAAATATCATATATGTACTAATACATTAAAGATAAAGGTCTATAGTATATGTCCCATAGGAATATTATATTTCTCAGTTCTTTGTCGTCAACATACATCTTAGATACCTGTAGTGGGATACAAATCAGGAACTGTATTATATATTGTTTGTTTTACAAAAGACAAGGAATGAAACCATTATGGATAAGTGTCGGTAAAACAAATGTTATTATATTTAACAAATTGAAAGAAAAGAAAAACAACATTAATAACAAAACATAAGAATAACATTTTAAAACTCAAACCTGCTCATGTTCATTATCTAGTGGATTAATAATACATATATTATCAATTTATTATACGAATAGATGTTAAGTTACAATAAAATTTTATGTAAGTATAATAAACTCATAATTATTTACATAAACTACTCTAATTATAAGATAAACTGGTATTAAAAATCACAGGTTTATGACATTTTAAATTTATTTATTTATGAAAATTGACATCTTAAATTTCAGAAGCTGACTAAATGTCTTATTAATAAAATTCTTGAAATATTATCGACCATAAAGTTGTAATGAAATAATAACTTTGTGCGTTTTCTTACTGAGTAACATAATTTATACTTAATAATATATAAAAGAAATTCAATCATCAACATTTTAAAATTGGATTTACTCATAAGACATATTATAATATGAGTCCAACTCCTCGTGATGCAATGTGCATTTATTTTTCAATAACATATTTTTACATATTTTTAGTTACCTACTTTTTATATTTATAATTAAGCTTAGGCTAGGAAATTAAATATGAATTCATACTATTCATAATCAGAATATGTGTGCGCGCGTGCGTGCGTGCGTGTGTGTGTGTGTGTGTGTGTGTGTGTGTATAAGTGTAAATATAGTTTAAAATCTATAATATATCTAGTGATCTTTATAATTAATTATATTTATAAACTTATTATAAAACTAAATAACGAATAATATCAAATATGAATATTTGTAACATTAATTAAATTAATATTAAATTTTATATAAACAAATAATATTTTATTTTCAATTAAGTTTCTTAATTAATTAATTGTATTTTTTAGTTAAAATATTAAAAATAAAGTTATAGAGAAACCGAAGAATATTCTCAATTTTTTTAAAAATAAAATCAATACTAGGTTATGTTTTGGGTAAGTGTGGAGAAATAAAAATACGAGCGGAAACCAATTAGAAGACAATATTCGATAACCCCTTACTGAGATCATATACATAATATTTTATGTGTACAGACCTCATTCATATACAATATTTATAACGGTATTTTTATTCGGACCCAACTCAGATGCAGATCGATACATATTTAAGTTTATAATAATATACCGTCTAAAGAATAAAATGAAATATGATGACCAATTGAAACGTTACTAAAGAGTTTTTTTAACCAAATAATTTATATCAATCAAATTATAACTATAATATAATATGAATATAATTAATATTTTATCATTTGTTTATGTGTGCTGTATGATACAAATAATGTAAGATAATAATATTAATATTAGTTTTACTAAACTTTTAACATTTATTATTTATAACAAATTTGATTTAAATTATTGTTATAAATTATTTTAAGAGAATCATAATAATTTATTGATTATGTTCACATTCCAGTGACAAACGACCGTAATAATTTGTAAAAACTAATGGACAATTGTCAATTGACAAACGCCCATTCATGGAAATTTATTACTGTCGAGCAAATTTGTACATTATTTTTTGAATGCATAATATATTATATATAGTAATATTACTTTATAGATAATAATTGAATATAAATACCTACTATAACATTACTTAAATTGGTTTCCATATTACTAATAAAGTAATGTTAAAAATAATTACACCATAAGAAATAATAAATTGTAAAAATATATTAATTCTATAAATAGTATAACTATTTACATTGTCACTGTGTATTCTATATAAATATTTCTATATAAATAATAAATTTAATTTTTCTTATTCAATAACTTATGAAAAATTAAAAAAAAAAAAAAATGGTGTAGAGAACAATATGCTTACTAATAATAAAGAAAAATAGTAATTTTGATAATACTTCAATTTATATTAGTAAATTTGTTACGAATTCGAAACAATAAAAATAATTGTATAATATATGAAAATAAATATAAAAGCCTGACGTTGTGAACTCGTCTTGCTTCGTTGATCAAATAGTAGTGTGTTATATTTTATTATAATTTGATTAAAAATATGTTTATTATAATTTATATATATATATATACAAATAATTCAGTATAAAAAGTTATATATAGTTATATTAAACTAATACAAAAAGGAATTGAACAAAACACAGAATAGAACAATGATTTTATGTAATATCTATTATTACATTTATAATTTACATTATCGATTCCCATTATGTAAGTTACATAGAAATTCAACTATTTTATTTTTTTTAGGGTGAACTCTTATACTTAATTGAAGTTCATTTAATTTTAAAAATTATAAAAATAATTGTGATAAAAATCTAAATAATTTTATATTGCTAGAGATATATTGATTACTGCTAACTAGTCATTTCCAAATATCGATCAAAACTAAATAACACAGTTTTATTAATTTATAAAAATAATTTCAATTCTTATATATTATTCTTCATCTACATTAAAACTATTATAATTTATTAAATAATAATTATACTATGAAAATAAATAAAATTAAAGTTAATATATTTTCAATGGTTTTTTTTTATTTTTTTTATTCTTAAAATTTTAATAATTTTAATAAAGTAGGTTGTTCTTAAAATGTAATTTACATGATCAAAAATAGAAATTCTGTGGTTTATTTTTATACTTGAAAAATAATGCGGAATTAAATTACAAATGTAATGCAAGTTAATTATAAATAACCTATCTATTGCATATCGATTATGAAAAATAATATTAAAATTAAACTTTTGAATTCAATCATTTTAAATAAATAACAATACAAAAAATGAATCTTAGTAAAGTCAATGAATTTTTCTTCTAAACCATTATGTTAAATAATGAGAAAAAAATTAGTAATTTTTATTTTTATTAGTGATTTGTTAATAAATAAATTTAAAAAATTTAAGTAGTCATGAAAAATTTCAGAAATATAATAATTAAGAAATTCCTAATTTTATTTTTTGATAAAGCTTAATATTTTGTTTATAGCATGTAAAAATTAGAAACATTCATTGAATTTTTGAAATATATTTCATGACATTAAAAATAAACTATACAAATATTATTATTTTAATTATAATTAATAATTACAGAGGTAATGATAGTATTTAAATAAATTTAAATTTAATTATCTAAACATTCTGAACATTTAGAAATAAAAATCATTGAATTCAAGTAAAGCGTATTCACTGCTGTTAATTTTATTTATATCTTCATTTTCTTCTATTTGTTAAATTATGTCTTTTTTTAAATCGGTCTGGCTTAGTATTTCTACATTTATATTTAAATTATGACTGCGCAAGTTCTATTATCGCCCATATTTGCACGGTGGTATATCAATATATCGCGCGATATTGATTTATTATCAAATTAATGTAATGTAAATAAAAAAATAATAATACAATTTATTTTTAAACACATTTTTTTTAGAATTTTCCAAAGTCAGAAATTTCCAATTTAAAAATTTCTAAAAAAGAAAAACCCTTCTTGCATAACTAAATTTAAAGAAAAATTATTTAACATGTATACTGTAAACGAGTGGCGTACTTAGAATATTTGTGTATTTGGTTTTCTACAATCGAACATAATAATATGCTTTATTTTTATTTAATACATTTTTGTAATTGACTAATTATTGATATTTAAATTAAATTATATTTGATGCATTCATAAAAATACATCTATAAAATAGATTTATTTGATATTTTATATAGTGTGCTCTCGCTAGCTATGTTACTATTTTTAAGTAGTCGTTTTTAAATGTTAATATGATGCCATATTGTTTTAGTGCAGTTGTATAATTTTATTACAAATTAGGTACCTATATTATTTTAAAATAACTCGGACACAAAATACGCTATTTATAATAGTTTATGAGTAGTTATTTACTCTAGAATGCATTAACTAGGTATACATTTGAATACTTTATATATTATAATTTAATATATAAGGTTTTTAATAAAACATTTTAAAAATGTAAGTATTATTATATTTGAATGTATTATATTTCAGTTATTTTATAATACTCGACCTACATTATAATTTACCTATTTTTGATTTGACTTCGTTCATTTGATATGTGAAATATGTATAATTTAATCGTAAAATATATTTTAATGTAATTTGTAAAATGTACATTTATTAAATATTAACAAATATGTAACATATTTATAATCAATACGTATTCGAACTAATATTATGTTTTATCTCATTATCGAAACTTTTTATGAAATAAAATTTACATTTTTTAAAATATTTTTTATTTGTAATTGCAATAAAATACATTTAAAGTTGAATGAATGATATAATAATATATTTAAAAAAAAACTGATTTTATTTTTCACTAGAAATTAAATTTTTTAATAATTTTTTAATTAGCGTGTACCTATATAATATATAAATCATGTTTTTAAGTTTATTAAGAAAACATTTAAAATGTATATAATTCTCATAATTTCAGTAAAAAAAAAAATTTTGTAATTAGAAAGTCTATTACACTTTTCCTTCTTTAGTGTAATATATTTTTTTAATATCAAATTAATGTTTTAATACACTTAGTTTTTTTTCCACACTTCAAGGACATCACGTTAATTTTTTTTTAATGTGAATTACCCTTTTTCAAATTATTAATCAGTTTATTCCTCTAAACATGTCTAAAATATTTATTTTTATTAGCCATTTTTATTAAAATTATATACGGTTGTTTTATTATTCTAATAAAGTACTTATAATATATAATAGAAAAATTATAAAAAAAAAAACAATTAATTTTAATTTAGACTCATCAAAACTAGTAAATGATAATTTGGATAAAAATAATGTTATTATTCGAAAATGGTAAATGAAAGTTGTTATATATCAGATACTGTTACAATAATTGTTGTCATAAAAATATTATAATAAAAAATAATAACACATTTTAATATTCAGAACATATTATAATATTATTATCTACTTTGTATAGTCCTTAAATATTTTATATACCTGCAATGTCCTTCAATTTTTCTTTTTAGACTGTATCACGTAGTTGTCTTCCGCAAATTTTACTTAAAGTGTCTCTAGTTTAATCTATATCCATCCACTTATTTCAGCTTAAACGTTCCTTTCGATCGCTCCTACGCTATAAAGCGCCAGTTTCTATTTTAAGGCATCTCTTATCACTTTGTATACTACGGTTTGCTTAACGAAACTACCAGATTCTTACTCTTTTATGGCACTGCTTATTTGTGGTACTTTGGTCATTTATCTTATCTCTTTATTATGCCTTCTACGCTTCACTACCATTATTACATTGAATACAACCCGCATTTATGGCTAACTACTTTATTTTCCAAAGCCCCTAGCTTTTGTTCGGTGGTTGATACCATTGTCTATATTTTGAATCTGTGCATATTATACGTCAAAGTTATTTAGGCCAAGTATTATATACAATCTGATTTACATAAAATAATCAATTATTATTACAATTATAAATCACAGTTTAAAAATAAAATAGATTTTGTTTAAATTAGTTTTTAATTGTTTTACATACAGATAAATTTGAGTAAATTGTAATTATTTTTCATTTGAACTTTGTATTTAATAGTAAAAATATGAACTTTATAATTATTTAATTATGTAATACATATTTTACTTTAAATACTATTTATGATGGATTATCTCATTTGAAAATATAGTGATTATTCATTCACAATATTTTTACTCAATATTAAAACAGATATTTAATATTTATTATGATTAAGTAAAATTAATTCATCATTCCTATTAATTTTTAGAGAATGAAATTGCGAGAAATAAATATACTTTTTATAATTTTATCGTTACCATTAAAATGATAGGTCATTATAATAACACAGAGGGCCATCAAGTATTTGATACAACAGCATATCGTTGTTTTATTATTATTATTATTATTATTATTATGAAGGAAAAGAGCAACCGAAAAGATTAACCAGACTCTCTGGCATAGGTATACAAAAGTATTTGTCAAATGACAAAACGGACCTCGATTTTTCTTGCCTTTTTTTCCGAAAAACACGATCCCAATTTTTCAAGACTTTTAACTCATTTGTTCCGCCGCCCATTTTTAATACGCGTTAGCCATTCGAGCCATACTGACACAAATTTTTCTTGCTTTCCCATCTCCAGGTATTTTTCTCTTTTTTAGAGTTTTAATAAATGATGAGAAGAGAAGAAAAATTGACTGATAAAGGTAGTGCAATGTTTCTGAAACAATGTTTTCGCGTGTAACGTATCGAATTTTTGTAAATTATTTTCTCTTAGCGATCTTCAAAATGAAAGAAAAATAATATGGCCAAATACTATTTATTCCTCTTCAGTCTGTTAATTGAATTAATTGTATATCTTTATTGTATTATCAATCTTTTATTAATTAATTATATATAGCGTCCCATCCTTGTAATTATTTTATAGTTTTTAATGTTAAACGTTTTGTTTGAAATAATTATAATTTAAATTGTCTAAACACATTGAACAAAGTTGAAAAAAACAAGTTGAATAAATATCTGTTTTTAATGTGTTTAAGGTAATTAAATATATCAATTAAGTAATAAAAAAGCTTCAAGATAACAACTACACATTAACTATACATAAATTGAAATGGTACGTAACTAATATTTATTTAATAGCATTTAGGTGTCAACTACAGGGATTTAATATAATTAGTTATCAACCTTCTTAATAGTTAAATTATTATAAATTTATAGTTAATTTAATATATGTAAATGTTTTCTGTTATTTACACGTAATTTTGTTATTAATATTTTAATTTATAATACTTATATTAAGTTTTTCCTTTTTAATTTTCTTGTTTTATAATAATACATAATGTTTCAAATATTATTAATAATAATACACATGTACATATGTATTGTTACTTAAAGTATTTTTTTTTTTTTAAAATAAGACAATCTTCAAAATATTGTAAATATTGCAAAATTTATCTATTGTGAAATTTTAAATACAAACGTACCTAAATTATTTATATTTAATATTGTTTTCAATTTAATTATTTTATTTTATTATTTATATAATTTGTCACTATAGAATTTTAATAAGAAAACTGGTTTGTAATTTCATAAATGTATAGTTTTTTCTTTAAATTATTAGGAATAATTTTCAACATTTGTTTTATAAAATAATTGGTTAGACAAATTGTAGAATATCATTTTACAAACTTTCATACTATGCAAAAATAATAAATTTGTTTATTTTTACTAACAATATGTTTCATTGATCCAAGTTTAATTTATATATAATAATATGAGCGTGTGAGATATGGTGGACACATCAACAGGTCTCACTAAATCTACATATTATTTTCAATGTTTTTAGCATCTGTAACAAAATAATATATAAAAGTTTTCCATTTTCCAAAAAAATGCAATTTTTCTATATAAAGAAACCTTAAGAAATACAATTCTTACCACTTAAATTTCAAGTAATAATTGTCGTTTTTTGTCAATTTATATACTTTATTGGAAGCTTTTTAATTATAACAATAATTATTATAATATGTTTTTTATCAAATTTTCATTATTATTATTATTTTTTGTTGTAAATAGTACCTAGTGATTGTAATGTAAAATCGTTCACACTGCATTTATATTACATATTATAAAATGATTTCATATATTACTATTATCCGAGTACAATACAATGTAATATAATATGTTTATATATCATACTAATTAATTATGTTTTTCAAGTGTAGTAGAATATAAAAACTCCAATATTTTACGAAACATCTACACGTTTAAATGATTTGGTACTCAGTGAAATATTTTAACAGACTCCATTAAACAAGAAATAATAAGTACTAATATATTCTAAAATAAATTATAATAATATAAAATTAATTTACAAAATAAAAGATCATCAATAAATATTATCCATAAAGTAACAATAATGTGCGTTTTACTACATTGCTTTGTAAAATTTGCATACACGTTAAAATCTAAATACGTAACTAGCAACTATATTATTTATTGTTTAGGTTATGTAATAAAATTTACATTAAACACATATTACATTTAACAGTATATATTTATATTTTAAGCAATTCGTTATTTTGTATTTTTATTATGTTGCGGACTTGAAGTGATAAACACAAATAATTGTTTTTTCTATAAGCTAATACGAAACATTATAAACATAACATCAAATTAATGACATGGTATTATGTTTGTGAACAAACTTTAAAATCAATTTAGTATTTAATGATTTTTTAAAAATAAACAGTGTTAGAAATTATTCTTTTACGTCGAATTTCTATAAAATATATCCTATAATTACAACAATTTGTAAAGTTATTATACGTCGGATGTGTATATATAATATATTTTAACCACTACTATACAATAAGTTGCTACAGTAAACCGATTTAGTTTTTAACAAAGTATAATAGACTATAGACTATTCAGTTACAGGACGTTAGGACGAATTTCAAATTTAGTGGAGAATAAAAATGTCTATAACACATCAACATTATTGTGATAGATTTAATTTAAAGTTTATCTATGTAGCACGTGTAATGAAATATAAAATTATATATACTATAGAATCCTGACATCAACTAGCATTAACCATTCTCAATACAATAAAGAAAAAAAATAATACGTTTTATAAGTTTTTTTTTTTTTATAAATAGACAAAGTTATGAAACTTATATTAACTTAATACAAAAAATATCAAAACGTTCAAACAGAAAAAATAATATTATGTATTATTGAATTTATTCCTCGCAGATAGAACTCTTTAGTGAATTACATAAAATGGATTACAATTAACAAATATAATCAAAAGGTATTTGTACTATTTTCGAAAACAGTAGAAAAATTAACTGAAGAAAATACATAACATATTGTGATAAATAAAATTTATTTTGATTTTTTAAACCTTTTTTTGTGTACATTTTAATTTAATTTCTCATACTTAATGATAAATAATAAAAGCTCGTAATAATATTGTTAACTTCCTTGAAACTTTATTTAATATTATAATTATTTATTTTTTACAAAATAAAAATAACTTGTTTTTGTTTTACTAATCTACTATAATATAAGAGTATTTAATTATATTGTTTGGTAATAATTTATAAATTTATAATAATTGTTTATAAAACATAAAAAATACAATTTAATTAAATATTTTAGGTATGTGTTTCTATAATTTTTATATTATTACAATTAGGAAAGTAAAAAAAAATATGTAATTTATAATAATATAGCTAAAGAGTTTGAAAAAAATACATACTTGTGTACATCGATGTTCAAATTATAATCCTATAACTTTATACTACTTATGAATGTTTACAAAACTACATAAAAAGTTTAAGTATAAATAAACGATAGTTTATTTACTGTTAAACCTAACCACAATAATTTTATCTAGCATTTGAAATTTAACAATTACCGGAATATAATTTTACACGCAATTAGTAGATATTTAAATTATAATAAAAGATAATAAAAATATGAATAAAGATTTATATTATTTATGAAACATTAGCTAGGCACTTTAAATATATAGATATATTTAAAATTATATCAATTCTTAATGACTATTATTTACATTCCCTCATGTCATTAGTACTACTGTTGGATAGTTCCTTAAACTCATGTGAATTCACGTAAAAAAAAAATATATAGAATCACCACATATATGCTTATTGTAAATTACTCTTACAAATTGTATATTTTCCAAATAAATGTTAAAAAAAAAAATTATTTACATGTCATATATTTTTTTTTAAATTTAGCCATACATTTAATAAAATTATTTTAAATGATTCAGTCATTGTTTCATAGGAAACAATGTAAATCTAAGTGAACTTTTATAATAATTTACAGTACGCTTATCTCATTTTATTATTTTTAATATTTTTATTTTTTAATACTGACACAAAAAGTTATAATGAACAATTATTTTTTTTTTTTTTAATAACTTATCATTACATAATTATTAAATAATTAAAAAATATGTTACTAAAAATTGTAAAACTTTCTTTTCAATTTTGTTTTGAAATTAATAACATTAGTCAAAATTAAGTTAGATTTACTTACAGCTAAAAACAATATATTATTTATTATATCTATTTACAATATTAGATGACATATTTCATATATGAACTACGTTTAACCGACAAACAAAGAATCATTTATCATAATATGGAAAAAATTGTGATTCAGTAAATACCTACTTTTGTATTTTCATTATTTTATCAAATCATTAATTATTACTTTTATTATATTTCCTATAATAGTTTAATATATTTAATATTGTATATGGTTTTGAAACCAAGGTTTAATTAAATCCATTACATTTAATTTGACAATAAATTTAAATTTAACATACTATACAATATATTTTATATATTATTTTAATACTTAAAAAAGTTTTACTTTATTATATATTTTATATAATACTTATATTAAAAAATTAATAATGAAATTTATGTTTAAAAAATATATTAAACGAACAACTAAAAAATAATTATGTGGCAATTATTTAAGGTCGTTGCCTAAATTAGATAAAAACCCGAAATTTAATTAAAAAAAAATAAAAATAACTGAATGACAATTATACCGCTAAGAACAATATTTGATTGCCAGATAATGTTTCTAAGGTATAATCATTTGGTTCAATAAACCAGCAAAATCCACCGACAAGAACATTTTTGAAGTATTTCAGTCAGTATTGTACTTACTGTCTTAAAAAGATATTCGTATCATTGTAATACATTATTTTAATTTTATTTTTACAGTAGTAAGTAAAAAAAAAAAAATATTAATAATGCATTAATATATTAACTATAGATTATTAATTAATTATGGATAATGCAATTAAGATAATTAATTATAATTGAAATTAAAACATAGTCAATAACCTTATTTGTTTTGTATTATTACATAAATAAATATCAAAAGTAAAATTATACTAAAGTTTACTATATAGGACTCTTGATTTGTTAAATTTAAGAAAATATTGTCTTGTGTATTAGAGCAATTAGGAAATCGAATGCGAATTGATCAAATTTCAATAAGGAAACTAAATGGATTAAATACCATTAAATGTATAAAAAATACATTTTATATGTTATAGATAGTAAAATTATTTTTATAAGTATTTCATGAAACGTAATTTTAACTTCATTGAATGAATTTTAAAATATTACAAAATTTTTGGTTGCACAAGTATTGTTCCTAATATAGAATAATATTAATAAATTAATTTATATTCTAGAACTAAAACATAATGTGTATTTAAGTTTAAACGTATAAAAATTAATAACGATATACTTTTAAATTTATTTTGTATTTCATATAATTATAGTTATCATAGTTATTTTTCTTGTAAATATAATCTCTAAATTGTATTATTTAGTATTAACTAAATATTTTAATCAACAATAAGTACACATGGGTTTTAAAAATCTGATAAAAATAATTATTAATACAACGAATTTTTCGTAATACGAGTTTTAGTTTCAGTATTAGTATGCATTTGACAGAATATTTTGTATAATAAAATTATAATTTTTGGAATACTTTATTATTAAACGTTATCCTTTGTATATTATTACACTAAATAATTTCACACGTCAATTCCGGAAATAATAATTTAACTTAAAAAACGGTGTGTTCATGGTGACTTATATTATATTTCTTTCGGTGTGAAAGAAACCAAGGATGGTTATACAATTCTCGTGCCAAAATTGGACTCCTATAAAATGTCCCACACAGAGAAATGCTGAAAATGTGTTTTCGTTTCATGATAGGTTGTGCGGCGTGTACCTATTCTATGTTTCGATGGACCACAGTCACCGAGCTTTCATTTTTAGACGACACACACGAGTCCACGTGAGAATGTCATCTTATCCGAGTACTTCGCTTTGTAAATAGCTTTCAACGAAACTAGTAACGTAATGTGTTTCAAACGAGGTCCAACAAACTATATCCTTCTCTGTATTTTCATCATGCTGTTTATATAACACACAAAAACTACGAATGCAAGAAAAAAAAAAGTTTTTTTTTTTTTACTCCTACTTTGAAGTTGTTTATTTTTTACATGTATTTTGGGTTTGGACATAATGAAAAATAATTGTATTCTTTATTGTATGCGGTAGGCACATGCTAGTGAACAATAAAATACAAATTATAACTTCTACATATTTAAGTTATAATACTACATTATACCTACCGTCACACCAATATTTATGCTTATCCGTTTTATCTTGCAAAAATAAAGGTCTGTCTGTGAGAGTTAATGGACTATGATAGTATATTATTTATTCATTAAAACTGTTTCGTTTATTTAGAAATATATAACTAAGTCAGCGTGTGGTTTTATTTTAATTATATTGTAATTGAATCTTTAATAATATGATAATTATCCTATAAAAGTTATAAAATTGTAGGATAAGGTTATGTTAAATAATTGAGTATACTATACAATAGTACATGAAGGAATCTAAATCTATATATATATATTTCTAGGACTATTTAATTGAGGTATATTTATATTATAAAATTGATGTATTATTACCCCTTCTTCAATCGATGTTGGTATTTCGAGTATATAAACTTAGGCTGTATCAAATTATTTATAAGTGAATTAATTAGAATATTCTCCAATAAGGTCGTCTGTAAATAATCTCATTTCTCTGAGTTTTTCTTGGAAAATATATAAATATATACAACATATTTTTTAGTAAGTTAGTTGTGTTTTTAGATAATTTGTTCAATTTTTTATCGATATAATATAATTTAGTATTATTTTCAGTAATAAATAAAAATGTATTTAAAACAATCCAATTTTGTACAATTTCCATGCATTTATAAATCAATATTAAATAACTATAAAATAATTTATTTGTTATTGTTCATAAATATTTATTTTAGCAATTCATTATGAGACAATAAAATATACCAATAATACTTTTATACCCGCTTGTTTAAACAAAATAATGGAAAAAATGTGTCATTAAATTGTATTATTAAATTATTTTCTATTATGGTTAACATCAAGTAACGAATATTTGAATTATTTTGAGTGAATATTAACTTTCAATTGTATGATAAGGCCATAAGGGTTAGTAACACTATGATGTTTACACAACACAGTTATCTTATCCCTTATCGTCCTCCCTGACACACACATTTCTTCACAGTAAGTATTACCATTGATTTTATATACTATAGTATTTATAATCAATGGTACTACGCTGTACGAAGTATATGTAGCGTTTTTATAAATCATATTGGTTTTTCTTTACAGTATGATTAATAAACAATAATATTATATAAATCAAATAAAAATTCGTCATAATATTAAATACTACAATAATTTTGTATGTCTCTAAAGAGAAATCTTACACAACATCAGATATATCTAATTATTTTTGAAAGAAGCAAACTTTATATTTATAAATACAAACTGGAAAAATATTCAATAAAGAAAACGATAAATATAAACGTATCAATAATAAGATGTAACTTATTGCAAAATAATTTAAAACTCATTTTCAATTTATTATTAGTCTAAAACTCAATATAAAATTGTCAATGTCAATATAAAATAATTACATTAAGTACTTAATTACTTATTTTTAGATGTTAATCGGTATAAATAATATTATGTTACCTCTCACTTATAATTGTCATTTGATATTAATGTTAACTCCAGGAAAACAATAATAATAATGATATTATAATATTATTTTTTATTAAATTTGTAATCATTTGTTGCAAACAACGTTAACAATGGTTACAAACAAACATGAATCAAACTGTATTTATTTTTATTATAGTGATAAATAATATAACACAAATTATTATATTTAATAACAATTTATTAAACAAGTTAAAAAATTTGATAATTAATTTTAGTTATCCTTGAAATATTTATAAAACTTTTGGTTAATCAGATTTAATTAGTTAATATAAATCATTTTTTATTTAAACTTAAAGATAGAGGCACATATTTTATCTCCGTTGATCTTCGACTTTTAGGAAACATATCATTTTTTTTTCATTGATTTAATCATATTTAAAAATATTTAACTGAAATTTAATTTTTAACAAAATCATTTAAAATATTGATAAACCATCAAAATACTTAAGTTAGTAATGTTAGTATAATAAAAACACGATTCACGTAGTATTTCGCATATTTTCAAATGTGTAAATTGTGATGTATCCACTGATAATAAATATTTTATTACTTTATCACTAAACCGCATTGTTTTTGCCGCTTAACCAACTAGACAAAAACGTATCTTCAATAATATTAAAAGTTAGTTAACAATGCACATTTATAATATTCGTCGTGTCGTAAAAATATTTACAAATATAAAATAATATTATTATACATATATAGACACAATATTATTCAATATATGAATATTGATTATTTAGCGTCTTTAATATTTGGATTTACGCTTATAGTGATCCGGTGATCGATATCTCGATAAGGCGAGAACCTGTATTAAGGAGGCATTAAATCATAATGAATTTAATAATTGATATCATCATCTTTCTAAAGGAGATATAGCAAACTCACAGCAAAAAAAAAAAAAAAAAAACTCAAATTTTAACGTTTAAATTATAAAAATATATTATTAAATTTGATGTCAATTTGAAGATAGTGTCATATCCTGTTTGTTAAATATTTTCTGGCAAAGAAATTACAGAGCTTCATGTTTCAAGTTTTTATTTATTTTTTTTCCAATACGCTGTAACATAGTTGTCAGTTGATACTTTACAAAAAAAAGTGACATTATCTCCAATATATTCTTTTCTTTCAATTTTGTATTCGATTTTTATACTGTGACGTTCAACCAAAACATGAGTTCTGCATTGCTGGTGATTTTGCTACATTCCCCAATAGATAAATAGAAACAAAACTTAATACGATTGTCTTAAAAACAAATACAAAAATAATATTACTTTGTTATATTACATATTAAAATACGAAATCAGGTACCTATGTACTACAAGCGTTTTATGCCGGCGGCTTGGTCGAGCACATATTTATATTTACCGTAGTCGTGGTTCTAATTTATATGTGACAGTTTTACAACCGATTCGATTTTCTCAACATTTATTACTCGACGGCATGAGAGGGGCTGAGTGTGAGACGGGCTATTCGTATAAAGGCATCGAACAAGTGGTACTGGGTGGAAGGGCAAATCGGCAATTTACCGTGCCTCCGTTCCCTAGCCGTTGCCGCCGAAAAGGACATCATTCACACACACGCTGTATTCCTCTGTTACACTTATACCATGGTATATCCATTATATTATACAGTGGTATCGGTTTCAATTTTCTATCGCCGACTCGCACGCGCTACCAGGGGAACGATAACTTGTGTGAATTTTGTCGGCTGACCCTTCCTCGACCGTCGCCACTACCATCGGAATACCATGGAATTCAAGTATTATATTATGTACACAATACACATTCTGTGCGTGTGAGACACACCGTATGAACGCTCTAGGGAATTTTGCGCTCGATGCGCTCAGGCCACTTAAACTCGGGACCCTAGATGCCAAATTGAATTCCGGTTCCGTTTAATTGGTTCCGGCAACATAATGAACCCGGACGTCGGGACACGAGAATATTGACTGCAGTCGTGTAGTGCCTTCTCAAAGGGACATGGGTGGCGGCAACCACGTAAGTCTGTCAACATTGCCGGTCACTTTTCCGGAGGTGGCACCACGTCGCAGAATTATCTCCGGTTAAAAATTAATAAATGATATGTTATTAGTGTTCGAAAAATTCACCGTCTAACATTTTGAGGTTATGAAAAACATCAAATATAAATAACAATAATTCGAAAACGTAATACTTACAAACGGCGTACATCTAATAAGTATTATCATTATTATTTATTATCCAAATAAGGATTTTATAAATATTATCATAAAGTAATAACAACATTTAATTTTAATACTAAATACTACATTGTATTTATATAATTAATTTTTTATTTAATAACCCATATTGAACATTTGATTTTATACCGATTGGTTATTATTTTAATTTTATATTTTTCTTTATTAAAATTACAACAAGACAAAAATTACTGAAATTCGACAAATTTAAAGTAAATACCTATTCGTTATCAATTTTCAACATATATCAAACGTAATTTTATGCACAACAAAATAAAATTATATGTTTTGTATACAACTTTGAAGTTAATTTGTAATAAATATAATAATTGTATTTTATAAATACTATAAGACCATATTTTATAATATGTTTTTAATAAACTACGCATTTCATTATTATATTTGTTCACTAAACGAAAAAATCTACTTAAAAATAATGTCTGACGTAAAAATTAAGTATTCAATTCAAATATAATATACAAAAATTTATACCCACTAATATTGTATAAATTGATTTTATTTTACATAATAGGATATGGTATACGAGTATATTTTTCTTCGAGACTATAATAGTCTATCAATATTAGTTATACCTACAATGTAGGTATATAAGATGAAATATATAGGTCCTACATATTCCATCTTATATACGTAGTATATCACAAATAAACTCGACAACTGATCGGGAATTACGTGCAATATTATCCGTTGATATATTTGGTTTTCTGTAATCATGTTTCAGCTTAAACCTTACTCGTTAGGTACCTAACTAAGAAAGTTTATAGCCTAACGTATATCACGTTTCAACAATATAACTTTTAACTAGTGAAAAGAGATTTTTTTTTATTATACGTTACTTAATATATTTTCAAAGTGTTGTTAACTATAAACGAAAAAAAAAATTGAACTTTTATATTATTTTAATTCTGTGCATATATTATTGTACTCGTATATAATAAAAACTAATTAATTAAAATAATAATAATAATATAAATAATATATTTGTATAAAATTTATTTATAACATTGCCCCAGACAATCTATGGAACATTAGAACTTATGATTCAGAATATATTTTTATAGTCTGCTATTGATGTGTTTATGCGAAGCGAGAAATATATTAGTTTTATAAAGATTTTCTTTTTTGTTTCTGAAAAAAATTTTTTGCCTTAATATAATATAATATTATATGTATTATTAATAATCATTAGTAAAAAAATAATTTAGTAAAATTTTACTTTACTTACTTAAAGTACATAGAACAAAAAAAATGGAAATGTAACTTGTAATCATCATTTACGTCTTATAATTTTAACAATATAAAATGTATTGTTTTGGCCTAAGAGAATAGTTGATGATAAAAATAACAAATTCTATTATTAATTCTTAGGTTTAGTTAAATATATAATCATAAAATATTATAGTCAACAGGTTTAAATTTTTAATATTTTAAAACTGTGTTAATAGCTCTAGATATGATAAATAATTCTATATTATTAAATTTTTTTAATTTATTATAAAATACAATTTTTTTATTTGTTAATGCTATATTTTTTTACCATACCATCTACAATACTACATCGAATGCATTGCTATTATTAAAAACATATACTTAATTGTTTACAGTTTCATAGGTATTTCTGAAGGAAAATATAAAATTATACAAATATAGTTTAAAATAATATACTTAATATATATATATATATTTTATGATTACTTAACTTGTTACAATTTGGGATATTGTTAATAGAGTGTATATTACTTTTAAGGTTTGCAATTTGGTTAAATTAATTAAATATAATTTTTAAAAATATCATAATATTATTAATGCACATTTTTATTAAAAAAGTTTCAAATAAAATAATTATAAATTAACTTGGAAATCGTTTTTTTGTGTTGAAATTTAAATATTAATTTGTAAACTAGCTATGTATATATAAGATATCTGATTATTAATTATGTTTAATTGTAGTAGGTACCTATATTATATTCATGCTATTATCGTCTATCGAATTGTTACTTATCAAAATAATTTATAAACAAAGTAACTAGAATTAAGTTACTATAGTTGCCATCGTAATTTCGAATAGAATAATAACTCTTCAATACTTTATAAACGAGAAAGTTTTTTTCCCCATTTACTAAGTTGGATTGAATCGATTTTCACAGTTTTTATCTCTGTCCTCTCTAAAATACCTTTATTATAATACCTGGTAAAAAACGGCCATTCTTCTTGTTTTATTAGTTCCTTTTCTTCAGATTTTATTGCCTTAAATCCAGCTTGTTACCATTTAAAATACGTTTTCAAACGATATTTTATCTAACTTCAGGGTCTAAATACCCCACCGCAATTTATGGCAAATTACCGACTTAAGTATAGATTTAAGATTTATATAGTATAATATTTTCATTCGATATTCAAAATTTAGTACTTATTTAATGAATAATAGTTAAGTACATTTATTTTTACATTTGTAAACCAATACAAATACTTTATGTAGATCTTTGATATTTACCGATATTTCATAATAATAGAACAATATTCAACTTATCCAATGAATATATTAATTAATATTAATTAAACAAAATTAATTATAAATACATAGAATATATCTTTCTCAGATTTTTTTAAAATATGGCTACTTTCTTACATATTTTATATTTGTATTATTTCCATGACCTTTATATTTTAACATAATATTTCAGTAATAATAATTCATTTATAGTATTTTTTTTTTAAATTACCTATAAAATTAAAGAAAAATAAAACAATTACAAAAATACAAAAGTAATTTAATATTTAGACTAATATATTATATTATCTACTATTTGCTTTTAACTTAATTTAAAAAAAAAAAAAAAAAAAATAGTATTAACGTGTATTATAGGTATAATATTAAAATATTTTGAATTATTATGATTTATATTAATAAATTCAGTTTTTTTAAAAGGAAAAATGGCTCAGAGGTAGTAACATTTGCAACAAAAATTAAGGAAAAAAGGAAAAAGTAGAAGAGAAAGATCCAAAAATAGGTTGATCGATGAAATAAGGATAAAAAAGAGATCCATTCTAATGTAAAAAAAGAAATAGGTTAAGTTGAAATGTCAGACTAAGAAAAAAATACGTAATTTCAAATAATATACAAATACAGATAAATAAAACAATTATTATAATGCAGTTTTTTATTAAAATTAAAATTTTTAATTGTTCTACATGTTATTCCTCACGTATAAAATTATAATAAGTATTAATAATTATATATAAATATAAAATATGTAACTCATAGTTATGTAGTGTTATTAAGATACCTAGTAATTAATAAACAGATACTACCAACACAGATATTTAATTTAATTTAAATATATGTAAAAATTCCAAAAAATTTCATAATTATTAACTTTCATATTATATTCATTAAAATTAATTGTAATTAATTTTTACACAATGAATTACTGACAAAACATTTGAGATGTAAAAAAATTAAATTAAATTGTATAATATGGATACTATTATATTTTATACTAATGAATAGTGAGTAATATAATAGAGTACTATACCTTATGTATAATGTACATTTAACGGTAAACGGAAAAAAAGTATCAGGAAAAAAAGTACCCAAGAAAAAGGTACCGGTTAAAATGTATCCTGGAAAAAAGTACATGTAAAAAAATGAAAAGTGGAAATATCGATTATAGACGTTCCTTCTTCGTCCCTTCGGTCATCGGAGAAATTAGTGGTTTATTATACTTAAGATTTGAATGCAATGATATTGCATTAGAAATACGATTCTGAGCGAAACTCAATATATTACAATATACTATACTAATAATTCATTCCAAAATTTTAACTCACTTGTATATTACCTATGTTAATACTCAAAAAAATGTTCAAATCTCTACAATCAAAACTTATTATTTATCACGAAATTAAAAAATTTAAAATAACAAAAACTGTAATTTTGCTGATTTTCTACCATTTTTTGATAGTTTTTCTCCTCCAGAGGAAAAATTTTTGAGAAATTCGAAAAATGAACAAAATAATGTACCAACTAGACGCGATTTGCTATTGAAAGTATTCCCTGCTTGTGGTAATCGGACCATTATTTTTACCCAAAAAATTGTTTTCATACATAAAAAAAACAACATCTTTGCAATACCAATAAATTCTTCGTTTTGCTCAGAATCTAAAATATACAGAAGTACATACTATATTTATAAAGTTACAATAAACATACTAGAAATACTTATTTATTTTAATAATACATAATGTTTTCATTGATTCACATTTATTGGATACTTTTTATTCGGTACTTTTTTCCTATTACCACATTTAACACGTATCAGCAATGAATTATTTAACTTATAATTTGATATATTTTGTTTTTGAAATAATACTGTTTAATATTATATTGTATTATGTATTGTGTTTGTTAAAATAATAGTATTAAAATTAGAAATTAGTACAACGTTAGTTTAATGGGACAATGCGATGAAATAAATACTGATAAAATGTTCCTTATTTGTAAATATAGAAGATAAATAATTTATTAAATACATACATTTTTTATTATTGTACTTTTTTATGTTGTATCATAATAGTCATATAAGCATCAGCATAAAATTAAGGAATAGACATCATATTTTATTATCATTATAAAAATAATCTCAAAATATAATGATTCCCATTAAGATGCTTTTTGCGTACATTTATAATATCCAGATTTGATCTTTGACTTCTTTTTATCATAGCTTAATCGTACATATGATCTAATTGAAGCATTACTTTGATTGTTATTATACTATAAAAGTTTATTTAAAAATAAATTTCTAAGAACTTTGATTTCTTTTTTAACTACCTATTAAGATATTCATGTATATTCAATTTATTCGTTAGAATTTTTTGAAATTATTTATATCGCATTATTTTTTTGGGTGATTAGGTATTTCACCACATTGTTATACAGAAAAGGTATAAAATTAATAATTATGTAAACTTATCAAATATGTATATTTAATAAGGAAAATAATTCTATTGTGAAAGAAATTATATTGTTTGAATTTATATTGCAATATCACAATAGAATAGTTTATTTTGATCATTTTACTATTCACGTGTTCCAGGAAATCCAATAACTTAAATGAAGTTTACATAATATATTGAGGTGCATTACCTTAGCACGCTAATGTTGGAATTTTCCATTTTTTTCTTCATTACTTATACCTATTTGTACTGTGAATAACATAATTTGTATTAAAAAATTTCCAAGAGAAAAATTGATTTTTCTTCCGTAATGCTGGAGAAACATTTCTCACTTGCACTACTATAATAATATAATAAATGTTAAATTATAATAAAACTTTAAAAAAAACAATGCTATATTTTTATAGTATAATATGATATTACAATATTTTATAATATGTATTTAAACTGTTTATGTGATGTTATGATTAATATTGTTTCGATATCAATACAAAATAATGGACAAAATACTATATTGCAATAGGTAGATAATACTTACTTTACATAAATAAGAATTATAAATTATACATACATTTTCTCACTTAAACAACCAAAACTTGGTCTATAGCATTTTTGTACTTCAAAATTTTACCATCAATTTATTATTAATTTTCCACAGTTGTAATTAGTCTATGTTTTTATGCCATTTCAATACGAATATCATTATTTCATTATCGAAATGAACATAGTCATTTTATGTTAACGAATAATACGTTCTCTAATAAAACTATTTTATAATAAAATAATATTATGTTACCTACCTTAATAACTAGGAAACTAAAAATATAATTTTTAAAATTAAAAAATAATGATAAAATAGATTTTTCTCCAAATTTTTTGGTACAATTTCTCTTAATTACGGTTCAAATTTGATTTAATTAATAAAAAATTGTGTGTACAATTCTAACATTAGAAGCCAGGTTAACCTATCTAGTACCTGTAATAATGAATAGTTCATAAATTATAAAACTACAACGGTATATGGAAAAGGAATTAAGTGTATCGTTTTATAATATAATGACAATTCGTAGATTATCAAGATGATATTATAAAATTGTTATTTTAAAGTATATAATTTAATTTTATGATATACGTATAACGATGTCATTATATTGTTTTGGCTAATATCCAATATTCTACTGGAGCTCTTAACTTGATTGCAAACACAAATATATAGGTTTAATAATATAATATAATTAATATATTTTTTTTAAATCATATACCCAATTTTAGTAAATACATTACCAAATAATTATTATTATTTTTTATACATTTTTTTAAAACTTTTAATAATTTAATCATACATAGTACTTACTTTTATTCAAATGAATAGTTATTTAAAAAAAACTGATACTAAACATTATTTTAAGCTAAAACAGTTTTGGTATAACAATGGAATTAGTATTATACACATAACTATGATCATATTTAAGAATCCATAAATGTAATATATACAATTCACTAGATATAATCATGGTAATTATATAATATTTAATATTAAATCCACTTTAATCATATTTATAAATAAAAATAAAATAAATTTAAAATTTAATAAAGTTAAACTATGTCATAAATGATAAATTATTCCCAAAATTACAAGGACGTTTATTAGTGGGTACATTGGGATCAATGTATTCTACATACATGTCGGTTTAATAAAAATAATTATCTAAAAAATAGTATATTCATAGTACTTATGTAATAAGTAAAATAATACTATAATATAAATTATATATATATATATATATATAATTCACTCTATAAATAAATAATATTTATTGTTATATATCGTTTATTAAAATATAAATTTGTTAATATTGCAAATGAAAGTAAATTAACTATAAGATCCATAAGATAACAGTTTCAGTCTTGAATAGAAGCCTACATGTATATAGATTTAAATTAAATCAAAATCGATTATTAGAACATTAAGAATGATTAACATAGGTATAAATAAAATAAAACATGATGACTTTATTTTATTATAGATAAGGTACATTTTTTGACAAAATAATAACTACACAAATTATATACAGTAATAATTTAAAATTTTGCTTTTAAAAGTATAATTATTAAATTATAATATAAGAATTTTATTTATCCTGCGAAGTACCAATAATGTGAAATAGGTAAATATGTTTGGTTAGTTAAATATTTAACAATATTTTAGAAGGATAGATAATTTTGTTTACGTTTAACATGATCCACAGGATACAATCCCTTGGTCTATATTATTGTGTACCCACAATTTTTAATTTTATTTCAAACAACAAATATTGTTATTTAATTTAAGTATTTGAATGATATAGTGAATTGAAGAAGGGTTAATCAAAGTGGCGTCATTTCAGTTTTTACTAAACTAGGGCAGATTCATAAATTTGCCGACTATTTTTAAGAACAGGAGTGGGAGGGGTCATTTTTTTTGGTGGGTATTTTATTTTATTGTAAGCGGTAATCAATTAAGGGGTTGTATTAAGGGGTTGTTATTTTTGTAATCTGCCGACTTAGGATTTGGCTAATTATAGACTTCGGAAAATGTATGAGTTGCCCCCCTCAAATGACGCCACTGGTTAATCAATTTCCTGTTTAGTGCAATCTAGTGTACAAAAAAAAGTGACGTAATATTATGTCAATTTATTTTTTATCTTATTTGTATAACATGGAGTATTATTACAATAGTTATTTATTATATATATTATTTACTGATAAATATCAGGCAAAAGGGGCATTCCCCCCTCTTGCTTTTTTTGGGTCAATTACATAACCACTAAGTAATACAATATAAACATTTTAAAAATAATTTTTCGATTACTAAATTACTTATTCCTATGAAAGAAAACATTTTAGAAACCATAATTTAGCACTACTCGGATAGTGAAACTAAAAATTGAAAAATAAAAATATTTTGCCTTCCCCGTTTTGAAAAATTTATGGGGACGCCCTTAGTAATATTGATGTATAATATGATGAAAATTCGGAATATCGAACTGAGGATTCCCAAGAATTAGATTAAAAAGTATATTATCAAAGAAACAATTTCTACAATGTATATCAATATAAAATAAAAAAATATTGATTAGTAAATAAGACTACATTGAAGATAAATAATAATAATAATAATAATAATATATTATTACTGGGAATTTATATCACTGATGGGAAGTTTCTAGACTTAGTTTAGGTACAAATTTAATTGTAAATACATTGTATGCCTACTAATGGTACTATCTGTATCCTACAGATAGGATATTCCAGGATACTTTGTTCTATAATTTGGGACAATATACTTCACTATTGAAAATTGATTAACTTATTCAATATGCATAAATGTAGTGTAACCAACAATACGACATCTCTCTACCTTAATAATATTACAATAATTATTTGAAACTACTATCTTGAATGCTAATATACTGTGGATAAATTTACACTCGAATTTCTCAAGTTTATTCTTCAAATCATACATAGATTTCAAACTATCGTCAAATAATTAAAATATGGCATATAGTTATAGTAGGAATGATAATTATAAAAATTGTTTTAAGAAAACTAAGTATAATAATATACTAAATAATATGTTTGATATTTGGTTAGGTTTAAATTTGTTATTAAATTAATATAGAAATAATATCAGAAAAATATTTTTTTTTTTTTACTATCAAAGCTCGTAGTTAACATATAAGTTCAATATAAATATTTTATTATGTTATAAGAATAAATATATCAATAGATAGTTTATTTTTACACAAGTATTAATTTCTATGCGGAACATGGCCACACCATGTTTAACCTTTACTTATTGCAACATTTATATTACATTTAGGAAAAATTACTAACTCCGAAAATATAATAAATATATATATAAAAAATAAATGATAATGACCCGGATAAATGTTATTTATGAAACGAACGTGGTCCGGTTGTGTGGCACGTTTTTCATTTTGTCACACTAGATTTTTTTGACTGTTTTTGTAGAAAGAATTATTTTCTCTCACTTTTTCTACTACAAGCCAATTCATGCCAGTAGAAAAGAATCAAGAAAACTAGACTGTAAAGTCTTGACTATATACTACGCAGTCACCACCGAAGAGCAAAGACCAAGTTATTTGCCAAAAGTTTTCCGATTATCAGTTAAAAGTGTACAACTAGAATATACTATTTCAAATTAGAAGAATGGATGAATTGAGAACCAAAACAATTGAATGAAACATTTATGACATGTTATGACATGCTATAAAATGTCTTATTTTTTAATCATTTTAGGTTAGGTACATTTGGTGTATGGGTTTCGATATGAATTAATTTTGTCAATCTAACCTCTTTATATTTGCATCAATGAGTCTAACATAGCAATTAATTAATATAAACTGTGAATTTAAATACATGAAAATAATTCTGATGAAAATATGAAACTAATAACTCTTTGCATTTTGTTTTATATTTTTCAGAGTTCATTTGTTTTATAATTAGAATGAAGCCTGAGAATTATTTTATGTCAATCAAAAAAACAAAAGCAACCGAGAAGACGATGCTGTGCTATTTTGGTGATTAAGTTTCCCTTAAAAAGCAATTAAATTAGGCTTACAACAGTAGGAAAATGTCTAAACCCCATGTCTCATGAATAATTATACAAAATATTTATATTGTTTACTATACATGGTTTAATTTTAACATTTCAGAGTATTTTATTATTCTTTTTTTTGTTGCAAAATTACTTATAATTGCCTACAAACAAGTTGTAACAATTTAATTTTGAGTAATGACTTTTTTTATTTAAATATTAAAAAATATGAACAATAATTACGTTAGAGTTACAAATTATATTTTATAATATTATAGGTATACCTATATAATTTTTTTCTAATTTTGGTAAATATTTACACATGTAAAAATTATAAGAAAAGCTAAAATTATGTTTTATTTAAAAAAAATTCATTATTATTTAGTACCTATACCTGTCCCTTTTTAAAACTTATCTGTGTAATCATTTATTTAATGTGTAATTATATAGTGTTATTCAAGAATAAGTGCATATTAATAAATTATATTATATTAATTTAATAAAATACGATCGACGAGAAAAATGTAAGGTTTAAACAATTTACTAAGTAGGTATAATATATTGAAATGTTAAAAAAATTTTTATTTATTATAATTATTTCAAATTTGCTTTAATTAAAAATTTACGAGAAAAGTATATAAATTCATATTCAAATATAGGTAGGTTATTAAAACAAATTTATGGTTAAAATGGTTAAGATAAATTAGTTATAATAAATATTATGGCCTACAATAAGGTTTAGAAATGGTTTATGTAAGATTATTAATTACAAAAATGTACATTTTAATCCAAAAAAGGCAATTTTGTTAATTATTATAAAACATTGTGTAAAAAATAATACTAAGAAAAAAAACTATTACTAAATATATATTTTGATAGAAATTATAATATGTTTTACTTTAAATGAAAACATATTATAAGTTATGAATTGGAATAAAGTAAAAAAAAAAATAATTAGAAATTAACAGTAAACTTAAGCTATCAATTCATCCTACCTTGATTATCTATTTGTCGTTTTGATCTTTAAAGTAATCCATAATACCTTCCATAATCCTTTAAAACGAAATAATATATACTTATTTGTTCAAATAAAACATTTAAATTTTTTCCATCATGTATCTTAAAATCTTTAGATAATGATAATATCGACTTTTTCTCATCATAATATTTCATAAAAGGGTAACGAAAAAAAAAAAAAACAGTGAATTCCTTTGTTCTTTTAAAACCTCAAAATATAAATATATTGCAAGGTAACTAAAATCATCTCACAGCTCAAAGGTTCTTTTCTCAATTGCTTACATAAACGAATTTCCATTTGCCATTCGCCGTTTTTGCATGCAAATCTTTTATTTAAATTAAAATTTACCAATTTTTTTTTACCATTTTCATTTTTTAAATCAAAATATAAAGTATATATATCTATATTTATACTGTTATGCTCGTATTGAGATTGATGATTTTAGTGATAAGACACATTTCACTTTAAGCCTTTTAACAGTGCAGCCGACAGGAATCACGGGTCATTAAACATTCTTTTAAACATGTATAGTCCAACGAATACAGCTACTTATAGCGGTTTTTTCCCTTTTTTTTATATCTTTTGTATGTCCAAGAAAAAATTATTCATCGTTGAAATACTTATTAATATAATATCAAATAAAAAAAAATGTAATAGTTATATTATTCTAATATTACAAAATTACAGACAAATCATTATTATATTTTTAATTTTTATGTTAATAATATAATTAAATATTGTAATTAATTGAAAGGAAAAATTATAAATATTCAATACTCATAAATAGTTGGTATACTAATACTATAATATAATATAGTTTATTAAATAATATTATAGTTATTGTTTAAAATTAAAATAATTATTTATTTCATTAACTTTATTTTCATCGTAATTATAGGTATACCTATGTTATTAAGTTAAGTGCAATATTTATATTATTATTTTCTTATTTTATAAATCCTATTTTGTTTTATAATACTATTAATACTTTTATTCGTATTACAATAACATACTTATATAAAATTATTATATAAATTATGTTTATGATAGATGTCTCATGCAGGTATATAATTGTTGGCAAATTGATTTCTACAATCAATGTTACATTGTATTATGAATAAAATATGTTTAAAAACTGCTTTCGTTATTTATAATTTGCTTAAGTAATTTTTTAGTTACTATTTGTTATAAGTATTAGCATTGATTATAGAATAGACAGATAGCCCACGTAATGTTAATATTTGGCGACTACTTCTGGGATGCGACCACTATGGAGCGCTAGTGTAGAAAGGATGCAGAGCGGTACCTTTGCCATAGGTAGATGGGTTATATGGGGGGTATTGGGATGCAAAGTAGTGGTACCCTCGTCATAGTATGATGAAACGTGTGAGGAGTAACTTATGATGGCGTTTCTAATAATAGAATATTTGTACTATTAATGTTGGGAATTCTGACTTCAATATTGGTTAAGGGGGCTGGAGCAATCTATATTTTTCATGAATTTAGACTAATAAGCGGGCGAAAATTTACCTAACTTCTAATAGTTCAATTTTAATTTTGAAAAAAAATTTAAATTTATTAACTTATATTCTATGATATGTAGGAAAAATATTTTTATTTTATTATCCTATGACTCGTAGAACTATATGTATAAAAAAAAAAAAAACAGTGAATTAATTTTGTATCATGGTTAATTAGCTAAATATAAAATTAAAAATCAATTTCCTACATATCATAGAAAACAACATAAGGAATTTTAATCATTTTTGAAAATAATAATTTAACCATTAGAACTAGGTGAATTTTTCTCCCGCTTTTTGTGCTTTTTATTCGATATAATAATTGTGAAATATTTTTGAGTGTTTATTGAATACATGTGCATGCGCGTACGTATGTAATAGTATTTCTAAGAATTGCAACGATTATATTAATATTCCATATCTTGCGATAACGATTCAATGATTCGATCATTAAATTTGATTTATTATAATTTATAATACTGAAATGAAAAGACAAGAATTAAATAAAGGTCCAAAATAATAATTATAGGTAAATATAAAGAATGAATGTGATATAAGTACACAATGGATGAGTAATTAGTCAGTCACTCATCGACATTATCATTGTGATTATAATTTACACTTGCGTAATACTTATTTCTCGTTATTCCATTTATTTGTGTTAAAAATGAACTTCATTAATGGAATATTAAATATTGTATATTACTATATATTTATATTTTTTTTTAAGGGGGCTGGAGCAATCTATATTTTTCATGAATTTAGACTAATAAGTGGACGAAAATTTACCTAACTTCTAATAGTCCAATTTTAATTTTGAAAAATAACTTTAATTTATTAACTTATATTCTATGATATGTAGGAAAAATATCTTTATGACTATCTTATGACTTGTAGAACTATATGTAAAAAAAAGCGTAAATTAATTTCGTATCATGCTAAATTAGCTAAATATAAAATTAAAAATCAATTTCCTACATATAGAAAAAACAGAGAATTTGGATCATTTTTTAAAATAACAATTTACCTATAAGAACTAGATGGATTTTTATCCCGCTTTTTGTACTTTTTATTAGATTTATTAATTGTGAAATTTTTTTGAGTGTTTATTAAATGCATGTGGTGCATGTACATGCGCGTACGTATGTAATATTATTTCTAAGAATGACAACGATGATATTAGTATTACATTCTATATCTTGCAATAACGGATTCGGTCGTTAAATTTGATTTATTACAATTTATAATACTAAAATGAAATAACAAGAATTAAACAAAGGCGGGAAACAATAATTATAGGTAAATATAATGAATGAATGTACTATAACATGTATAATAAACTTTAGGCGATGGTGATAGTAGTGTAATGAAGCGTTTGAGAATGGAAAACCCTTATGGTCCAAATATTATAATATATAAAAATTGAATGTGCTGGTCTCATAATTGATTATAATATATCATTTTTGGCTGCATCACCTGACGGTCTAGTTGATAATGATGCTATAGTAGAAATTAAATGTCCAGCATCAGCGAAAAATCTCAGTCCAAAAGAGGGAATCGCTTCCAAAAAAATAAAAAGTTGTCAAATAATTAATGAAAAGCTGCATCTAAAACGGAATGATAATTTCTATTATCAAGTACAAGGACAGCTGCATATTTCTCGTAAATTATACTGTTACTTTTGCATTTGGACAACTAAAGGTATTGGTAATTGGCTTATTTGAACTAAATTTTTTTTTTGTCAGTTATCAAATTATTTAATAAATTTACAGGTTTGATGTTTGAAAAAATAAAACGTGACGATAATTTCTGGGAAAATAAAATGGAAAAACAATTAAAAACATTTTATTTAGAATATGTATTGCTTCAGCTTATTGTCAATGAAACTCATTAATTGAATATTAATATAATAATATATAAATAATAAACTATATATTTGTTTTTTATAATATAGTATATTACCTGTATAATAATTAATTATAGACAAATTGACGGAAAATAGCAAAATTGCGGTTGCCGTGTATTTGATTTTAATTATTGTATAATTTATTATAAAATTAATATAAATTATGGGTAGGTAATAAATTAACCAGTTTAGTAGGAGATAAAATACTAATAATTGTGGGTTTGTAATTTCAAGGAATTGACCGATAAGCAAAATAATAGCACACTCACACTAATGTTCATTTACTTCTCACACAGTGACACACGTGTCTGTATATATTTACAATATTGCCTATACAATACTCCTTAATAAATGATCTGCTCCAACCACCTTAATAAATTGTTGTTATCAATATATCGATTATATTATAATGTATATTTATATTGTAAATTGAAATAAAACGAATTACTCCAGGGTATGAAAACTATAACGCATTATTCACTATTATTTTATTATCTAATACGACCTAACTATGCGTTTATCTTTAATTAATCAGCTTTGTCTCAAATAAGATAAATCGGAACGTATCGACGGCGGCGTTGATCGGTGAGCAATCGCAATCGCCGACGGCTCGCTCTCGATTATCGAGAACCAACATGTTAACACTATGCCCATTGCGATTTCAAGACATTTTTTTTGACACTTTGTTTTATTAAAAACACTCATTGTTTTCAAAATTAATCATTTGTTGTCCTCTTGTGTTGATTATATGAATTTTATAGTATTAACTATATTTTGTAATTTAATTTTTGTATATATTTATATACGTTTCTTTTAATTTATCTAATTCTGTAAATTGCGTTGTTAGTACGTCATTTGTATTCGCACCTGTGGTCTCACAATAAACATTTTTATTTTCATAATAAAATTATACACATTACAAAATTAAAAAAAAAGAGCTAATAGTTTTAACTTGCATAATAATTTTAAAAATTTAGTAAATAATCATAATTTTGCATCAGTAAATTCTAAAGCAATGGCGACAATGCAACTAAAAGATAAGCGTCAATCATGGACATTAAATGAAAAAAAATTAACTTTAAATTTATATTATAAATCTCCAACGGCATATAAATTTTTACGTTCACAGAAAGTTAATTTACCAGGACCATCAACTATTCGTCGTTGGATTGGTCAATCCAAATTTTTACCAGGTTTTAGCAAATTATTTTTTAGTCATCTTCAAAAAAAAATTTGAGTCATTCGAATATAAAGAAAAAGCGTGCACTGTTTGTTTTGATGAAATGTATATGAAAGAGTTTTTAGAATATTCCAAAGAATTTGATTTCATTGAAGGTTTTGAAGACTTAGGTCATTATGGTAGGTCTAATAAAAGTGCTAACTGTGTTCTAGTATTTATGGCTCGTGGTATTTATTCACCTTGGAAGTTTCCAACTGCCTATTTTCTCGCTCATTCTGGAGTTAACAAAATAATATTAAAAAATTAGTTATTGATGTTCTTCAAAAATTATTCGAGGTTGGATTATGGCCAAAAATTATAGTGTATGATCAAGGCACCAATAATCAAAGTACTTTAAAATCATTAAATATTTCAGAAGATAAGCCATTCTTTTTCATTAACAATAACAAAATATTTTCTTTATTTGACGTTCCACATTTACTTAAAAGTATTAGAAATAATTTAATTGAAGCCTGTTTTATAAAAGACAATTACATTAAAATTACATTTGATGACATAAAAAAAACATACGAGTTAGACAAACAAAATCAAAAAAGTAAGGCTCTCATCAAACTAACAGATGCACACATATATCCAAATTATTTTCAAAAAATGAGCGTTAAATTAGCAGCACAATTATTAAGCAATTCCATGTCAGCAACAATGCGAACTTGTATACAAACAGGACAACTTCAAAGTAACACTTCCTCGAATACCGCAGATTTTATTGAGTTTATTAATAATTTACTTGACTGTCTTAATAGTAGGTCTTTATATAGTCATAATCCGTATCACTGTGCATTAACTGATTTGGGAACAGTAAAATTTTTTTTAAAAAAATATTTATATTATGAACTAAAAAAAATGATGATTAAAAAAATATACTTTATTGATTTTTAAAGAGCTATAAAAAATTGTATTATTGTTGCTATTATCATTTATCTGGTAAAAACATAGATGAACTTCTTTACTTTAAATTTGTTCAGAAGTATTATTCGTCTAACCTTCCTCAGAAAATCATAATTATAAAAAATCATAATTTATTATGTTTTGTACAAATTGTATATACACATAAACGTAAACAACAATGTGTGATTGTGTGAATAAGAAATTTCCTATACATGATTCTCAAGAAACGGCCATTGCCATCAAAATATTTCCGTATGTTTGTGACGAGATGTGGGTAATGGATATATTATATATATTATTGTTATTATTTATTATATAATTAGACAGACAAAAACAGGTTTCAAATAATATTCTGCCTCGCGACACATATACATATAGGCACATAGCCGTGGTATCTAAAGTCGCATTGACTGTTGAAAATGGAAATACTAATATATACTATAGTAGGAAAAAGTAAAATTAATTGTGTCAATTCATACAGCGCCACCTCTCGACAACCCGTATTAATATAATTATTAGTAGCCAAATTTCCCTATGCCGTGGGCTATCTGTCTATTCTATAATCAATGGTATTAGGTATTCTAAAAAACTTTAATTAATTATTCGTTTTAATTTTATATATTTGTTTTTGTTATTAAATGATAATATGATTATATCTATTATTCTGTATTAATATAATTTAAAATAAATCGTAATAATTGTTGTCTGGTTTTACTCCATCATAAGAGATAAAAATTCAAATTATACATTACATATTTTATAAAACTAATTTTCTTACTATACAGATTTTGTTTTTTTTTTTTTTTACAAATGTTTAATTAATATTGAAAAACTAAAAAGTTATGTAGGTACCTACCTAATTTTATTTTAAAAAATCTCAACGCTATATTGTTTATTGTGTATTCTGTATTTACTTAAAACTGTTTTAACATTATAAATATGTTTTATTAATATAATTATTTATATTACGTTATTAATGTAATAAAATTAATTACGTTTTTATAAATATTGATGAGAAAAGGAGAATTCTTGTTTTATAAAATTTATAATTTGAAAATATTTGTACAGTAATAGTTATATTTAATTTATTGTTGTATGTTAAAATATTTAATCACTTATTAAATTTGAATATAAACATTATACGCAGATATTCTCAATTTAAGGATCATTTTACGATTTCTCTTTTGACATTTATACTTTTATCCTATATCTACATTAGATCCGTTACCTGAGTGGCATACTAAACCAATAGAATATAAATTATAACATAATACATAATTTTATATTAAACGACTATTCTGGTTCATGGATATTCAATGGAATACATTATGATGGGTCATCTTAAAATAAAATAAAATATCTAGGTACGTTAAAGAGGTCGATAAACACGAGTAACTATAAAATAATGGCGTAGTAAATTGTCTGAGATACAAAATAAAAAGAACCAATACAATTTAAATGATCGTATAGCCTATTATTTTGTTAAAATAACGTATAATATATTAGATGTTTTTCATCAATACATATACATATCATTATAGTCGTCTACGATTATACGATAATATATGCTAATATATATTTATATTTAAGGCTTGGTTTTAAAACAATATAAATTTAAAATTATTTCGTATCCTTACTTCTTATACAAATATCATTATTCAACAGTGGCGGCTCGTGGTTTGGACGACGGGACGATCGCACCCCCTACTAAAATTGTTTAAAAGAAGAAAATTAATTGTATATTTTTAAAAAATATATACTACATTTGTTGTGTGCAAATATTAAAGTTATTTCCCTCAGATACCAGGAGTATATTATGTGGGAACGCATGCACACATGAACAGTGTTTTGACGATCGGCCGCGTCGTCCAAGCATTATATATATAAACGTATATTATAATCGAGGCTCGTAATTGTGTGCGTGAGGGTACATTTCGACTGCGATCTTATATACGGGTTTTGGACGACCGGTGTCACAGGCGATTTTTACCCCCCTTAAATTTTTAACCCCCTAAATTTTAACCACCTAAATTAATAATGTAATTTTGTTATTTTGTTAGAATTCAAGTGTGTTTATATGGATTGTTCTATTTTTATATTGGAATTTTTCTGGTGGTTGGATTATAGTAGTTTATCACGTTATTATAATAATATCAATTATTACTATGCACCTAGGAAAAATTATATTATAATATAAAAAGTTTTTGATTTTAAACGTTTACTAGTTTTAACTTTAATATGATAAATTCAATAATATTAGACAAAGTACATTGCATAATTATAATTATTGTGTTGTAGGATTATATTGATGTTTTTCTAATTAAAAATATAATGTTTAGGGAAATATTTAGATAAAATAAACATCCAAATCAATAATTACTTACATATATTTATATTAATCACATGCAAATTACTTCATGTAATTTTTATACAATATGGTGAAAAATTTGGGTGGTAAAAATGTAAGGGGGTAAAAATCGCCTGTTACACTTTACATTTTTACCTCACCTTTACCATTAGTTTTACACTAGGCGACTTTTACCTCCCGAGGTAAAAATATAAGGGGGTAAAAAAAGCCTGTTACACCGGTACGCGGCAGCGTCGTCCATACTGTAAAATATTAGTATACTACTATATTATGTAATTTATTTTTAGAATAAACAGTTTACGCTCGCCATTATCGACTGATATAATAGTATAATCGCAATTATTATTAATTATTATTTTCATTTCCATAAATATTAATAAAATAAATATAAT
Source organism: Eriosoma lanigerum (assembly GCA_013282895.1). Taxonomy (NCBI): domain Eukaryota; kingdom Metazoa; phylum Arthropoda; class Insecta; order Hemiptera; family Aphididae; genus Eriosoma; species Eriosoma lanigerum. Next base: position 51,175,199 of record CM023357.1, on the reverse strand, counting down.
AAATATACGAATAAAATATTAAGCTTTAAAATAATAATATGTGTATTGTGTTTCATTTTATTATAATTAATTTGACAATTTTTTTATACCTATAACTAACGTTATTATACTTAAAGTCGCACCCCAACCATTAGCACCTACGAGCCGCCATTGTTATTTTACATTACAATAATTATATTAAAATATGATCATTGAGAGTATTTAATTGAACGAGTCGGTCATATATTATTTACAATGTGATCTATATCAAAATAATTAAAATCCATGACATAAACTATAGCGTCTTTAGAAAATTTACAGTTTAAACCATAGAGTAATAATAAAATGAAATTTAAAGTATTGGTTTAAACTTTAAACGCATATAAAAAAATACTAAGATATGATTTATTTATGATATATTGTATTACGTTGTTAAAGAAGTAACAGGAGTTTGACTCTTAGGTTTTTTAAATAGCTGTAATCTATGTTTTTTTTTTTGTAATATTTTACTAAAAATATATACATATATGTAAACATAAATGTTTATTGTTTAACTTAAAGGTCATTATTTTTGTTTCACAATTTTTTATGGTAGGTACTAGTATACAAGATATAATATTATTTTCCGCAATAGAGTGTTTTATTTGTTAATAATAAAAATTATATAAATACATTTTTTTTTTAAAAAAACACATTTTATTTAATCACATTAAATATAATTATTTAAGTTCTTATGGCGATGACTCATATAAATTAAGAATACTTCTTTAATTTGTATTTAAGTTTAAATTAAATATATTATAATTTATAAGGTTCTTAGAAACTACTTAAAATTATATAATAATATTATTGTCTATAATAGTTATATATAGTTGTATTAAAAATAAAGAATGCTAATATATTAACAACAAATACTTGTATATTAATGTAATATCATTATTACTATCTAACCTTTAATGTTTATAAATGTAATTATTCTATCAGATCAATGTTGATTTCGGGTACGAATTTTAAAAAGGGCTAAACACATTAAGGGTATAATAATTATATACGAAGTATGTAGAGAATATAAAATACTAAAGTTACATAATATACAGAATATGCTAATTTTCCAATATCGGTAAACGGTAATGGTTATAGTTGGTAGGATTCCGGAGATATGATGACAGTAAAGAGAAAAAAAAAGGAAAGTCGACTAATTTATAACAGTGTGAAAAAAACAAAATAGAATGGTCCTACTAGTATTTTTTGTTATTTCTTTTATTTTATGGGGGATAACGAAGAAAGAAAAGATTGCCAAGTGCATTCGCATGTATCTCAAAAGTCTAGACTGTCGTTCATCCTAGCTATCCGCAGAATCTTTTCTCCCAGCCTCCACGTCGCCAGCCTCGTAGCCCACGGCCTCCGTTATCTCATTACGTTACCCACTGGAGATTTATCGTTTTAAGTTTAATTTTCGATTCAGGAGACCGTGCTCACCTAACCAATAAATTGTAAGGACACGGTCGTTTTGTACCAAAACTTGCATTCGACTTCTTCTGGCGCCGGTGCACTTGAATTTTAAGACAGTGATTTACGAATCAGTGTTTCTGTGTACGTACAATTAAAAACGCACTAAGGTGAACCTACCAGCTTCCTGTGCCTGCCATAATAGGCAAGATTCCAAAAATATCGCAAAAAACCGTTAATTTCAACTAAACTTATAACACACAAGATATACATTAAACTATAAAATCCAAACCTAGATAAATATAGAATGCCTAACCTAACCTAACCTCTACAAATGAAATTGTGATCTCGTACCAAAAATGATAATAATATTATGAATAATATAAATATAATAATACAAATTTATAATTACCTATAAGATATACCTGAAAATTATGAAAAAGTGATCAACTATTTATAAGTAAGTGCTTTATTCTATAAACATTAAATTCATTAGATGAAGGCTGATAATTGCATTATTATTTCCCATTTTTTTTTTATCTATAGTTATATAACAGTCGTATTGAAATATTTTATTTAATGATTGCACTTATACCAATTACCATACAATTATTAAATGAGTATCTAATAATTGAATGGAATTAAACTTTGTAAAAATATATTTAAAATTCAGTCAACTAAATTTATATATACCTATTTGTATTGGTACCTACTGTTCCTTGTTTCATTCAAATATTAAATGGTTTCTATTAACATATATCTTTTAACATTTTGTATATGGTATATGCACTTTATTAATTTAAAAAAAAAAAATTGTTGTTATGTATGACGTATATTCATATATATAAACCTGATTGTACGTTTATATAATGTGTCTAATTTGATAAATAATAAAATATGAACAATTTTATTAAAATAATAGAGTTTTGCTATTTTTATAATATAATATATTGTTATTAATATATTATTATTTAGTATTAGTAAATGAAATATGTTTTTAAATTAGGAACTATGTCTATATTTCTCTAATGTAAATATTTAGTATACTAATATTATTTGTGTCGTTGTATTAATAATAACTTTAATATTGAAAGGTACTAAATATATAAAATATTTAAAAGAAAATCAAAAAAATTTTACATCTAAAAATGTAGAGATTATGAAATACATAATAATTATTAAACATTTCACCAAAGCTCATCATCTTAATTCATCTCTCAGGAACAGAATTTTAAAGCAAATCTTCTCGTAAAACCGAATTCAACAAGGAAACTAGTACATTATTCCGTTTCAAGTAATATCAATGAAACCCATGCCCATGCAAACGTCGAAGGAAGATCCGTTTCCAACTCAAATATTCAAGAACCAAAAAAAAATCTACTTATCATGTATCACCTTCCTTGACGAATTTAATTCACTAATTACCATTTACCAAATTCTTCATCTGCAATGACCAATATAATGTAATGAATATTATTCTCTAAAATGCAACTGGATTAAACTATTATAAATATAAAACAATACCCATATCATAGAAACTTACAAAATTAAAACATAAAAACTAAAATTATCCAGTTATTCCATTTATCGTGCAGACAATTCACGTGCCTGGTAGCATGTTCTACGTTGGTTTAGGTATAACCATGTCTATAATCTTATTATACTCCCATCAATTAATAAGCTAACTTGTAGTCTGAATATATCCTAATAGTGGTACACCATGTTCCACTAGCTTTTGCTTCAGTTTACTGTCTAAAGTTAAAGTGACAAATCTTGTACAGCTTTTCTGTTTCCTGGGAACACTTTAGAGCAAGCATTGTCTTCAAATCTATATACTTCAAGAGATTTTTACGCTACTCCAAAATGTAAAATACTCCACAAAATCCTCTTAAACCACTTTATGGACCATTAGTTTGCTCCATAAAGACACTTTTTCATTCCAACTTTAAATAATATTTCCACTCTTATCTATAAATTCTCATAAAACTTTTAGTACTTACTCATATCCTATAATCAATAAACTCTAAATTAAAAAATTTCAGAAACCCAGCTGAGTGCTTTAATAGTAATTGTTGAAGAGATGTATTGTATTTTTTCTATATAAAAAACAATAATCTTATTCCTACATAATTAGACTATACTATTGCATAATAATAAAATGATTTTTGTTCTTTCTGTAAGCATTTGATTTTATCAATTTAAAATCCAATATTATAACATGATCACTGCAAAGTGATTATACTAGTTTTAATTTAGTAGCTAGACAATTGTATATTAATTAAATCCCACAGACGAATTCATTGAGATTTTTGTGACAGCCGATACAATTCATACTGTCAACCTCTCAACAGTGGCTTCCAGTAATAGAAAGGAAGGGGTTAATAACAGTACAAAAAAACTGTTTCTAGTGAGGTGGCTAAAGAAAAAAGGCAGGCAAAACACAAAAAACCTCCCTTCCCCGCCAATGTTCATCCACATACCACTAACTTCGGGTCCTAAAAGTTCTTCATCAGAGTTTAACCGGGCTTAATGATAAATGTACCGGAAACTTGCTCAAAAAGCACCGTAAAGTTTACCGCGGTAATTAAAATGAAACTGCCAACGATAATAAAAAAAAAAAAACCGAAAATAAAAATTAATACGTATATATATATATATATATATAATATATACCTATATAAAAAATTCCAAATGGTCTAAACTATCGTAAATTTTACTTTTTCTTAAACAGAAAGAACAGCTGCAGATAAAGTATAACATTCAACGACATTAAACGAAAAAGTTATGTAACACGTTGAGTTATTTTTGTTTTTACACACACACATACCTATACTGTGGGGTGATGGTATCTGTCTGTATATTTAAAAATATAACACGTATAAATCTATTGTTACGTTTAATAGATACGATTCAATGTCGTTGTATATAAGCTTCACGATACAGAAAACTAATATCAAATTTAACATTTATGATCATATTATATATGTAAATCATTTTAAATCAATAAAAAGTGGGAAGGTCGATTTTGAACGTTCCTCCTTCATCCCTTAGGTCCTCCGAGAAATTAGTGGTTTATTATAATTAATATTTGAATGTAATGATATTGCATTAGAAAATATGCTACTTAGCGAAACTCAATATAATACGATATATTATACTGATAAGCCATTCCAAAAGTTTACCACGTATGTAAACTACTTATGTAAATACTCAAAAAAAATTTCAAGTCCCTACAATCAAAAATCTATTAGTCATCACGAAATAAAAACTTTAAAATAACGAATATCGTAATTTTGCTGATTTTCCGCCAGTTTTAGTAGTTATTCTTTTCCCAAGGAAAAACCTTTGAGGAATTCGAAAAATAAGCTAAATAAAGTACTAACTAAATAAAATTTGGTACAGAAAAATTTGTGGTAATCGGATCACTATATTTACTCAAGAAAATGATATCTTACACCAAATAAAATTAAACATCTTTGTAAAACCTATGCATTCCTCGCTTCGCTCATAATCTAATATTATTTGATTTTTTTCTGAATTATAGTAAGATATCAAATTGTATTAAATTAACATCATTGTTCGCCACCGGGATCCTACAAATCGGCAGTTGGCCCGATGACTCGTGCCTGGTCGACTTATTATTTTCAACGAGATTGTTAGGACTAGGTGACCTGGTTTTTGCAATATGTCAAAACAATGTATTTTTAATTATGTGCGTTTATATGCACAATTATTTATATTGAGATAAGCACAATAACTAATACAATAATATATAACGTTGGGGGGAGGGCGCCCACACATATGATGAGATAAATCTCAGTCGATATTACAATAAATAATAACAAAATTAATTAATAATAACAGAATACAATAAATGGTTTAAAGTTCACGTGATTGATCCCAGCTGGGCGACGTCGAACCACTTGACAACGATGACCGTACCAATGCACCATACGAACGTACATATGTCCTTTTACGTCGTCACCGAATTACGAACTATAATAATGGTGGCTGTACCATTACGAACGTACAGACCACTTTTTACGATCGGCACTGGATCACGGACTCGCTCGTACTGTTTCAAATATTTTTGGTGACGATAGCCGGGCGACGATTGTCATTAATTATTATCTGACATTTATTATCGTCGCCGCGGTGTCGCTTGATGAAAATACTTTTCGTATAAGTTTCGAACAATCATACATACATTATTAAATAAATGCTGATTTCTGTGTATTGAAAAATGATATTTCATATTGATAACTCATTATATTTTGCAATATAGGAAAAAAAAAAAAACATTTTTGATCAGAAGGTACGCTGTTATTTACGGTAGTTATTTTTGAATTATCGATTTCGGCAATTGATTTTTTCATTAATTATTAATAATATTTGTATTAAACTATTAAGGGCGTTTTACCCGATTACCTACCTACTAAATAATTACGTGAGTTTCTTAATGAAGTAAGTTGGTTCATTTCTGACGGTGTAATAGATTTTAATAATTCAATTGCTGATTGAATGCAGATTGTGCTTGTATTGCCGCATTTGCATAATCCTTAAATGCGATATAATATAATTAATTTAAATTTGCAAATGATATAGGTAAACTATAATCCTAATTCAATACGCCATTAAAATATATAGCACATTTTGTAGTGTTATGACGCATACATTGTGTTGAATTAATATGTTGAAAACCCATTATTTTTAGATAGTTATGTTTTTTATTTTATATTATTGTATTATTTATTGTGGTCAATGAGACATAAACGTTATTTCTAGTTTGTGTCTTGGAAACGTTTACATTCGTTCTACCATCGTTTTAGTTTATAAATGATGTTTTAAACAATTTAGTCGTGTAGAAATCCATTATATCAAATGTTGAAAGTATCTAATTGCTTTGTGCTTGAAGTGTTGACACATTCGCTTTGTTTATTTACAGATGTCGAAAAACTATATATGTCCATTCGGACGTTTCTTTAAAACAATGTAACATATATTATTATATTATATTATATTATATTATTCTATATTTTACAATTTTAGAATATTTACACATAATTAGTATTTAGTATATATCTATGATAATAATATGTTACGAAGTTTGAGTACAAAAATTAAAACTTAAAGTAATTCTAACTGTGCGTAAGTGCGTATGTGTTATCTATCATATATTTTCACGGGTATATCTTTTACTTACACGCATACTAAACATATAACTATTGTATAAATAGTTTACATTTTTTATTGTTTTTATGTTAATTTAACTTGAACCTACTGAAATTTCTCCACTCCAAACCACGAAAACCGTACGGTAGGAAGCTCATTTATTATTAAGGGTTAGAGTCCGGGAATTTTAAAAATTTCTTTACTAAACATTTATAAAATTCCTTTCTTAAACTCGTTACCAATAAACTAGTTAGTTTCCTAAAACGTAGATTTGTTGTTAATTCATTCTTACCCTAAATACTTTTTATTTGATTATTTTTATTGTTTTTTTAATGTCGCTAAATTTAACGTATTATATTTTAAACATCAGAATTCAACACGATGGTAATTTCTGTGTGTAAAATTTGTATTATAAAGTGGTAAGTCATATGTGAATTGAAAATGTATGATATAGATTGCTTTGCTGAAATGAGATCTTCATGCCATTTTTTATGGTAAAAATATATTATGAATTAGGTAATTATATAATATATAGATACACTGTATATTGTAACCGTACTGTATATTAGCTAACCTGTATATTTTACAGGTTAACTCAGATCTATTTATTATAATTGCAATATCTCTGATAAAATTTATAATTTTTTTATGCGGTTTATACCTCTGAATATCACCTCTGTTAAGAAATTATAAACTGCGTCTTGTAAAAAAAATAAAAGCTAAATAAAAAATAAAACCAAGTTATGTGAAATTTTTGGATTAGTTAAAAGTCAGTTAAAAGAGTATACTTTATGAAAATTTTAATGTGTCAATCTCTTAATTTAATCAAGATGATAATTTTATGGAATTATTTTCATTTATTAAAAAAATTATATTTATGATATAATTTTTTGTAATTATGAAATTTATTATATCTTAGAATGTAAAATTCATATATTCAATATTCAATAGTAAAGTAAGTAAATGATAAATAATACATAAATAATTGAAGATCGATAATGACTTCTTGAGAAATAGAGATAAATGATTATAATAATATATTTGTAATAATATTGCACGCTATCATATTATAGATTAAATAATTACGAAATGATATCAGAAATTTGATTTATCCAATAAATGTAGAAAATTCCTAAAACTCGAAATCTTCATTAAATTGGGAGATCAACATATCAACATTTTTATAAAAATATAATTTTTGAACTACATATCTTAAAATTTTAGATAACTTAAATATTAAAAAGAATTTTTTTACAACACTTTTAGAACTAAAAAAAATGTTTAGATAATATAATAGCCTATTGCATCTTTAATAATTTTAAAAAAACACATTTAAAGATGTTAATTGTTTGCAGAAATATTGCAATTACTAAACATGGTATTTTATGTATTATTACGATGCTCTTTTTTTTATTCTGCATATCTTTGAATTCTGTTTATTTTTTACTAGAATTTAAATAAAGTATATGTATATATATATATATATATATATATATATATATAAGAGAAAATTCAATTAGGATTTATTGATTGTTTCATGTTTTGAAAGTGGTTTAAACTAAGACTAACGAGGGTAACCCTTTGGTATTTGATATCTGGATATTGGCCAAAATTGGTTCACAAGGGGATACAATCACACAAAGGAATTCAGCTGAGCTATTTGATTTTACTCAAAATATTTGTATCCTTTTTTCTTCTTATCTATCAAAGTTTTATCGGATCATAACTAATATTCAAAAGTTAATAAAATTAAATTAAAATTTTACATAAATCTTTGTGTATTTCATTGTGTCAAATATATTCAACAAGTTTCTTTGTTTAATTTGTTTTTATTAATTTGATTTGAATCTAATTCCATAAACTCTATCTAATTTAAAAATAGAAATTAATAATAATGAAAATATCATTTATTTTTTTCATTATAAGTTGAATAAAATATAACTTAATCTTGAGTTATAAATAATTAATAATAAATGCAATTTAATAAAATGGTCTATGTATACGTGTATCAAATAAATAATATATATTTTAGAATTATACTTCGTACATAATTCATTTCAATAAATCTATATAGTAAAAAATAAAATAAAAACTCATTATACATTTATATCAAAATGTCTTCAACCTTTGTCAAATAAAATTAAAATAGAACAAAATATTTAGGTAGTATATTTAATAAATAGCTGATTAAAAATTTAAAAATAACACAAATTTTTCAGGATTTATTTCTTAATACGGTAAGATTTATGTTTAAAATATAGATAAAGTATTACATGAATTTAGAACATAACGTATTATTAATATTATCATTTGAATTATAAATAAATTGCATTGTATGTTAAATTATAAATATTGGTTATGGGAACGTACCTTTGTTATATCATTAGGTATATAGTAAGTAGATATACATATATTTAAAAAATAAATAAATCAATAATTGTAAAAAGTGGTAAATTGTATAACTGAGTAAGTCACCTTATGTTTATTTATTCTTAGTAGGTACGCATACTTATTCTAGATTTTTAGAATTTGTTTTATTTGTTTTTTTTTTTTTTTTAGTCATTATTTTGACAAAGAATTATTATATACCTTATACTATGAAAGTTATACTTTAAATATACTAAAAAAACACATTTTTTAAATAATTAAATAACATTTCAAGATTCTCATTTAAAGAATTAAATTTGAGAAAACATAAGTTAAACTTCGATCAATTTTTTTGATTAAAAATTAAATTTAAGATTAAAAATTTTTGTGATTACCTATATTATTAGATAACTAAATAATTTATATTTGTATGTATTATGATAATAATATACTTAGTCATTATTTCCATTGGGTATTTGGTGTGTTATAAACTTGATCAAATACACGAGTTTACATACTAATGTTTTCAGCAATTTAAAATAATAATAATAATAATAATAATAATGTTAAATATATTTTTACATAGGAGATATTATAATTAGTAAATCTACATCATATATTTTTCATATGGAATATCAGTTTTTTTCATTAAGCAGTGCATAATAAATTCTTCACATATCCTTAGAACTGTCAATCTAATAATATAACATAATATAGGTCACTGATTGTTTTTCGTTGAACGATTTCCTACGCTAACTTTTCTGACCAAACAATGTTTACTTTATTTCCACTGAATTCGTTAAACAACGTATTTACGTTAACCAGAAAATAAGGTATAGAATTCTTGTATATTATAATATAATATCATAAGTTGGTGCCAACATAACAATATTTACATTTTATTCTCGTATAGAAACATATTATATTTTTTTTTTTTTTATATAACCAGTTATCGTACTATTGGAAAATAAGTAAACAGATCGATATTATTGTATAATTACTAATATTTTTCATATGTTTAGATATTTAAAATTCGTTGTGGCTTAAAAAAATAAATAATTTTTTACAAAAAATAGCATTGAAATAAAACACAATAAAAATCAACATTAAATTAAAATCATTAAATATTTAATATCAACAATATACATATACAAAATACATTTTAAATATTAACATTTAATATTAAATATTTATATAATAGTTAATATTTAGGTAGGTTCCAACTGAATTCGATCAATTTATAACATTTTTTTTTTATATAAACTGCCGTAATTTGATGTTTTTTATGATTTATAGTATTGTCATTCTGCTGAAATCTTAAATGTATACAAATTATTTATAATTTTAAAAGTATTACAGTTAAATAATAAATAACTACACATTAAAATATGTTATCAATAATACTAGGTATATTAAATATAGACTTAAAAGTCTTAAAATATTGCCGAACAACTGATTCGTAATAATACATAAAATACTTTAAAGGAACCTAAAATTTAAAAGAAATCATTTAGTATTAAATAATCATAATTAATTCGATCAGATTGAAAACTTGCAACTTACAATTTTGGAAAGAGTGCTATCATCTTATCTATGGTTTTGATTAAAAATTGATTACAAAAACCTGTTATAATAATAAAATATGATAGCAAATAGCTATTATAATAATAATTTGTAACTATTTACCATACATGTTTGATTGTATATTTTAGACTAAAACTATGCTATAGTATATTTTTATTAACTCGGAATTATACATTTATACTGTAATAAAATTTAATTTTATCTAGATAAACTACTATGACAAAATAAAAATCATATTATAGAATAAAAAATTATAACATGTATCAAAAACGTTAAAATATAATAATTTTGTTTGACAGAAATATTACCATTATAAATTATACTTCACCTAAATTAAACACAAATTTAAATTATCTTATTTTCTACAAGAAAAATGAAATCAATTTATGTAAGTTCCGATAATACCACCCCATTAATGAAATAATGTCCATAAGTCGAATTTATTTATTTTACTAAGTGCTGAAAAATTTATTTTTAACAAAAAAGTATATTTTACGGATAGATATTATACATATATTTATAAATATACAAATTATTTTTTGTTTAACATTTAATTAATTAATTTAACATTTTTAATTAAATAAATTGAAATCACATACAAAATAGATTTATATTTTCTTAGTTCAACTATATTCTTTCCATTTTACCTGTTTTTATAAAAATTACATATTCATTTATGAATAGTACCTAGTATGAAATTGTCTACTTATGTTAATATTATAAAAATATAAGTATTACATAATATTATCTCAAATTATGTTTATGAATATTTGTCTTCCTTAATATATTTCAAATGAAGAAGAAAACTCATATAGGTACCTACATATAAGAGAATCAATTTTCTTATATTTTAAAATATGTTTTGGTTTACTTTATTTAAGTTATATGATATTTTAGTGGAAATAAACTATTTAAAATTAAGGAAATAGTTCAGTTAGTGATCAAAATACTTGTTACCATTCATCAAAATAAATGTTTTACATTTCTTCTTTCCAAGAAAAGTATAATTTTAATTTTAAAATATATAATGTACATATATATATATTCTCAAAAATCAAGTTTTAAAATAACTATGTAGATTTTTAAGAAATAATAATTTTACTTAAATAAAAGTTAACCACATTAATTAAATTAATGCCGTTTTTTTTGTATACCTACGAGTAGATAATTTTTGAAAATGGAATTTAAGACATTAAAAATTTGTATAAACTTATTAAGAACTACAAAAACGGTGGGACACTTGGACTGTATAATTAATATATTAATTTTGATAAATCACTAATTTTAGGACAAAAATATCTGACATAGAAACAGTATGAAGATATATTAGTTTTTAATGTTTTTATTATGTTAACCTAACTAGAAATAACGATTCAAGAGGTAATATTATCATATTTATAATGTATTGATTTATGAGGCAATGAATATTGTAACGGGTCTAGAATAAATTATATATTTAAGAAAAACCTTCCAACAAAACAAAAGCCAATTCGAATTAACGAACTCATCTTTATAACCTATTTCCAGCGAAAAGTTTCTATTAGAAGTTAGAACTGACGTTTCTTTAATAACTGCACATTACCAAGGCAAAAAAGTTGTTTACGGTAGAAGATAGAGTGAAGGATATCCGGAAACTGAAACAACACCTCATTGTTTTAATTTTACAAAGCATTTTCATTTATACCTTTAGGATACCTGGTTGTATATTAACAAAAGAGATGAGATAAAAAATTTGTAGTCATGTATCAATACTATGTATATAAATATGATAGTACACTTCGAAAAAACTATTTTAAAATTTAGTTTATAAATGTACCTATTTTATTCATATTAATTTAAAAGTTATATTATAATAATTTATCTCATGACAATAGGTACTTGATTTAAATGAAAAGGAAATATTTCGCAAAGTTAATACATGCAGTTAGTGTATAGGTTTATAAAAAGTAACTATTTGTAATTGTATGACATTAAATAATTATAAATTTCAATTTAAATATTTTATTATTATAAATTTAATGATAATATATAATACTATTGATAGTATCAACATACATTAATGTACTTAACTCATTTTAAAAGAGGTTTAAAATAAATTCATATATTATGTAAATTAAACAATATTGATTTCTAAGGAAAAATTGAATTACATTTTGTATAATCAATATATCGGTGACAAATTGTATTTAGTTAGTACTTTATTTAGCTCAGTTTTCGAATTTTTTAAAAAAATTTTCTTGGGGAAAGAAAAACTACCAAAAAATGGAAGAAAATTGACAAAATTATGGTTTTATTATTTAAATTCTTTTATTTTATGATTTATATTATGATTAGATTTTTATCATAGGGACTTGAAACTTTTTTCAGAACATTGGTGTTTTTCATTAGAGAAAAAAAATTGGAAACGATTGGTTGATTTTTTGATAAAGTATTGAGCTATGAACTTATTTTCAAAAATGTTTAATATTTCCTGCAATTTTTGGTTTATCGGTTTGACAATTTTATCGAAGTCTAGATATAGACTTATATAGCCTAATATAGAATAATAATGAAAATGTAATATTGAAAATCGTGACTGACAAATTTTTTTATAAGCTTTTAAAACTTTAATATTTAGTAGAATTGAATATTATGATATTCTTTTTTTTTATGGCTGAAGACAATTCTTCGGGTATAAATAATAGTTCGATTACCACAAATAGTGTATGCTTTCGATAGAAAATTGCGTCTAGTAGGTACTTTATTTAGCTTATTTTGCGAATTTCTCAAGAATTTTTCTTGGGAAGAAAATAAACTACCAAAAATTGACGGAGAAATGATGAAATTGAATTTAGATTTTTCATGATAACTAATGCAATTTTGAATGTAGGTACTTCAACATTTTTTTGAGTTTTTTCATAGATAGGTTACATATATGGTAAACCTATGGAATGACCTATCAGTAATATATATTACATTATATTGGGTTTCGCTCAAAGTCCTAGTTTTTAATGCAACATCATTGCAAGGCAATCTTAATTATAATATACGACTAATTTCTCCGAATACCGAAGGGACTAAGAAGGAACGTCCAGAATCGACCTTTCCACTTTTTTAATTTATTACATTATTATTAAGTCTATTGGAATGATTATATGAAATTATTATAGGCATTTTGTTTTTACAATAATAACTATAATTTATATTGAAATTGTAATAAATAATAAATACTTTTTGTTATTCAAATGCCATTCACAAAACCAGAAGATAATAACAGTTAAATTAAATACGATTTGCTCTTTATTTATAATGGACATCAAATATTTTGGTATAAATAATTGTTGATTTATATGAGTTTTTTTTTGTAAAGTGACGTTTTTATATTATAACCTAAAATAAAATCAATAGTTCTTTATATTTACTCATTTTTAGAATTTCTCAAAAGTGTTTCTTTAGAAGTAGGAAAACTACCAAAAAATGGCGAAAAATCGGTAAAATTACGGTTTCTATTATTTTTATTTTTTTTATTTTGTAATAACTAATTGAGTTTTGATAGTAGGGACTTGAAAATTTTTTCGAGCACTACCATTAATAATATATAAGTGTGGCAAAATTTTGGAAAAGATTAGTTGATTATTTGGCTAAATATAAAGCTATGAACTTTTTAACAAAACAAATTAATATTACCTACAATTTTAGGTTTATCGATTTGAAAATTTTACAGAAGCCTAATAATATACTACTTAATCTTTTTACAAAATATTTTGAAAATCGTGACTAACAATTTTTATCATGAAATAATAACTTCTTGAATATTGATCGTAGGAATTTGAAATTTATTCTGCATATTTGCATATGTAATTTACATTCGTGGATTATCAGTATAATATATTACAATATATTGAGATTCGCTCAGAATCGCATTTTCTAATGCAATATCATTGCATTCAAATCTTAATAATTATAATGAACCACTAATTTCTCCGAGGACCAAAAAGGGATGAAGGAGGGACGTCCACAATCGCCTTACCAATTTTTTTATATATTGATTTTAAATAACATAAATTACCTACTATATAATATTACTTAATTATATATAATATATATATATATATATATATATATATATGGTTAATTGGTAAAGTTAAAAACATGTATTATCAGATATTATGTTACAATAATATAATATAATATATAATTTATCTTTATTTTAAATAACATAGTATAACTATATTATTTTATCGTTTTTTTTTTCATAAAAATATAAAACAAATTATTTACAGTAGTTTAACTTAAATAATTATGTTAACTGGTCATTAATGACAATATTTAAATAACAACAAAATTTTAATACATAATTATGCACATAGCTATAAAAAAATACATTAATTGAGATATAAAATGATGATTTTATAAATGTGATTATCGTTAGTATACTCAATATAAAAATACTCTCAGGTAATATAAAATATCACAATAACTATTTAAATAATTTAACTGTATTATAATATAACCATTATTGATAATTTTTACACACTTAAGTTTTATTAAACCTGACATAAATTATTCTAACAATGATAATAATAATTGTGTATATTACGGCTATCATAATAACAATTCTATCAAATGATGTAATTGTGTTTTTATAATTTAACATTACAGATTCATGGAGTAGCTATTTAATATTTTTATGAATTTTTCGATTTCAATAGGTAATGAACTAAATCGAACATAATAACAATACAAATTAATATATGTTTGTTTGTTTGTTATAATCTACTAAAAAAACAAATATTTTATATAATAATATTAATAATATTTTAATCACAAATGTATACGTATACATATTTTACTAGATGAAATGCGTTATAAATTCCTTTGATTACTTTTAAATGAAAGAATAATTAAATTTATCTACATTTATTTTTCAAATTTTAAAAAATATAATATAAATGTACCTATAGATAACTATAAATGAATTTTAAATTATCTAGAGATACCATATTTTAACTGTAAATAGTAAATAAAAGAAAATAGATTATGAATTATTTCAGTTCTCAAATATGACATATATGATATATGTATATATTAAACCTAAAAGTTAGAACCTATATAATTGCCATTACTGGACACATACATAATATGTTCTTATACTTAATTGTTATTCAAAAAATCCTAACCTAGAAGTTATGAAAAAATAATATTTTTAGACGAGGAAATATTACATAATACATTTTTAGTACTAACAGGTTTAATATAATACATCATTATAATAATAATATTTTAATTTAAGAATAGTTTAGTTTCATTTTATAGTATTATTTATTAGTTTGCCTATATATTTCAACATAGTATTTTTAAATAATGCTTAAAATAATGTTTTTATGTAAATTCACCATAAGTAATTTAATATTTAAATGTCTTAAATAAAATATATTTTATGATAATATCAAAGCGAACTAAATATAATAAATAATATCACAAAAAACGAATCGTGTCTGCCATTTCGGAGAAACTCACCAGACGCACGAAAGGCATTAGTTATGAATTTTATGGTACACGATTTTCTTCTGGTAGTTTTTCTTCTTATTAATATTATTTTCTTTCGGCGTATACTCTCAACTAAACGGAAACGGAAACGGCTATCCTAGTCATCTTAACTAACCTCCATAGATCTCAATACCGTATATCTTGTTTACTCATGTCAACTATCTATATACCACTCTCTCATCAATCTACCCATTACTCAATAGATGAAAGTCCTATTGTCACACAAATCATCCATATTTCCTTTACTTTCTCATACTTAATGAATATTTTCGAATGTTTGGCCAGAGTAATTTATTTTACACAAAACGTATGAGTTACAAATTTAATTTTAATATTTAAAAAATAATTATATTTTTAATACGTGTTGAATATCACAGTTTATTATTTTGTACGTATTATTACTATTCAATGATTTTATTATTATTATTATTATTATTTAATATTTTACGTATTTATATAAATTGCCGTGAAAATTTTACTGAATTTTGTAGATTTTATTTATTAATACCGCAATAACTTATCAGTCTAAAAAATAATGCAGAAGAAGTCCATTAACATTGGAAATGTATAAATTATTAATTATTTGTAATAAAATGTTATATTTTTATTATTAATTTTCTCAATTACTATTTTATAAGTCTTATATTTTTAGGATAAGTAGTAAATAAATATTTATCTTAGTATACAAGAAAATAGATGTTGTTATAAATCTTTTTAATTATTAACGATATTAATATATTATATATAATATATCCTATGAATACATAAAGAAACGTGTAGGAGTTGCATTAATTTTCTAAAAATTGAGGAAGAATAGGCTGATATGATTTGGGTATATAATGAAAAGAGATAATTTGGAGTGGAGGCATTGAGAGACGGTATAAAATTAATGTAGAAGGTAAGTAGAGAAGAGAAAAGAACTAAAATGAGGGATAAATGGAAAAGAGAGTGATATGAAGTGAACCAGTGTGAATGGATGAATGTAGGAGATCGAAATCTATAGAGGTATATGACTAAATTGGGCGACCCGACGTAGCTGGGAGGTATAACGAAGAAGAATAAGAGGGATTTATAGCCTGAATATAATAAATAATTTTTGAGATAATTAAACAACTATAATAATAACAATGACTATAAAGGATTATCTAGTATAATTATATATATATATAAAAATTATTTTTCGTTTTTTAATGCTACATTAAATTAGGTATTTTTTTTTTTTATTTACAAGAGAAAGTAAAAGTTTTATTAGTTTAGAAGAAATAGTACTTTGTCACAATAAAAGGTAGATGAGTAAACCCGTCGATACCCGAATATTTATTCAGGTCTGATTGATGGTAGGATTTCGTAACGTTGAAAGGAAGTTCAACGGTCGTACTTTCAAAAACAAACTGTAGGTAACGAAAAATAAAAATAAATAAATAAAAAGGTAAAGTAACAACATAAGGGGAAAAAGTAAGATGGAAAAGTATTCTAAAGTTACATTTAAGTACGTAACCCAGACAAAAGGTCTGCGTATAACAATTGCTTTTTCTACACACAAATGTGGTGAAAAGTTATCTATTAGAATAAGCACAACATTTGGGTTGTGAAAACTTTTAATCACATCTTTCCTAGTTCAGACGTTTAAAAAAAAAAACATTTCAATTTCTAAATGTAACGAAATGATTGTATGACAGAAAGATGTCGTAAGATGAAACTATTTGGATATATTCAATAGAAAAAGTTTAGGTCCCATCTATACCCTATCAATATATCCTATCAAGACTTATCCCCACAGAAAAAAAATAATGATAATAATAAATAATAATATATTATTTTAAATACCTAACCAATCGTTGTAGAAATTATAGAAATTATTCAATAACATATTTAAATTAATTTAGATTTTATTAATAAAATAAATAATTTATTATAAATACAATTTAATTTGTGTTATGAATCACCTTTATTTTATGAAATAAAACTAATTTCGATAAAACTCAATGAATCCTTATGAATTAATAAAATTGTTTAAATTGTATGTTAGTTTAATAGAGTAAAATACAATAAAGTATTAAATTATGAGAGTATGTTGTTACTTACCAATTAATTTGTATGTTATCAATTTAGTATAAAATATAACTAGGTACCTATAACATATAATGTGTAAAATATGCTTTAATAGCTAACAATTGTATTATTAATTCGTTATAGGTACCAGTATAATTTAAAATCATGAAATTTGATATACGCATAAATACACAATCAATCAATATGATGAAATGTTTCTATTAATATAGAGCCTAACATTTAAATATATTTATTAAATGTTTCATGTTAAAAAAAATGTCATCATTGTAGGTATTATGTGTTATTTATTTAGAGATAAAAAATAGATATTATTATATACTCTTAATTTATACAATTTAAATACTATTCTAAGTTTAATATTATAATAGTTTAACATGAGAAAATAATGTGAATATTGTAAACTATTTATATAATGTAACAACAAAGCTATAAGTGAAATTTGAATTACATTTTGAATTAATCATGTTATATAAATAATTCGTTTAATATAATTTTAAATTATTAAATAAATCATAAGTATTTAGTAGGCAAAGTGAAGTAAAAACATTTACTTTCAATAATGGTATTATTATACATAAGTACAAAATATGTAGTAACAAATTCAAATGATAGTATTTACGTAATATGGGGCGACATTCCAAAACGTACTATTTCCATTTTTAAATTTTTTCTATATTGATGTTTTTTTGTTACGAACGATTGAACTATCTTAGGGATATAGTTATTATACCAAAAAATGTATAATATTTAAATAAACATAATTTTATTATTTCCCATAAATTATATTTTAGTTTAATGGTTTAAATTAAATATTTAAATTTATTGATTTTGTTAAAATGTACCATTTAGATCCAATAGTACGTTTAGATATAATTTGATGATATTAGCACATCGGAGAAAAAAAGAAAAATCTGTTGTTTGCATTGTTATATGGTGGAATAATGTGATATATGATAATACACAATACCTTAGTTTTGGGGCAATTTTTTATCAATAATAATGAATTTAGAGACATGATGATTTTATTGTCAGCTGATAAAATAAACAAAAAAATTAAAAATAAATCCACGCAATATTTTTATTTATAATTAAATGTAATAATAATATATTTGAAAAGATTTTAAAACAAATTTAAAACCAATGGAAATATTACGTTATGTATTTAATTCAATTTAATTCCCTACCTTCGTACTACCGGAAATAGTGCACTATGGTATACTTGGAAATAGAAGGTTTTGTAAAAATTTGAGGAATTAGTACGTTATGCTTTATTTTTTCAAATAGATCAACTTTTTAATATGGGAAATAAATAGTACATTTTGACACAATTTGAAAATAGTAACTTTTGTTTTACTTATCTTATTTAAAAACCATATAAATTGTAATTTTTATAAGTCAATTATTATCTAAGATATTTAAAATTAAAACTATTTTATTAACATTTGTATTCTAAATTATTTTAAATAATTTAATACAACATGATTTTGAATTTATAATTTATAATGTTAGTTATAATAAACTTGTCTAAACATAATTTGTATTTTATGAACATATAATTATTATTTATCTTAAATAAATACATTAAAAGAACAGTAACAACTAACAATACAGACCAAACAAGAAATTGTATAAAGATGAAGCAGAATGACGTTACTATACAGTTCACGTTTAATAAAATCTGATCCATAGATTTAATAATATGTTTCTTTGTACTTTATTGCAATAATGTGGTATTAAGTACATTTCATTTCTGATCAAGCAATTAAATATAATATAGTTAATTTTCTTAAATTGCATATTCGTGTGAATCAATGATGATTATTGTCACATTATAATAGAGGTGAAAAACATGTTACAGTCCAATAGTCCATAGCAATTTGTTCTTTGCGATATATTTTTTTAATTTAAAAAATATTGCAAACTTACAAAGAAAACTGAGATTTTCAATTATTTATCATTGTTCAACGTAAATTTAAATTAAATCCTTAGCTGTACGTGAATTGATATTGATTTGAATTATATTCTTTTTCAGGGATAATTTACTCAAATTTTAATAAACTGTTGTATTCGTATACATTATAAAAGCACGAAAAATATAATCACGAACTTTTTTTTATCAAACGATTATATCGTACATATTAATATGATGTTTGAAAAACATAAAAAAATAGCTTTTTGGTTTTTGAAACTTTTAAAAACTATTAATATTTATATGGCATGTTATAAAATGATTAAAAATGTATTTTTATTTAATTTTATATAAAATAAATAATAATTATATGAGCAAATAAAATAGTTTATTTTTATAACTACCATTTATTATTTCAAATTAAAAAATTAAAAACTAATTTTATTTTTAATTTAAAACAGTAAATAAAAGAAGTTTTAATAACATTAATACAATACGATGATTATCATCATCTAATAATATAAAATGTATTATTAATAGTGTACCAAATGTATAATATACGAGATACGACTATATATGAACTTGAAAATGAAAGAAAAACAACTAAAACAAAATTAAATATACAATATATACTTTTAGTTAATATCTAACATTTAAATCTAATATCAAATAATATGACATTAATAATTTTATTTATACTGAATTAACGTTTTTCGATTTGATAAAACGAATAAAAGTATATAAAATTAATTTCATAGTCATATGTTTCGATTTCATTGAATTTTAATATTTTTTATAGAAAATTATCTGTTATTTTTTAACTAAGCGACCAAAAAAAGTATATTAGAGAAAATTATTATATCCAAAACAATATTAAAATTTATTTAATTTGGTAAAAATAATGAGATATTTTCCAATAGTAAAAATGCAAGCATATATTTTATATTTTTAATAATATTTACGATACATTTATATTAAAAATTTTAAATTATTTTATAAAATATTAATTACACAATAATTAATTCGATTTAGTTTTTAATTTTGATCCCGATTGATTAGAGTAGAAATAATGATTATTATTTTTAGAAAAAAAAAAGTATTATTCGATAAAATGGGCATAGATTAAATACTAAACTTATTTATACTGGTGATAATAACCTGATACAATATTAATATAATCTGAAAAATATATATATAAGTGTGGTTCACCATTGTTTTCATTAAATGTATGATGTATTATTCGTAACAAAAACACCATTATTCAAACATCAATATTATAAAAATATATTCATGGATTTTAACAATTTATGAATATAAACTGTACATTGTTATAGTTTAATTGGTATGAGAAAATATATAGCATATCATTTTACATAATTATGAAATTAGTTATATCAAATAGAAAAAAAAAAAATAGTAAAAATTACATTTAGTGCGAAAATGTAGTATTATAATATTAATGTAAATTATGAAAGAAAAAAATTAAATGTTAAAAACGGACGAAGAAAATGAGTGTATTAAGTTATATGAATCACCCTGTACCTATATTAATGCTACGAATAAAACGATAGAAAATCCAAAGCTTAATATAAATAAATTACTAGTCATTATTCCCAGTAAAATAAAAAAGACTGTCTAAAGATGTTTTATCAAGTTTTCCATATTTGTTAAAAATGACCGCATGCGTCCATTCAAAATTATGTTTAGCTAATCTTAATAGATATAGGTACAATATGGAAAATGGAAAATGAGTAAGACCATTATTTTGATATCATGGAAAAATTGAAAGCTATATTACGTATAACGTACCTAACCACAAAATGTTTCAAACGGACTGAAAGTCCAAAAATAATAAACATTTAGTTGTATTGTGGAATAGGTCCTACAAAGTATCATAGATAAATAGATATGTTTACTTTTTTGAGATAATATAACTTTATAAAAATAAAATATATACCTATATATTTTACAATTATTATGCAATTCACTTTTTTATTTACACAAAACATCTTATTGCATAAATACAAATATGTCAAATACGAGTTGTATCAGTAAATAAAGTGATTGAATGAAATTTAAATATTTTAAAAATAATAAAATCTTAGGTGTATACCACAAAAATAAATGCACCTATGCAAGTTATATTACACTTATTACTTATTACTTATATTACTTATAAATTACTATTATCAATTTCAATAACGATTCAAACGTAATGTGTTTCAATTAGAAAAATGTTTAAGAATAATATTACAATTTTAAGTATTTATATACAATTATTTGATTAATAATATAATTACTATACATCTATTATTAAACTATTGTATAAATAAATAAAATAAAATAAATAATGTTCAATTTATAATTTGACCATTAATAATATCATAAAAGTCCAGAAATTATTAATTTATATTAGATGAACTAATGAATTATAAATCAACAACAATTATTTGCTCGTGATTATATTTAATGTACCCACTTGCAACAAAAATGCATGGTTAAACAACTTTATCAGAATATTTTTTTTAATAACTTTTGATGTCGATTAAAAAGGAAATGTAGTATGAAGATTATAAAACGAAATTACGTATTCTTTAAGACAAGTTTTTTTAAAGTTTTTTTCAGGGTTATTATAAACTATTGTTAAAAAATGGCACTGGTCATTAAATATTATATCAAAAATATAAATTATACAAATAAAAAAAAAAATTGAAATTATATCTATTCATTTGATAAATAATTGCTTTTTTTTAAATATTGGTGAATATAAATTTAAAATTATACACCAATTTAGCAATAGCATGGTTTTATATTTAAAATTACTTATACCTATTATTAAAATTTAAATAATTATTGAAATGTAGAAATCCAGTAGAATAATTAAAATAACCATATACAAATTTAAATAAATTATGAAATAATTTACCTTCAACATTCGAAAGGTTTAAAATTAAAGGATTTTATATTGATAATCATATTTAAATTTGTATGATTAACACTTCAGAATTATTGATTAAATTATAAAAAGTGATTTGAATATATTGACATGAATATATAATAATTAAGTATGGAAATATTTCGGGAATAAAACTGATATGAAAATATTATAATATATAAATTAATTTGTATTTCAAATATTATAATTGGGTACTTACTCATTATTATAGGACTATAACATTATTTTAATTTGATATGAAAAAAAAATATAACCTTAGAATATTATAATAGGTAATTATTGTATATTTAAACATTAAGATAATATTTAATATTATAAAAATTATATTTAAAAAAACAATGTTCAATTTAATAACAATGACTGTATATCAGTTTACTGTATATCTCAAAAAAATTTAAGACTATTGGAATACACGACTGAATGAATATTCTATAAATTTATGATTTTAATTAATAATAAATAGCAAATGTTTAGGAAAAATATTAAATTACAATATGAAAAATAATTTATACTTTTAAGTCAATATTAAAAATTATCTATTCTTATTTATAATTATAGGTAATTTATAAATTTTATAATACTAATTCACCTAAAGGCTAAAAGTGATATAGTCAAGAATATATAGTTTTGAATGATGTTTCAGATGATACTAAAGAAAATATTTAAAATATATAAATATTATATTAATTATAAAACTTTATTTATATTTAGTGAATATTGATTGTTGTATGTTTATGTGAGAAAAGGTATGCAAGTAGTGGTAAAAAAAAATTAAAGAAGAAACTAATTTATTTTTATAACATAAATGCCTCCAAACAATATAAATAAAAGGTATATGGTTTGATTATTATAACAATATCATTTTAATTATTGTATTATTTTGATTTATTCAATAATATAATATTTTCTTATAAGTATGATTTAAATTTTAAACTACAAATAGATTATTGAAATTAAATCTATTTATTTAATTCATAAAACAGCTAATTAAGTTAAATTAATCATAATGTAATAATATAATAGGTATATAATATAATAGCCACCATATATATTCAATATAATAATAAGTTCAGGGAAAAAATGATAAATATAAATTATACCCTAATATGTAAAAAACATTAAAATTATCCAAATATTTATTTTATTTGTATTTTTATAATATGTCCAAATAGGTATGTGTAGAAGAAAATAACTATTTACCTATATAAACATAGAAAAAAATATAATTATGTTGTATAAAAAATATAAAAATATAGTTTATTCGAATAAATGATTACGTATTTGATAATTTTAATTAAAACAAAGAGACGTAAAATATCAATTTATAATCAATATATAATCGATTTACTATATTTATATTTGAGAAGTAGATACATACATAAGTTTATATTCCCTTGTGCATATTGCCTTATATAGTTTAAAATAAAATGAATAATAAATTACTTGAATGAACAAAATATCAATAATGAAATATACGAGTAGAATAATTTATTTAAAAAAAATTATACCTTATTATATTGTATAAAATCTTCTTAACGAAAATTTTATAAGTATTTACATAATGTGCTCTAAATTTTAATGATTTTCACTAATTGCATAATAGACTAATAGTAAATTCTCAAAAACATTAAAAACAATTATTAATAACATGATAATTTATAAAATTTTAAAACAAAAAAGTACCATTTTATTCAAAGGATTTCAAACAATAATATACTGGACTTTTTAGTTTGAAACTAATTTTGTTTTTATAAAAAACCTAGAGAATTTTATACACTTGTATAAAAACAATACTCTGATTAGTCAATACAACATTAGAAAATAATATATAAATATATATAACATAGTTATAAGAAATCTGAAGAAAAAAGTTTGTTTAATCAGGCTGTATTTTATCTCTTATGTTTACTTTGAACGTTTATATTGATGGAAAAAAAAAAACAAAAACAGAACAAAAATTACAAAAATGGAAAAAATTACCTAAAAAACATTGTTTATGTTAAAGTAACAATAATAGAATTCAAGAACTTTTCGAAAATGGAGTTTTCAAACTAAGAATAATTTTTTAATAGTTTATTTATATTCCAAAAATTATATTGTTTCTAATGATTATATCCATTATTCGTATAAGAATCTGTTAATTAAACAATATGGCATTCTACAAAATAATTAAAAATATTTTTTAATTATATATTTTATATTTACAACGTTTATTGTGTTAATGTCTTCGTAATTTTAGGTAAGTACCTATACAAATGATAAAGAGTTCATAATATTTTAATTTAATAAAGAACATTAATCATTATAAAATAATGAATATATCAGATAAAATAATATAATTTGTACTCTTATAAAAATATGAATATTTAAAAAAGTGGTAAGGTCGATTGTGGACGTTCTTCCTTCGTCCCTTATATTTGTAGTTTCAATATAATGAATACCTAACGTAGAAATTATATAGTTTAACACTACGAATTCATTTTATTATGACTTGTATTAGAATATACTTCTATAAAAATTCACTTATAAAATATGTTGCATTATAATTATAACTGTTAAGAGATAATTGAGAGTATAATATTATTTATTAATTATTTTCCATGAGTTTAATAAAGTGATGACGGTAAAGAATTATACACCTATAGCTATATTTATTAATAAATTAAAAGCGCTTGGGTATGGGATAAACATAAAGTACAATGAAATATAACACTTTATACTTTAAATTAGAAACTGCAGATTAAACTTAAATTTCCTTAAAAAATCGATTGTATTAATTACACGCATATCAAATAGGTACAACATATGGCGAACTCTCACGGCGCACAGCATTTATAATGTATCTGCCGAGAATAAGACACGGATACCAAGGCCGTAGATAGTGGGGAGGAGTTCAGAGTTCAAACTTCCCCTGAAATTATTTTTAAAAAAAAAATATATCAAACTTATAAATTATATCAAACACATTTTGTTTAGCTTTTTATGTGTTATTTCTTTTAATCAAAATAAATTATTAAAACACCTTCTAAATTTTTTTTCCTGGCATTATATGATCAAAATATGGATAATATTACATATATATATATTTTATACAAAAATTGTATTGTTTTTGGTTATTTTTTACTATTGTAATTAAATACACAAAAAACTGTGTTTATATAGATATACATATTATTATAGTCATATGGATTACGATGAATTCCAATTCTGTTTTTAAGATTATTTCTGTTATCATTACTAATCTTATTGCTTACCTACCTACTTCAGTAATAATGTTATAATTAATTAGAATTAAATTATATTATTAATTTAGAATTATATTAAATTAGGTACATTTATTTAGTTTACACAATTTTAAGCGATTTATTAACTAATACCTAGTCTATAATATTCGATTTTACAATTATGTATAATATTAAATTACGAGTAAGTATATTATAGCATATTTCGTTTCATGTTTTATTGTACATACTAATATGAAAAATACAAAAACTCAATATTTGTAATGACACAATTTTATTGCAATATTGAATTTATTGCTTTGGGATTTACCATTCATCTCAAATTTAAAGACATATTAAATTTAATAGGTTATTATTAATGTTCGAAAATTGAATTGTGAAAGTACATCAATATTATTATAACTGGGTAGGTACTTCTAATACAATTAATTTCATTACAACCTATAGAATAATTTTGATGTAGAAAGTTTGATTACAGGAAAACAAATGAAACTATAAAAAGTCATTTACAACGACAATAACATAGAATTAAATCACTTTAACATTGTTGTTCCATTGAATTTCTTATAATAATATTAGTTTAGATAAAATTCTTTTAATAATTTTAAATTTAAGTATTATTAATAACATTTGTTATTATGTTTTATAAATGTTAACATAGATAATTTCAACCATTTTGAAGAGTATTAAAATCTAAATAAAATAGTTTGAGGATATAATTAATTTAACAAAATATAATTATAAATAATACATATAACACTTTACTTTTTTTAAAACTTTTAATTTTAACTATCTTTCTTATTTAATAATATTATAAACTAGTTTTTTACTTTTATGTGAATTATAAATAATTAGAAATTAAAATAAAAATGTCTAGTACTAAATATAAAACGTGTAATACAAGAAATGTAGTCATCAGATTATTATATAAAATATTTAAGTACTTTTTTTTTATAGTTTACAATTTTTTCAAAACACAAAATGAAAATAAAAATCTTACCATTATTTTGTTATTAAATTTCTGTATAAACTCACCTGCAAAATATATAAACAATATAAATTAATAATATATATATTTATAATTTTAAAGTAAGTAAAATATAACAGGTGAGGTCTAAATATTTATAATATTTATATTATATTATTTTTATAATTATTAATTACATATAAACAAATTTGTATTATAATTAATAATAATTTAATATAATACATTTGGTATGCTTATAAATAGTTTAAACAGATTATATTTATTATATTTATTGGTTTAAAATACAATAATTTATCACTAAAAAAATTTAATATTAGGTATAAATAAATTTAAAAAATGTATGAAATATAAATATATAGTGCTTGAAGTGGCAAAAAAAGTAGGGAGACTCTTTTATTTTTGAATAAGAACGTCGCCCCAATCACTTTTGAGCCTATTATGACATAACGACTACCATTAAAATAATGAGGTAAAATTACTGAAAAATTAGTTGAGCTACTTAGTCCTTCTACATTCTTCAATTCAAATATATATATATATATATATATTATTTAGAAAAAAGTACACTTTTAAAAACAAATTACTATAAATTAAAGGTAAAAAATAAAATTATTGAATCTTAAAACTAAGAAATAAATTTGAGAATGTTTATTTTATACAAACAATTTAATATTCATTAAAATAGTTAGGTATAAACATTATTATTTTACTTTTAACAATGAATTATTAATATAAGTATTATTTTACCTACTATACAACTTTTAAGTAAAATTTGTTTTAAACTATTATTTGTATTTATCATATTTTAAATTTATGTTACTAGTTAATAAATAAAATAATACCAATCGAGTTTAATATTTTGAGTGAAACTTAATAAGTTAAGCCCTAATATTATACATTTCTACCAATACTCAATAGTCAGTAAAACGGATTATACATTTTATTTATAAGAAAATATAATATACTATTATTCATTGTAAACAAGTTAAATATAAGTATGTAACTAATATTTAAATTAATGTTGTACAAAATGTTTAAAACTAAATTTTGTTTTCATTTGAGTGTTTATTCTAGGAATACTAAAGTAAAATTAATAATTTTATGAAGAAATAGTATAATATTTTAATAATTTATTGTGATTAAATGAAAATTGAGAAGTTATTAGTAGGAAATCATTGTTCTGTTATTTTATAATAAATATGTTTATATTAAATTAAATGATTACTCTTTTATTCAGACAAAAATCGACATAGGTACCTATATTATTTACAATTTAATAATAATAATAAACTAATGTATTATATTATTAATTCGTATTTGTATAATATGTTATACCTGTTTTAAATATTATATAATATCATAAATTTTAAGTTTTATTTATAAGTCGCAGACTAATTGTCAATCATTCATTAGTATACTTCCGGTTTTAAAAAATTGTCAACCTATTCGCCAGTTCAAACAGGAGCGATGGGGAAGTTTTGAGAGCAATTTATACGAGCGACATTGGGTGAAAATAGGATTATCCACTTCATCTTGCACACGAAACGAATGTGTAAATTCCATAGCCGATCGTGTTTAACAAGCATGTCACGTATATAGCCTCTTCAATCCTGACATAATATATAATGTGAGGTGGTAGCAGGAAGTTCCAAATATTCAAAGGCACATCCCGAACGAGTCAATATTATGTATATTTTATACGGTGTGCAACCGTTTTCACACTCTCTGATATTTTAGAAAACAATACAAATGTAAACTTGTGACATTTTTATTTTATTATATCGAGAAACACGTTCTTCGGATAAGTTACATCATAATTGATATTTTAATATAAACAATAGTTTATTTTAAAACATTTAACTGAATCGAATCAACCTTAATAATATGTTTATAGCAATAAAATTCAATTATTTAAATTATTTTCAAATACAATTGTCTTTTCAATCTTAGATTATAATATAATAAATAATACATAGAAAAAAAATTGATAACATATTAATTTATTATAATAAATATTTAATTTAAATCAAATTTCAAGAAAAAATAAATTATATTATTTAATTGTAATTTATTATTACATAGGTATTATAGTATTTAAATTTTTAAGAAAACTATTATTACTAATCCATATTTTATGGTTGTTTTGATTTGTTTTTAATATGATTATTATATTATTTATAAAATGCCATTACTAGATAGTTGATTGTGTTAGGCAAAGTAAAAAAAGAAGTAGATCAAATCACAAATATAAAATAAAAAACCAAATGAAATAAAATGTTTAAAACAGTTAAATACTTACTCTCTTCTTTTTGAACACAATTGTATAATTAATTAACAAAAAGAGATAACTAATAAAAACTAAAAACATTGAAACATTTCAATATGTTATATTTCATGAATCGCCAAACTCTAATTATTTAGTAATTATTAATATTAATGAAATTGAAACTGATATAAAATCATTATAATTTGGTAATAAAAAATTATAAAATAAACTTCAAACTATATTTAAGGAAGAAATAATAGGTAATTCTTAATTTTATATAAGAAAGAAATCTATAATAATTCAATAAACGTTATATATTTGTGATAGTAAACTTTCTTTTATTATAATTTATAATTTATAATTTCTAGAAAACATTACTTTTTATCGTCATTTCAAAAGTATAAAAATTAAATTTATTTTATAATTAATAAAACTAAAAAAAGTGCAAACGTCAGTTTAGGATGTTCCTCCTTCATCCCTTCGGTCTTCAAAGAAATTAGTGGTTTATTATAATTATTAAAATTTGAATGCAATTATATTATAAAATACGATTTTGAGCGAATTTCAATATATTAAAATATATTATACTGAAAATCCATTTCAAAATTTTATCACGACTGTATATAACAAAATACTAATGTATGTAAATATTCAAAATAAATTTCAAATCCCTTCGATCAAAATTCAAGGAGTTATCATTTCATAATAAAAATGGTCAGTCACGATTTTCAAAATATTTTGTAAATAGATTAAATAGTATATGAATAGACTTCTATACAATTTTTATACTGTTAAACCAAAAATTGCAGGTAATAATAAACATTATTGGAAATAATTCAAAGCTCTATATTTAGCCAAAAAAAACAAAGTAATCCGTTCCAAAATTTTAACAAACGTAAATATTACTTATGTTAGTACTCAAGAAAATTTTCAAATTTCAACGATCAAAACTCAATTAGTTATCAAGAAATTAAAAAAATTAAAATAATAGAAAACGTAATTTTGCCGATTTTCCACCTCTCAAGGAAAAACTTTAGGGAAATTAAAAAAAAAAATAGTTAAATAAAGTACCAACTAGATGAAATTTGGTTCGAAAAGGATACCCTATTTGTGGTTATTGGACCATTATTTCTGCCCAAAAACATGTTTTCATACATAAAAAAAAATCGTAAAAATAATGCATTCCTCGCTCCGTTCAAAATCTTACATTATATTTAAAACAATTTCAATTATATTTTTAATTCAATTAGTCTACATTTTCATCTTATTCAAGATTCAAAGATTTTTTTTCAAATAAAGAGATTTAGTTTTTAAGTTTTTCTATTGTTTAAATTTTTAAACTCAACAGTAAGTACTATATAATACTATAATATCTCAAAAGTTTAACATATCGACATGAATATACAAAAAATTAAAAAGTGTGTAGAATGAAGAGTACGATTTTTTAAGTATTTAAAAGTAGATTGTAAATAAATCCAATTATGTTTTTAAAATTATTATTTTGTTTATTTAGATATTTACATTAATTATTGCTTTATTAATTGTATTTTATAATAATTATTTATTTGAAAACAATTTGTATTTCTACATTAATATTTACATTAAGATTTAAAACATTTTAGGTATTTAATTAAATTTAAATTGTAATATATATAATTATTATTATTAATACCATACACTATGAATGCATATATGATATATTTAATTATTCTATTAAAATAGATTATATATTATAGAGTGCCTTGATAGAGATCACTTTCAAGCCACTTTAATATATTTTAAGTTATTGATTGATTTTGAACTCAGAAGAATTATCCTACAAATGTATTTATATATTATAATTTGTATTGTGAAT
Organism: Eriosoma lanigerum; assembly: GCA_013282895.1. Lineage (NCBI taxonomy): Eukaryota > Metazoa > Arthropoda > Insecta > Hemiptera > Aphididae > Eriosoma > Eriosoma lanigerum. The sequence continues at coordinate 51,143,830 of CM023357.1, read as the reverse complement.
ATTAAACATAAAATATGTACCTATTGCAGCTAAAATAATTGTGTGGCTATAATGTCAAAGGAGTCTATATTATTATTAATACATATTTTCAGTTTTATTGTTTTCTGTAAGAGAACAATATAAACAAACAAATCAACATCCAATAATAATATCGACAACAAAGTATAATGTTTTTTTAAATCTTTTATATCAGTATATAAAAAAAAGGTGAAGTTATATAGGTATATATTAATATTTATCATTTCCGCGTATTTCTTTCCCCATTAGGATGTTGTTATCATTTTACGCATTTTGCACATCTTGATTGGAACAAACTATCTCAGTGTACTTTAAAAATTAATGTTATGTTCAAACAGATAGTGGAAGGGTTAATTGGAACCTAGTTAAGTTTTCGTCCGAAATATACACTAATATGAAATTCCATTAATATATATGTTTTAAATTTTTCATTAGTATTTTATTAAATATTTATTATGTCACTTACATTCGAGATTGGTTACTAATATAGTACGTTTATCAATAAAACAGTTATTTTCCAGTAAAATATAATTTACTATTTATACTTTTATAAGCACATAGTCTATATTCACTTTTTGGTTTCCATTTCTAAAATAAATTAATATATACCTACTAAATAAATCGTATATATTTCAAGTACTGAATTATCTTATATCTACGTAATGTGAACTAATTATTAATTGACTAAATATTGCAGTAGTCTAAATCATTAAATTATATTACATATTTCATGTAATCATAAAATGAATATTTAAATTTTGTGAATAGTGAATTGTTATTATTATAATTGTAAATAAAAATAAGTTACTCGCTAACATATCCCAAGAAGTTCAGTGTACCTATGGTTAATGACTATAATAATAAATAGTAATAATGAAGGGGCTACTTAATATTTGCAAAGTAATAGGATCCATAACACTGAAGTCAATCACTTATAAAGAATGTTGAATATTAATTTATGGTTATGACTTTATAAGTATTCAATATGAATTATATTATTTAGGCCATGCATGTAGGTGTACATAGTTTAATTATATATATATATATATATATATATTAATTAAAATTAGTAATAAGATATAGATGTAGTTCATCATATTATGGATTTGTAAAATTAAGTTGGACTGATGAAGTAGATGAGCATCCAAAGAGGACAACAAGGGGTGATATTTGCGGCGGTGATGATAATTATGTGAATAAAATATAATGTATATAACTTCTTTGTAAAATGATTATATAAATGAAATCAAAACTTAAAGAATTAAAATATTTTAATCAAAAATAATTTAAAAAAGAATAAAAAAACTAAATAAAAGTGTACTTAAAAAAAAAAAAAAAATTGTAATACCAAAATATAACTTAGACGAATGACTAAATATTATTTATATATAATACATTTGTATATAGGTACGATAATAGATATAAATTTGCTCAAATAAAAATATAAACTTATATCTTTAATTATTTTATATTTTATTTAAGAATTTTGTGTCTAATCGTATTTAAGAAAATAATAATAATTAACTGTTTATATTATTCATGATGGAGTATTGTTAGATAAATTAATACGATTTAAGACTTAGACTTATATTATGTTATACAATTTAAATTTACAAAATAAACTTAAAAATATATTGTAAGATGTATGCGTTATTATTAAAACGATATGCAATCTAATTATCTAAGTCTTCAAAGTCAAGATTTTTATGAAATTAATTTAGATGACTGTGGTTAAGCAATTCAAGTGTATGACATTACGTTACCAATATAATACATTATTAGCCCATACAACAAATACTGGTCAATTTTCACGAACCCCATTTGTACCAATCCAAAATGTCAATATTTCAAATATTTTGTTATTACTTTTTCATATTGTAACTACTTTTTCTCGTACAAACAAAAATGATAGTACCAAAGTGAACATTAATACCAGGTTCAACGAGTGTTTTTGACATTACAAACACTCTTAATATTATATTTTGAAATATTATCTTCATAAATTAAAAGTTAAATTAGACTTCTTAAAAATAAATATAAAGTTTTATTCAATCAATAATGCAATATTCTATGTAATGCAAATATACAATTTAATACTAATTTTTCAATTGTATATTTAATTAAATTAACAATAATAATCTTAAAATAAACGTAAAGTTAAAAATAAGAAAATGTTTTTCTTTTTTTGGAATACACCCCCCTTATTACAAGCATATAAGTAGTAAACTTATAATATACGTAAACATTTATTTTAATTATTCGTATGTTAATAGTTCAGATTATATTATAAAATAAATAATTGACTTGTTTAAAACATTATAGCTTATTTTCCATCGATGTTCTTAATGTGTAAACCTACTTAATACGAAAAATTATATATCACAATAAGCAACGTCCAACTTTTAACAATAAACATAATATGGTATCATCATTAACATAACAATAGTAAACTATGGTTTTTATTTTCAAAAAATAATATTTTTATAGCAGGACTGTCATCGTAAAAATAAATGATTGGAGTACATATTATTTTATTGAAACCATATGTATTCAATACTGCAGCGGTATGTGGCACCTAACCGCTGCCTCTGGGATAGTATGTTTACTAAAATATTTAATAATTAGGTTTATATTTTTATTTATTTTTATTTATTATCACTTTAATATGACTAAAAATATTTTACTTATATTATGTTATAATCGACAAACGTATATTATATAAAATCATATTCCGCTTTCACATTTGTTTAGTTTGTGATAAATCCGCAAGGTTAGCAAATGGGAATTTTATTATTAAATTTAATAATACCGATTATAACAAAAATTTAAAAACTGCATTAAGAATCGTTATGACATAAAACATTTATTTTCACTGTACCAATTGTATTTTTCTTTTTATTTAATGTTAATGTTCTTATTGATATAAATAATAATATAGTATGGATAAAACTAAAACGAGAACATAATACGATTTTGTAATTATAATAATTTTTTTTGACAATTTTATAGTATTTTATATCGATTTTCCTAATATAATATATTAAAGCAATAGCAACCAATCAACGTATTGCAGTTGACCGAAATAATTTTAGTCTTGAAAACATGTTACTAAAATCCGTACCAATAATAATAATCATTTTAGATTCTGAGTGAAGTTAAGAATATATTACATTTGTTTTTTTTTTTTAAAACTAACAAGAACTGGCGAAATTGCAGTTTCCGTTATTTTAATATTTTTTTATTACTAATTAAATTAAATCGTCGACACTTGAAAATATTTTCGAGTATTCACAAAAATATAATTTACACGCGTGGTAAAATTTTGGAAATTCGTAATTTGATTATTTAACTATAAGTATAGGGCTTTAAAATTTTTTCCAAAAATATTTAATATAACTTGAAATTTTGGATTAACGGTTTGAACGATTTATACTTAATACTCATATAATACTTATTTTCTAAAATTATTTGAAAATCGTAACTTACATTTTTGTTTTTTTTATAAGCTTTTAAAGTTATAATATTTAGTATTTAATATTTATAATATTATATGTGTTTTTAATAGTCTAAAAACATTTTTTCGAGTATAAATAATGAACTGATTACAACTAATAGAAATGCATTCAGTAGAAAAATATTATTTACATGGTACTTTAGTTAGATCATTTTTCGAATTTCTCTAAATAATAACAACAATAATATTATAATAAATCATTAATTTCCGAAGGAACGAAGGAGAAACGAAGTCCGGAATCGACCTTCCCGTTTTTTTTTTTTGTTTTTTTTGTACGAGATAAGCTGAAAGTTGTTTCGGTCGACGAAATAATAAGCGAGTTTTTGTTTAACAATTATAGTGATAATATAATATTACGTGTAATGTGACTTTTAGAATATAAAAAGAAATATAATCTTGTATGTGTTTTGTTGGAGAAAATTCAATGGTGATTATGACGGCGGTGGAAAACTGCGCCGTGTGCCCGAGGAAAAACACCGATGACGATATTATATGGTGGTGGAAATGTTTATTGTTTTACTTTTTCGACCCACCGCCGCCGCCGCCGCCGCCGCCGACGACGACGATACAAACGGACGACTCTCTTCCACCATAATATTATCGCGGGCTGTGCGTAAAAGTTCCGCTGTTCGATCGCATTCAGCCGAAAATCATACAGACGCGTGTGCGTGCGCTCGTTCGAAAATAAAATATAAACCCAGCGAAACTGTATAGTATTATCAGCGAGATGATAAAAGATTCCGCCTCGGGAAAACGGCGGCAACGTTCTCGTATAATTACATTACGCGCTTTTGCCGCAGACTCACGTCTCTCTTCCGGGCCTGCAAACGCCCGTGCTGCTACGAAATAATAATAATTCAAAATTATTACTTTGTGCGCACAAATTCAAACGTGCGCGCGTGCATGCGTTTCTAGAAAAGAAAAAAAAAAATTTACTCTACGACGATTTATAATAATAATAATAATAATAATAATAATAACTAAGGTGCGCTTGTCAAATTAAACTTGCTCCTATATAAATATTTAAATAATGGTTTATATATTTTTTTTTTTACTAAACTCGTAATATTATATAGCCGCGCGTACCCGCAACGTGCACTCGTTGGTAACTAGAAGTATTTCCGTTTCTACTCACAATGACTATGACAACGTAGACGTTTCGTAAAAACCGTCGATAAAATGAATATAATATCTCTCGTTAGTATTTCGTATCTACATTTTTAAAATATTACCTATGTGGTATTAAGGGACAGGATATCGCTAACCCGTAGAAGAAACTTGCAATACGATTTCATCGTGGAAATAAATAAATAAATATTGTATAAAACAAAATATTAAACGATTTAAGTAAAATATTATATTTAACATTTTTTACTATGTAATGTTTATATTTTAATATCACATAATAATAACTACAATATGAACGTTAAATAAATTTAAAACAGAATTTTTATTTAGATTGATTTGTAGAAATATAATTAATATTAACAATTTAAATAGTTTTGAAAATAATATAATATGTTAATATTATACAGAATGTTTATGTACTTAAAACATTAAAACATGTATTGAAACAAATAATATAGATTACAAGTAAAATATTATTATTAAAACATACTAAAAAGCCTATATAGTTATTTATTTACACGTAGAGATATATTTTTTAGTTAAACATGTTAATTAAAATAGTTGCATTGAATAACGATGATTTGTTTTAATTTTCAATTGCATATTTACCAGTTATTTTAGTGTTTTATATCGAAATCAATCAAATGTGTTTAAAAACGAAAACGAATACCAAAATATGCACTTCAATAAAAATCAATATGTAAAACAAAATATTCAATTTTAAATAAATACGTCATGAAACTAATTTTTATCAATGTATAATATGCATGCAATATGACAATTCATAAAAAATATGCATAATCATAAACATCTTAACTCTAAATGTATAATATTATATCGAATTAACCATAATTCATAATATACAAATATAAAATAATATGTTTGATGAAATTAAGTTGTGGTTAACACACTACCCTATTTAATCCGTAAGCCTTTCATGTATGATTTTTGTATTTGATGGATGATAGATATTTGATGCATTGCGGTAGAATTAAGCAGTAGATGGAGATACAAACTGTTTGTATCATGATGACGCTTCTTTCCGTCATTATGCGATTGTCCGGAGAGACGTTCACCGATTGAAATAACATTTCCGATCTTTAAATAAACGCATTTTACGACATTGATCAGAATATGAATAAACTAGGTATAGGCGTTATTCAACAATTTATACGAGTATTTTTCTGTGGAATAGTCACAATAGTATGAAATTAATTTTATGACATATTTTATAATTATATGTATGATTAACATGAAATTTAAAAGTTTGAGACGTTTAAAATTAAAATTCACTTGTGATTTTCAAAATAATTTATAAATGGTTTATGTAGAATATGATTATGCTTCTATACAATTTTTAAACCGCTAAACCAAAAACTACAGGTAACATATATATCAAACATTTTTTAATAAACTTCAAAAGTTCTATAGGTATTTAGTCATAATATAAACATTTAATTACAATACTACTTATGAGTACGTTTGTTAAGTATGTAAATCATTAACCATACATTCAAAATTTCATTAGTTATCATGAAAAATCTAAAATCTATTTCGTCAAAATTACGATTTCCATACATTTTTCAGTTATTTTTTGTTAGTTTTCTTCTCACAAGAATAAACTTTTGATAGATTGGGAAAATAAACTAAATAAAATACCAACTTGATAACATTTTCTACCGATACATATTCTACATATGATGACCAGACTATTAGTTCTACTTGAAAAAATGTTTTCAAACATAAAAAAAAAACAACTTTGTAAAATCAATACCATTCAATTACCTCGCTTCGCTTAGAAGTCAAAATCTAAAAGTAGATAGTTTTAAATAAATTAGTTAGGTAATGAAAAGCAAATAATTTTCTGACATAACAGCCGATATATTCATAGTTCCAGAAAAAAATTACATAATTCACTACGCCAATTCAATGCGTTTGAAAGTATTTATTTAATAAGGTAAATATAGATAATATAGTTTTGTTGATATATTTTTTTTCCTATATAACGTTGTTGAAGTGCAATGCAGAACAAATATTCTTGTAAGATAGACACAAACAAATTAGTGGAATTAAACAAGCGAAACAATTATGCACAGATGAATAATAGTTTATTTTTTTCTCGAAAATTCGAAAGGAAAACGTCATCAACAACAGTCTCAAAAAACTTCCTGCACATAGTTTTATACGCCGCGGCCGCATATTAATCAATTAAGATAAAGTTTTTCTGTAAATTAAAAAGTTTAATGTGGGTATTATAAATATATTTTATTTTTTCTTAACTTAAGTTTGTTTTTGATATTAGTATGCTAAAAAGGTGTTATAAGTACTTGATAATTATTCAAGATTAACCCTAAAATTATTTGTAAGTTTACGACCTTAGCTAGACCAAGTATGTGTTTTATTAGTTTTTCAAAGTTATGTACGGTGTGCTCATTTTTTATACGTATAATATACATTATAGTACGTTGGGCTCGCTAAATTCGTTAAAATAATTTAGCATAAAAAATTTCTCATAATAACAACATAGTTACTGTATATATTAGATTCTATTGTAGAAAATCAGGTGATAAGTATTTTGCAGTGAAGGATTGACCTCAATCCGTAATAAAGGATTCACTTTTAATTAATAGTATTCATTATGTATGTAATGTTATTTTCCTATGACTATTTTTAAAATGTTACGCAATCTATATTATTTTTATATATAGTCCCTTTCAGAAAAAAAATTGTATGCACCTTTAAACTGTTTTATTTTATTAGTTTTTATGTAACTTATGCCAATATAAAAATGTAAGTTAAGTTACCTAAATTTAATAAAGAATTAACGAAATTATTATCATGTAATATCCGATTTAGTAGCTAATCGATAATAGGTCAAAACTAAGATTTTCCGCAATTTTTTGTTAGTTATTTTTCTCACAAAGAAAAACTTTGAGAAATTCGAAAAATTAGCTAAATATAATACTAAGTAGATGTAATTTTCTACCGAATATTCTATTCATGTTAACCAAAAAAATTTCTAACTAAAAAAAATGTTTTCAGACATAAAAAACAACATTTGTAAAACCAATACATTCATTGCTTTGCTCAGAATATAAAACAATTTAGCTTATAGATTTAATACTTTGTTAATATTAAGTTAAATTAAATATAAATAATATAAGTTGAAATTATTATAAAACTATTTATTTTACTAATTTCATTGAGTTTGAATACTATATTTTAATATATTTAATGATGGTTAAAAATACGTTACTGTAACTGTATTATAAAATTATAATAATATTCATATTGTTTACTTATAAATAATTATCGGTTTAGTAGTTGCCTATAATACCTACCTATAATATATTTTTTATACAATAATCATTGTTAATAGTATTTTTAAATACATTTTATTTCTACGGGATTTATGCAAAATATTATTATTTAGTTATTACCTAATTATTTATTAACTTGTAATATATTTATGAATCTATTTATTTTTTAATATATTTATAATAGGATATAAACGAACCCAGGATTTAAATCGATATAAAATTTTTCAATTTTGCTTATCGATATTAACTTTTCCGATTTCAATTTAATAATTATATATCAATTTAAAATTTGTATGATTTAAATACATCGATTTAAGTGATTTCCGATTTCGAATTTAGTTTTGATTATTTTCAATTTCAATATTGCTATAGGGTAAAATGTACAGATATTTGGCTGTTGGAAATAGGTTTTTTTTATGTTAAAAAGACGTGCGTGTTCTTCATTAGTGTGAATGGAACTATACATTCCTGACTGTTTAGTGTTTAATTAATTATGAAACGCGATGTCTTTGAAAGTGCGCATATGATAAGCCTTTAGTTATATTAATTTGCTTATTTTCTTATTTTCTTATTATTTTAAATAATAGGTAATGTGATTATGATTTACTTATTATTGACACACAGTGTCCAGCGGTGTGCCATAAATTAAATAATCCAACGGTCTAATAAAGTTGTAGTATGAATAAATAATCTATAAGAGCGCACACTACAGACTTTTTAATCGGCCGACTATTTGATTGGAATCGTGTTGTGATGATAATTATCACCGACTAAACTATTTAGTTTGCCGTCGGTACGCACACTGTTGCCGATAGTCGGCTGATAGCAGTTCTTATCATTAATTTATTGTTTACCAAGTTATTTTATTATACTAGAAACATTTTGGTATAATAATATAGTAATAATGTATGTACTTTAAGTAGGGTCGATACAATTTCGGCACTACAAAGTATTAAAAGTATTAAAGTACTAAAAATGATTATTGATAAAAAATTTAATAATATATTTCTTAAAGCAAAGATAGGTCATTTAAAAATTATTTTTGACTATTATATTATATTTTATTAACTACTTATATTTATAACGGTAATTAGCTTAACTAGGAACTCCAATTATAATTATAATAATTAATATATTATTATTGATAATTTATATTATCACGAATGATAAAGTCATAAACAAAAGTCATTAGGTTATGTTATGACTAGGGCTAGGATTTTGTAGCATTTGCATTTTATTTCATAGTACTCCAGGACGTAGCTAATCAAAAACATATTTCGATTCGTTCATCACAGAGTTGAAATATGCAATTTTGTTTTTGGTTCTTTTGCATTTTCTTATGATATTCGTAAATAAATGCTTTTTTGGTACTTTTTGTCAGTTTATCAGCTTTTTAATTAGTTTTTCTTAACTATACGCATATTTAACATTTTTAGAACATTTACGTACATATTAATCTAAATTATTATTTACTAATCAATTTTAATTGTATTATTATTTATCATATATATTTCGTAATTTCGTAGTGAAATATTATCGCCTTATCGGAAAATATTCTGAAAATAGATTCTTAGATTTTGTTAAAGTGATTACCGAGTGGGGAATAGTGGTTACGTCGTAATACGTTGACTGTCTGGACTTCAGACATAATAACTTGTTCAGTTGTTCTAAGAATTAATTGATGTGAACATACAAAAATGTGTTTAATCAATTATTTTTTGATATTAAAAATATTTTTCACCTAAACTTAAAAATGTTTGTCTTTTTAATTGCATTTCCCTGGTTAAAATGTTTTTTTTGTATCATTATTGGCATTTTTTTAATTCCTTTATTGTAGGTTTTTAGTGCTTTATTTTCCAGTTATAACCAATGCTGGATTAAATATTTATTGGCACACGGGGCTGAAATTTCATATGGGCTCTTTTGACAAAACATGATTTATATAAAGTTATGCTCGCGAAAAAATATATTTTTTTAAACTGTTTTACAAATATAAATTACAGTACAATTTTACAATAAAAGTAAAATTGAGTTCATATATAAACAAAAACTATTTTATCAAATAATTTTTTTTCTTGCTTTGCTTAAGGCTAACTTTTTTAGTACTTTATTTAAGTCTATTGATTTTAACAAATCATTCTCAGAAAATAAAATCATTTATATGTCTATGTTCTTTGTGTTTGAATGTTTCTAAACTTATTTTTTATTCTATAAATGAAAAGAACAGTAAAATGCGTATTTTCAACTAAAGTACTTTTATATGCATTTAGTTGTTTTTGTCGATAAAAAAAATGTTATTTTAAAAATATAGGTAAACTATAATTTAAAATCACAGAAAAATGTGTATCGGCCTAAAATTGTATGGGCTTCTATCACATTTGTATTTGAGAGGCCTCCGGAGCTTCCTCCCTGGTTAGACCCCCCCTTAATCCGGCCATGGTTATAACCGTGGTAAAGTATGTGAACTATATGCACTGTATATGCACTGTAAATGCACTATCGGCCGATTGTTTAGTTCGCAATGTGCACACTTGCACAAAGTGCAATGATCATCACGCAGTTGGCCGATAGTTTGCCGATTTTTTGATTAAATGGTAATTGGGTTGCCCATTTGTTAGTTTATTTGGCCAATTTTTTATCGGTGTGTGTACGCACTCCTATACATTCGATAGATATACATTTACATTCGTTTGCACTAGTGATGGGCGAACTTTGAAAGTGAATCGATTTTTTGAATCAATCTAAATCGGGGAAAAAGATAGATTTTTAAATGAATCGTTCATAAAAGATCGATTTTTCAAAAGATCGATCTGAAAAAATCGAAATTTTTTTAATCACGATGCTGCGTGATATTCTAGTTCTCTCTTGTCACGCCTGAGATCATAAGCTTACATCTTTCATAACGGAATTCACCACTTCAATGGACAGTATCCAATTGATCACAGGGGAAGATGATACGCCTTAATTTTTAAAGTGTTTTTAGTAAATAAAAGTACATAAATTTGAAGTCATGTATTTTTTTATTTTATTTTATAAACATTTTAACGGACCTAGGTCCCTTATAATAATATATAATTGTAAATGAATATTAAAAAAGAAACAATAAGAGATAAATAAAAACAATTCGATTCTATCTTCACAAAAATGAATCGATCTTTTAAAAGATCGGGTCCTGGAGATCAATTCAGATCGCCCATCTCTAGATTGCACATTAAAAAACCGACCAAATAGTCGGCCAATTAAAAGTCTGTTGTTTGCACTAACTCTAAAGATTATCATTGATTTTAAATAGTAAATACTAATATTTATATTGTATAATCAATGCATAATAAATTTATATTTAATAATGAATATTTGAGTAAAAATAAATCCTTTAACAATTTAACAATGCGTTGACTGATAAAATTATAAAAATACCTAGTTTCGGGACCTTGTTATCCAACTAATGTAATAATATACAAAAACGATTTACAAAATATAAGTTAAAATTAACTATCGATAAACAATATTATATAATCACAATATATTATATATATATATAATGAAAGGTTTACTATATAAACATTTTTTTATGGAATTTTTTTTCGATTTTGATATAAATTTTAAATATCGATATCAAACATTTTCAATTACAATTTTAATTTAAATTTTTATAAGATTTTTATCGATATTTTATATCGATTTCAAGCTCTGAAAAGAACAATTAGCAAATAATAGCTATTTTTATTTTGTATTTAAATTCAGAGTATTTAATTAAATTACATTACATGTTCATAATGAATAAGCGCAGCTTTTCAGCTCATATATGTTTAAATGTTTGGAATTGGGTTGGCGTTGTACTGATTGGCTATATGGCTTGTGGTTAATTAATGTTTAGCCCATCAGTGACCCAGAATTATACATCTGGTGCACGTACATTGTGGGTGGTTTAAAAGGCTCTCTTTTATCTCTGTAAGTTGAGCATATTTTCCTGGAAAACTACAATAACTTCGGAATTTCTAATAATTGTTAGGTACTTATTACCATAAATCATGTTCTATACAATTTTTATAAAACAAAATTTACTCGGTTGTCTTGTATTAAAATTATTTTGAATTTACATAACATAATAACTTTTCTGCAATTATAATGTAGACAATGTAAATGTATTTAATGTCTCTTTAATGTAGAGTGTACTGACTTTTATTTAATAAAACATAAAATGATAATAAAAAAGATTACTGTTATTAATCAGAACATAAATGATTTGATAACAAATTGCAGGGATACGATTATATACTATTGTTATATTTGTTATAATTTAATATAAAGAAATCAAATCTTTCCTAACAAAAATATGAATGTATATTATTTGTTGTTTGTAACATAAAAGTAACCAATGTTATAGTTATATAACATAATGTTGTCTGTCGATATATTTTAATGTTGTCATCATTATTATTATTTAATTTTGCTTTAATCAATGTTAAGACGAGGTAAGTATTTTTTTTTTTTATCTAAATAAAAAAAAAAAGATAATTTTTAATTGATTTATAATGGATTTATTGTTATTTTTGTTTATGAAAATATTAATTTACCAATATGTATTTATAATAGCTTATATATATTAATAAAATAAAATAATTTTACATATTATTTAGTAGTTATTTATCATATAGTTTATCAATTATAATAATTGTTAGAACTAAAATGACATTTGATTATTGACATTAGATGTGTTATTCTTTACTGAATAATGAATATTACTTTTTTAGAATCATTGTCATAGGTAAACTATACAATATATTATCGCATATAATATTATTATACTCTATTTCATTTAAGAAAGGTTCCGATTTCGGACGAAAATTGGTTGGTTGGTACCGATACCATTTTTTTTTTAAATGTAATAAAATAAATGAATTAATGATTTACATTATTGGATAGATTTATCTTGTATAGAAAAATCATATTACCCATTTAAAATCCAAAGAAATAGGAATAATAGTAAATAAATATATAAACAAAATAATTAAATTAATTAGATACATGTTATTACTTTATAAGATGATTTTTTTTTTATATTTTATTTATTAAAATTTTTATTTAAAAACACTAACGTCCTCACTTTGTTTTAATTTAGACAATTTTTTTCCTTTTACCACCAATGTGATATCAAACAAATAATAATTATAATAAAAACTATTATCGAAAAATAGTTATAATAGAACCAACAATTATCGGTTGCCGAAGAATCGATGGAACCGAAGACCCGAAAACCGGAACCGGCCCATCCCTCATAATAATAATATATAGTATAATACGTTTTATAAATTAATGTGATAACATTATGATAAATTTATAATTATATCTTCCTAAGTATAAATCTGTTTATTTAAAATGACTAAGTATGAATCATGACCAGAAATATGAATTTTATAAAATTCATTAATATAAATTTGTAGTGCACAGATGAAGCTGTAATTAAAAAAAAATTTAATGTCTAAAACGGTTTAATAATATTAACCTACCTATGAAAAATTCGTTTATATAAAATGATTATACATTTTAATTTAGTATTCATATTATGAAATGTATTTTAATTATATTTATCTTTATTCTATTTTATTATTACAACTAATGACAAAATTTAGTTTAAGTAATAATAACACAATTAAATCAGCTATTTTTATAATTGACTTATATTATAAAAAATAAATACTTTGGAATTTTTTACTGAAATTTTATATAAAATTATTTTATTAAACCATGACTTTTGTTTAAATTGATTCATTATATAATTGAAAAAAATTCTAAAATCTGACCTGTATTAACAAATTTTTCAAATAAAGATATTTTTATTTTTTTTAATAATATACGAAATTTAATATTTAAGATTATTTTTGCTACAAAGTAAAAACATTCAATGTTTTTATTACTTATTGTAAGTTGATTATATTTCCTTTTTTTTTCATATATTTATAACAGATTGTTGATAATTAAAAAGAAATGACAAAAAAAAAAAAATAATAATAATGGACAAAATCAACTATTAAAATTAATAATTTCATAAAAATAACGTACCCTACACTCAGAGAAAAGACAAGATTACCTACACTTAAGATAAAATACATAACATTTATTATTAATTAAAGTGTTTTAATATAAATTTTTTGTAGTAGTACATGATTGATAAATGGTATATTAGTATGTTTTATCAATACACTAATATTTACGTGTAAACAATATTTGAAAATATACACATTGTAAAAATTAATTTGAACAGATTTATTCTACTACATATTAAATCATTGTGATAAACGACGTTTAAAAATATATCATATCATACCTATACCCAACGTGTACGTTAAGTATTTTGTGTAAACTCAAATGTGTATGTTATCAGATCAAACGTTTCGATTATCTGTAAGTTCTTCCGCTTTTTACAAACCTTGAAGAATATAAATAAAAATAAACTTAAAAAACTCGTATAACATTATTATGGAAGTATGCAGAGTGTACGTGTAAGGATGTTGAATTCGTTATAAGAAAAAAATACCGTTGGAATAATACTAAGATGCATCAACGTAGAGGACGAGTAGGTCGTTTGTTCACTCGCGCATAGTATTTTAACATCGTCCGTTCCTATCGGCGCATTTATATATATATGTATTTTTTTTTAAAAAAACGCGATTTATTTTCTTGTCGCTATCGTCATATTTCTTGGATAAAAACAAAAATATAGAAATTATCGCATCGGTCCGTCTTGCTCGCAAAACTCGTCATACTTATCCATCGTAATCGCACCGATTACCACTGTGAATCGCTAATTTCAAGTTTTTCATCGTGTGAAGTCGTTTAGCAACGAACTCATTTCTATTTAAACGGTCACATTTAAACCAGGCCTGGATGGTGGGATCTCATGACGACTGTAAGTGTTCCCTTCACCCTGTTTATGATATAAACAACAACTGAGGCGCCGATAAGCCGCGACAATAAAACGATTATATTTTCCGTTACAAGGCTCCGAAATTAATGCGATTTATTCATTTAGATGGAATCATTGACCCCTACCTATTCACGATATGTCCCATTTACCCGGTATATAATGTTAATCTTGAGACTATAACTATTATTTTATCAATGAACGAGAGACCTAATATATTATTGCTATTTCCTTAGCTCGTAACCAATAAAGTTATCTCATTATATTGTACTTTGTTCATCCGTACTATCGCAGCATAGCAATTAAGAATTTCCGGTAGCGGTGGATTTGCCTAGTTGATAATATTATAATAGTCTGTTTTATTCGACTTGTTCGAGTGTCAAATACATATAATTTTGATTATCACCTTAATTTTATTGTTGTTACGAGAAGTCGTTAATAAATGAAATACGAGACGTTTTACTCGCTTCTATACGTTTGTTATGCTCTTTTTCCAAAAAATGTCGTTTGATTTATTTTTCTAATTATGCTACATAAGACATTAAACAACAATAAAATCAAACAGATTTCTATATTCCAATACAAGAAATAAAGAGATGAAAAATCATTTTTAAAAAAACGAATACCTACATATACTATGTTCTTTTTTAAATTTTATTTTCTCATAATGATCTCCTTTTTATTATATTTTTTCTTATTCATCTATTAAATTTAGAAATATAACCTATTGATTTAATTTGTGTGTCAAATCCAATTGTTTAAAGGATTCATAATATAAAATACAAAACAATTATATTTATATATATACATTTTTTTTTTCTAACCACTTGATTTTATTTGACATGACGTATAAATTAATAGAGAGTTCAATAAATTACCGAATAATAAGTATATAATGACATGTTAATACGAATTTCTACTGATTTTATTATATTACTGTTTAAAAATTTAGTAATATTTACTTATCATTCATTTTTTTTAATCTTATAACTATTAACACATTATTAATAATATTAAATTGTGTTATTAGACATTATTCAATTTGTCTTTTTTAAATTAAAATTAGGCTTTCAAAAGACGAAAATATTTTAAATTAGATATAGATATAATTAAATAATGTTAATACCTACAAAGTTTGCATTAAAAATATCTCAATTACACAAAAATGTGTTTGCATATTTCAGATATATTTTCTTAATTTTAGTATTATAAAATATGATATTAATAAAAAATATTGTTCCATAATTTACGCATAAATTCATATTTTTATGAAATGATAAAGATAACGAGAAAATCTTTGATGACATCACCATTCTATTTGGTAGCGTAAATGTTGATTGAAAATAATTGTGTGGTTCAGTGGCCAATAACGAAACGTAAAAAAAATGGATTCGTTTATAGGTAAACCGTCAAATATATTGGCAAACGAAACACAACCGTATGTCATAGTGACAGCAGTACGATAATTGAATTACATTCGGTCACGATCGTTGCCAATGGCGGCGACTTTCATCCTATCTACATTTTCCTCTCGTTCACTGAGTTTCATAGTGATAATAATATAGGTACTCTATTATAATCGTTCCGGTGTGTATTTTCGAACATTTGAACTCGGCGAAAACCTGCCCACGATTACATTTATAATTATCAGATAGTACGATATTTTAGAGACAATTACAGAAGAGAATAAGTGCGCTACAGTGTTCTCTGTGCGCGTGGGATTCGTGATGTTATTGTTTTTCCTACTTAGATTTCCATCGTGACGGAAAGGGAATACGAACAACGTTTTACAACGATTCGTCCGCACATTGCACTCGGATTTTCCACGTACATCTGTGCCGTATCGACGCTCTAAGTTCTAACCAGTGGCCGATTTGATGGCGATCGTCCAGCTCCATGGGTCGATGTTTGTTTCATATTAACGAGTCTGACTGATTCGATCGAAATAGAATTGGATGATAATTATTATTTATCAGACAGAGGATGCTGCATTGATACACTACTACTGATCATTAGTAACTATTAATTATACATAAAATGAAATTATACAGATTATTTTGAACAAATTGAAATTTTCAAAAATTCGCCCCCCTTGAACGATCTCTAGATCCATCTCTGGTTCTGACTAAAACACGGGTACTTTGGACATTACCGCGGTAGGTAACTTTACGCGGTCCGAAAACCGCGGTGATGACGGCTATTAGATACGCCCACTTTCTGGCTGTTAGCCACGTTCCACTGACAATGAGGAGTCGATGACGACGACACAATATTTGTTCCGCCACCATAAGCGACTACCGAACCGTATTTTGTGTTCATGTTGGACCGCGCCGCCCAACCGGTATGTGATGCCAGGTATCGGTGTCGATGGGACATAAGCGAATGACCCCACTCATCCCATATACAAATTTCCATTGTACGTGTACGACACCTCTTCGTATGATTTTACAACGTTACAAACTCTTTGGTTTTAAATAATTCATCGAAAACCCGTGTCACTATTTTGTATTTTGTATTTTTTTTTTTTTTTGTCACTACTATTATTTGTATTATGTATTACGTTTTTAAGCATAAAGCACGGTTTGGTTAGATTACTATGGTATAACGTAAGTACATAATATAAAAACAACTAGTTATACCCACCCCTCTATCGACAATTCCTAAAAAGTACCTTTTTTTTATTATATTTTGTTTTCAGTTTAAAAAAAACAATTGCCACCACCTACGACACTTGGTCACTTCCAACCCATCGTCAAGAGGTTTCGATGAGACAACAAAAAATGTGTTAGCGCACCGCAGGGAGAATAATGACAACTCTCAAGGGACGAAAACTATACATGCCAAAAATTGATACTTAACTTTTATACAATAAATAGCTTTAGTGTTTGACCCTTTAAAAAATAACAAATACAATTTTGTAAAAGAGTTAATTGTTGTATGTACGAGATATCTGTTGGGTTTATTGTTTTGTTTATAATAAATGTTAATTTATAAATGTTATTTGTTTACATATATATATGTATAAATGCATTGACTTTTCATTAATAAAAAAAAGCTTCACCCATAATAAAGTTAATAATTAATAATAGGATTATATATTTTATGCATACTTAAAACAGTAACTTGCAATGCAGTATGATTTTCTATTAAGTTTAAACAATTTAAATAATTATTAGATGGGATAAAAAAATTTAAATTTAACAATATGCAATAATATAAAATAATATTCTAGGTCTAAGATGGATGTTGAGTAACTGAATAAGAAATTAATACATAAGAGAAAGTCTAGTAGTTGCATCAATTGTGGGAAAAATGAGATAGAAAAGACTGAGTTTGGGCATGTTATAAAGAGAGATGATTCAAAGGCAGTGAGAGTTGTTATGAAAATTTATGTAAAAAAATGGGAAGGGGAAGGTTAAAGAAGAGGTAGATAAAAGTAATAGAGAGTGATATGAAGATATCTGGTGTTATTAGACGAGGAACAGGAAATCGAAATCTATAGAGTTGTATGTCTAGAGTGGCCGATCTAGTTGGGATTGTAAGGCGAAGAAGAAGAAGATATAAATACATTCGTAGGTACATAAGTATTTATATTTAGAATATAAGAGTGTAACAGTGGCGTAGCGTGGGTTTTAGCTTAGTGTACGCGTTGAAATTGTAAGTTAATAAAATCGTGGGGGCTTTTGACTATCACACCCCCCTATACTGTTTTTAAAATTTTACATTCACATATTATATTATTTGTGTTCATTTGATATGTCACACTCACAATGTATAGTTAATACGCACGTTACAACTTACAATAATTGTTTAACCGGCAGAATATTGAGATATTGAGATAGACGACGATCGATGACAGCGTATGCAATACTGATTCCGTGACGAATACCCGCGAGCGTAAGATATTTTTTTATTAATATTGTCCATAAGAAATATAAATTACTGTCGCTAAATGTCTGTACCCGTATGCAAACGCCAACGTGCATACTTCGTACATAATAAACATGGTAGGTACTAGATATTATAAGGACTATAGCGCGGCGCAGCAATGGTGTTGCGGATTAATCAATTTCAATGATTAATGAACTCCATTAATATCAATAAAATCCATATAATATTATGTATATACATAATATACGATATGTAGTATATTATAATATTAAATTAGTACAATTGAACATTTTTTTTTTATATAAATATAGCATTATTAATTTAAAAAAAAAATTTTTTTTGTAATTTGCGAAGTGTATGCTGTGCATACACAGCATACGCACACGCTACGTCACTGAAGCGTAATATGTCATTGTAATATAGTAACTGATGTAAAATATTAATTTTCTGGACAAAGTAATTAGTCAAATTCGTAATTTTACTTCTAACATGCTAATTTTAAAAATTTACTGTTCTTTAATAAAAATAATATAATTTTAATACATTACATGATCTCATCAAAATACAAGTAAATATAACAATTTATTCACAACTTTTTTTCTTCTAAAATCCAAAAGTTATCTTAAATTATTATTATTATTATTATTTTTTTTTTTGTGAAATATAAATGAGATATCATTTTTAAGATATTTATCTCTTTAAACGCAATTATCTTTAACTTCAATAAGTTTAAAGTACAATTGAATTCGTACAAGTTTTCATTTTATTTTGTTTATATAGGCTTGTACTTTTAATTTTCAAAATAATTTAAAATAAAAATAAAATTCAATAATGAAAAAAAAAGTTAAATCCTTCACTTAAGTATTAAAATAAGTAATTCCTTGTATTTTTTGATTACAAGCTGATATTGGTATACATGGTAAACTATCACGGTGTTTGTCTGGGTCAATAATTTATTACCTATATCATAGTTTAAAAAATAATCTTGTAAAATATCTTGTATAGATGTGTTAAATTTATTTTTTATTAAAAGGCTTATTGGTTTACTAAAATTGTTTGGCTTACTAGAATTTCAAAGCTAAAATATAAACACATTTATATTTTAATCTATCTAAGTAATATTTAGATTGTGATTTACCTTTAAAGGTACCTATAATATAACCCAATCGTTTTTCAAAATGTATAATGTTTATGAATTTATTGTCTTTAAATATTATAGCATGATATCACCTGAGATGACATAAATTCATACAGTTTTTCTGTAGCTAAAAAGTTTTAACGATCAATACATCATGTTTAATTCAGAAAAATGTAATTTTATTTATAATGAAATTTAAAAATAAAGCATGTAAAATTATTGTGTTTTTAGATGTTTAAATACAATTAAAATAAGTAATTCAATAATTTAAAATATTATTTTAGTAAATCAAAACATATTTTATAATTAACTAAATTTTAATACGTGTTTTCTAATGAATGTAAAATGATAATTATTAAAATTATAAAATAGGTGTAAAAAGTTGTGGATATTTTCAAACATGTATTTTTACTTGTATTTTATGTTAATTTTAAATAAAAATTGAATTTTATTCGTTGATTATTTCAATACCTTACTATCTATTTTATATTTCCATTTTATAAATAAAGAATAACAGTCGGATTATATTTAATGTTTTCATTTAACATTTTTTACTTTATATTTTGTTATTATTTAATTAAATAAGTTATTATAAAAAGCTATTTTTAAAATAAGTTCTTATTTGATTATATAATAAGAACGTATATTATTTACTTTATTACAATATGTATTATTTATCAAATTATTACTAAAGATTAATGAAAAAATATATCAATACATAAAAATATAAGTAGATTAATTCATTAGAGAACAGAATATTTTACCTAATACTTAACAGCTTAATGTGATATTGGTATATTACTATAATATATACTCACAATTTAATCAATATAATAGATATTACTTAAAGTATACTTATATTTTTAAGTCCTGATTGAAAAATAATAAATTAAATGACAGTTTAATAATCAATATTGATTGATATATTATTATTATCATAATAATAGTTTAATAAAGTAAAACAAATATTCATAATAATTTTAGGTTACGTTAAAATAGGTATATGTTATTTGTAATATATTTTAGTAATATTGAATTTATTGGCAAATTGGTCCACGTAAACCTAATAATTGAAAACTATCCTCTAAGGCATTCTTCGGGTTAAAGAATTTTCGTTGAACACGGTACACTAAGGTTCGGAATTCCTGAAATTACATTATATTTTATATGATCGATCACTTATTGTGGTGTCCTAAAGTCTACGATCTTATTTTATTATTTCGTTTATTTAATAAGTTCAGTTATTTTTGAATATTATGTAAACTATAGTACTTTTATTGAATTCTTCATAATATTAAAACAACAAATTAAAAAAAAAAAAAAAAATATTTTTATCGATATTCATAGAAAATTAGTTAAATTATATTCATATATATATAATAGTACTTTCAAATCGGGTTAATTTATATTTAATTACATAACCTAACCTATTTAAATATTATAATATACAATATATATTTTGATTATGCATATTACAATCTTTAATTTTTATCCGGATTTTACCAAAAACTTGTTAATCGTGGTAAATATATCCCAGATATTTAATCATGATAAATATCGTTCGGATTTCAACATTTTAATCAAGATTTACCAACCGCGTTCCCACTAACCGATATTTAACATACTAATCACGGTTAACATCCGTATCATTATGATCATGACCGTGATCATTATCACTATGGTGATAATACCGATATAATTATATTTAATTAATGAATTTCATTTTTGTTTTTATGGTATAAAGTTGTGTTTACACAACAAGTAAGTATCTAAGTGGTATTGTTTTTTTTTCATTTGAATTTATTAATAATAATTTTTGTATTAAAATGATGGTCAATAATCAATTAAAAGAGCAGCATCCAATGATATAAAACTAAAGTGTACACATTAAACTAATTAATCAATATTACGCAGTTATTCTTGTCAAATGGAATTTGTGACATTTTAATGCTATGTATCTAGGTACTATTTACAATAACTTTACTGGCTTGTTTGTGTCATATTCACAACGATCTTCAATTTGATCCAAAATAGAACTGTTGTAGTTTTCGATAATCTGTATCGTAAAATAAGTCCCGATCGTCCAAATTATTGAAACTTTAGTTCATTTTTTTTTTTTTGAAACATTAGTTCTTTATCTTATCAATCTAGGGTGGTGGTTCTAACCTTTTCGGAACACATATAATTTTGCTTAATAAACGTTTTTATTTTTTACTGATTTTAAAATTTTGGCGGAACACTTTATTCAAGTTCATGGATTACCATTATTCCGCGGAATAACGGTTATGAACCATTTATTTAGGGTGACGAACGAAAAAGTTGTCTTCAAAAACGACCTCAAAAACCCGCACAAGAGCATGAGGCATTTTCAATCAAATAATAAACGAAAGTAAAAAGTTATAAAAAAAAAATAAATATTAAATAAATGCAGGTTGTAGTAGAATGAAAATCGTTGATTATCATAATAATTAATAATTATTTTTATAATAATTTCATATATATTATTTATGGACTTTATTTTTAATCGTAATTAATTACATAAACCTATAAAAATTAAGTTTAAATTGCGATTAATATTATACAATCAGTTATCCACGAATATAATCGTTAATAAAATTGGACCTTAGTAGTTAATGTACATATGGAATATCACATTTTATTATGTCTATTTCTTTTTGTCTGTTTTTTTTTATTATACGTATGATTTATGATGTGTAAATGTGAAGTTTGTTTTTGTTCTAAATTTCAAATCGATAACTAACTTATATTATTTTATTAATGTTATTATTATTTTTGTTTTATATTTTGAACCAAATAATATATTTTTAAATCTCTGAGGTTATGTTGTTAAATTTTAAAAAAATATAATAACTTCTTATTACTTTTAATTTGATATGATTTAGATATCTGATGCTACTCATAGAAAATAGATTTTTATGATTAGTTTTGTTTGAAATTTGTGAATATTTAGAATATTTATTTTATAAATGGAGTTTTTTAAAATATAAACTACGGTTAATGAGTCACGGAATGGCGGAACGTAACTTCTTTTTTACTTTATCCTTAGTGTTGAATATTAAGTTCGGTGTCGTGTATTTCAAGTGTCAGCTTTAAAAATACTGTTAATACTTATGAGTTTGAATATTATGATTATTTCTCATAATATAAAATGAAACAATAACCTTTTACATAAATGGTATTTATAGAGTCTATGTAAAAATTGTCATCAACATTGTATTTTAAAAACTATTAATAGTTTAATTAAAGTTTTGTAAAAAATTGATTTATGAAAAAAAAATTTGATTATTTATTAAAAATATAATCCTTAATTTATTTGTTTACGATAAAATGTAATGATTATGATTGTTGTATAATGACAATTATTTTTCCTTCTTAGATATAAATATATAGTTTAGTATTTTATATATAATAAATTTAGTAAAATGAAGTGAGTTATTTTAATTTTATATA
Organism: Eriosoma lanigerum; assembly: GCA_013282895.1. NCBI lineage: Eukaryota > Metazoa > Arthropoda > Insecta > Hemiptera > Aphididae > Eriosoma > Eriosoma lanigerum. Next base: position 51,120,425 of record CM023357.1, on the reverse strand, counting down.
AAATTATTTATTTTTAATTAAGTATTAAATGCGCAAAACCGGTAAATAGAAAAAAAACATTGTCCCTTTGATAACTAAAACAACAAATATCTAAATTAATTAATTATTTTTAAATATAATAATATGTATCAACAATTTACCATAGAGTACTTATTTTTGAAAGATCATACAAATACCATAACATTATACACAGATTATCATTTAAAATAAAGATTCAAACAACATATTTTTAAAAAATAAAATAATTATTTATTTTGTTGGATAAACAATTTGGTATATCAATCATTTTTTAATTGATACCTATTAAATAAGGTATGAATAGGTATGATATTTGAAATACCTAATGCTGTTGCGAACATAATGAAGAATATCAAATTTTGTAAACTTTAAAAACTTGCAAAAATAAATTTTTTAACTTTTTTTAAGAGCTTCAAAGGGCAACATTTTTTCTACAATAAAAATTTATGAATTACCTACATTGGATTTTACAGACAAAAAGAAAACTGTTCAAAATATCTTAAACAAAATCAATATTAGGTAATTAAAATACATTTGTAGTTCTGAGAAAAGTAACAATTAGGGTTGGTACTTTAATTTTTAACTAAATGTTAGTTATACAGACTAAACTTTCTTTAAAACTATAAACTGCCTACTTATTTTTGCGATACATCAATTTATCTCTTACTTTTTATTATGCATATAATATGTTTACAACATTTTAAATTAATCAATATTATTTGATTAGCAAAATAGTAAGTAGGTAATATAACTTATGTATATAATACGAATTAATGATGTATTATTTACAAATAAAAGGTGATCAGTATAAGAATTTTGATTAAAAATATTTTAAATTTTTAAATTTAATAAGTATAAATAATGTGAAAATTATTAAAAGAGTAAAATATACGTAGGTATAATTATATAAGTATATAATATAAATATACAAATTATATTGATAATATTCTGTTGGGAATATATTTATAAATTGTTGTTTATTAAACCAAGTTATGCTGATTAAAATATTAAATATAATTTAAATAAGTACGTTATATTGTATATTTTTATTTAAAAGGTTATAAAAAACGTTGTTAATTATTTCCTTTTGATCGGAAGGAAATTATTGTATTCCTTTTGAGATTCTTTTACATCCGGTACCGAAGAAACCGTACAGAAATTCTATGGAAAGTTTTAAACCTTTAGGTGGTTTACGTTTATAAATTAACCTTTTTGGAACTAGAGAAGTTTTTAACGGATTGAATCGGACACGCTGGACATAAATTCGTAGTACAAGAGGCCTGCGGAAACAATCCAGCCGGAAATTAAGGTAATCGAGTTTGGTGGGGTAGTTCTTTTTCGTATTTTCACGAACAACAGCAAGGTTGGTTGGGACGTGAGGAGCTAAAACCAGAGAAGAGGAAAAGAGACCATCAATTAAACCTCGCTTGCAGGCTCTGTGAATTTACAAGAGATAATAAATATACACCAAGAATATCTGATTCGGTTTCTATCCCGCCTACAACGATGTACGATATCCGAGTAGCCAATCTTTCTCACTCTTTCTCTCTTTTTTCACCGAGCAACGCCTTTTTACTAGTCGCATATCCCATGGGAAAGATAACACGCACAACTGACCGATAATGACCGTATGTATTCGTTATATTTATAAAAGTCGAATGCGTTCAAATCCGCAGATGCAGCTAAATATTTCTTTTAGAAAATCATGACAATAATACAATTCTTTGCTTTGACGTCGAATCACAATCGTAACTTACAGAAACCTAATTATAAGGATACGAAGACGGATAAATTGATTTTACCACATAGTCTCAAAGACATCTGTGATCAAATCAGAATGACTTTTTTTTCCCACTTAATATATCTTTTTAATGCTATAATTGATAGGTATGGTTAATTTGTAAGTACAAATTAGAAACATTTTTTTTTTTAAAACAACTGATTCAGAACCCCACAAAAGTTAAAATAATTTTAATTATTACGTTAATTACTATTTATAAGACATTTCTTGGGAACTTAAGTACTTAACCAATTTGTAACATATAATATTACTATAATTATACAGTATATACATTATTGCATAAACTAATATATTATTTATGTTTGAATGTTTTCTATATTTTGTATATATTAATATTAAACAAATAATTATTATTCTTACACTTTATGTTATTATGTAAGATATTAAATATGTATATTTGTCAATTTAAACTTCATTCAAAGGAAATAGAAGTAGAAATTGTAATTTTTTTTTAAACAATAATTATACTCATGTTCTATATGATATCTATTTTAATATTATTTCCTACTTTAATCTGTTAAAAATTAGTAAAATAGAAATGATAAGTATCATTTTTTTTGAAGAAAGAAATGAAAATTGAATATTTATTTATAATTATTTAATTAATAAAGTAATGTTATTTAAAAATGTACCTATCTATTTTTTAAATATTGGTGTCAGATTATACGAACTAAAAATATCTATCAAAGAAAACAATTTAATTTAAAAAATTATATTTATTATATATATAATATAGATTTTTTATAAAAATAGTTTGATTTAGCGGCAGGCGAATCACTTAACGAAAAATAAATTTTTTAATAATACATATGAGCAAAAATAATAAATATTTAATACTGATTAAATAAAATATTAACATATTATTACATATAAATAATATTAAATATTAGTTTATTTAATCTGTGATATAAGAATACAAAACTTATATCATAATTGATAACAATAAATTTATTGGTACAATATTATGGTAAAATGAGTGTACAATAATTTCATTCCATGAATGTTGTCACTGTGATGTGAGGACGAATTTTTGTTTGTTTACATTTTAACAAAAGGCCAAATGTCCTATCTGATTTCATTTAATCTGTGATAATATTTTGTTTAATTAAATTAGTTCAAAATACAAAGAAATAATTATAAATCTTAAAGAATAATATTAACTATACAAATATATAATTAATGCTTATACCATTATATAAAGTATATATAATTGTACATGGTTAGGTTAGATAAATAATATTGTAAATATTAATATTGTTCCAAGTTAAAATAATTTGTATTTGATATTATATTTATATTTAATTTTAGAATGTAAGAATAAAATTATATTAATGAAAAAAAATTCATTTGAATTTGTTATTATTATAACATTAAACATCGTTTTTAAACGTTTGCATAGAACCATAATTTAATTATTGAACTTCACTTATAATAGTGTAAACAATTTATTATATTTTATAAAACTTCTTAAATTATGTCATTATAATTGAATTATTTTTGTTATATTATTATTTATGACAAGTAATATTTTTTGTCGATATGAAGTCAAAACATATTAAAAATTATATTTTGTAATTCTATTTTAACTGTTATAAACTTATTTTTGTTTAGATATGACAATTAGTCCAATTCATTTTAAATATTGCCATATAAGTACATACTATAATAAAACGAGTATTAATGCAATCATTTGCAATTAAAAGTTGAACACTTAAGTACTTTGATCAAAACATTTTATTAGGCAATTATTTTTTTCCGATTTTATAATTTTAGTTGTTAATATAATCTTGTAATTTATAAATTTTAAATTACACAAATTATACAATTTTTTTAGTAGATTATTATTTTATATAATATAACTATAATGCGATACCATGCTAAAATATTATTTGAATAAATTTGAATTTCTGACATTTGGAGACGTTTGAATTTTATAATTTTTCTTTCCGTTAACGAGTGAATGATAAATTCAAATATAAGAATGATTTGAACTAATAAAGTTTATTGTAGACAAAAACTTTCTCGTGTTTTTGGTAGACCTTCAAAACCCATGTAATACAATGGCTAAATGTGCAGCTCATGCCAGTAACGAACCAAGGACGACTCCGTGTCCCTCCCTGACTAGTATAACCGTTACCTAAGTTTAAAGTTGACATTAACCATCTGGTGTATAAGTCTCTGCGGTGTCGGTAGTGTGGTATAAGCACGTGTTAGTGGTTGGTGGCAGGAGGGCCAGGACCAAGTTTTTGCGAAGGGACGGGTGGATCTTTTATTATTATTGGAAGTGATCCCGTTTCAGTTTCGTGACTTAAATACAAGGTTGAAATTAAAACAATACGTACCGCCTAAAAGCCACGTTATTTCTTCGAGTCCTCCTAATGCTGCCGCCACCGTCACAAATGGGGCTTTAGTCGTCACCCTCATATACATACCCACACATATTTATTGCCGCGCGATCATTAATATTGCCCGACCGGAAATTTAATTTCGATTATTGCTTCAGCCGTTGTGGTCATATTATTATTATTAATATTACAATAGGATATCAGCGCGAATGTATGCGTGTATGTGTATTTGTGTGCGTAGAGTATATAGGAACGTTACTATTGAAACAGCACCGGTAAGAAGGGATCGAAGATCATTGTGTGGATGTCGCGTATGCAGTATACAAAATCTGCAATTATATTGGAATTCCACTCGGACGGTCTTATCGGAGAATATTTGACATTTTCTATTTTGCGTAGGTATACCGTTTTGTGTAACTTAAACGTGTTAGATTTTGTCAAAGAATATAATAATATATGATTTTAAAATTAATTAATTTTTATAAATTTATTGGAACATTATAATATTTTGAAAAAATTTACGCCGTTAACACTCATGAATTTAATTGTAAAAAAAAAAAAAATAATACTTAAAATTATGTTTTCGCAATTTTATCTTCACTACTATTATTAAACAATTTTATAAAACCCTAAATCGTATATCAATAGTATCTATAATCTAAGAACTATGAACATATTTGGCTATTAAATATCTTTAAACATGATCTTATTTTCATTTTACATATAAGTAATACAATACTTATTTTCTTTAATAATTCTTAAATATTTACTATATTTTGGTATAAATTATATAAATCTATATAATTAATAATATGTAAAGTTTAAATTATAAAAAAAAAAATGTACCTATTGCTTGTCTAAATGTTCCTTGAAATCTTTGATTAGCAATAGTTGGTATTTATTTTTTTCTTTTATTTCCAAAATCAACATTTAAAAAATTAGAATATTTTAGGTATTATTCAATATCATTATTAACCTTTAATATCTAATAATATTTCTATTTTTACATTAATTTAATGATTAATTTGTCAATTAAAAATAGTTGTTTCGTCAGTTTATATTATTTAAACAATTTGATATGAAATTTTAAGTTAATATTTTGTTTATTTACATATACAGAAATATATACTAGTCATAAGTTATGTACAACTTAATTAATATTCTTAATTATAAACTACGTGAATATTTTAATCATCATAAAATATAGTTAATTTAAGAACATATATTATTATTTTTCATTTTATAAAATTAAGCTTATATTGTATAACATTTGTATATTAAATTTAATAGGAGGTACAAAAAAAAAAAGAGAAATTCAAAACCGCAGTTTGTCGTTTAAAGATTTTAATTACGAAAAATGTTTTATTTAAAAAATTAAAAGTCACAAAATATTATAAATTAGATAATTTTAAAAGTTAAGATTATCTTACAGACACAAAAATATAATTATAATTCGAAATAAGAAAGGTTTTAAAAAGTAAATCGTTGTTGAAAAGATTGCACTATAAAGAGTAATTAAGATTTGCTTATTATAAGTGCACTGGAGTAGATGTTTATAAAAATATTAAATTCGTCGTAAGAACTTGTTTGTTTTAAAAACATAAAAAATAGTATAGCTTAATATATTTTATATTTGTATTTAATGTAATATAATTTTAATTCTATTTTCAGTTACATAAATGTATAATATATTATGAACGGCTGAACGCCATCTGGTACATTTTTAATAGATTGTATAATTTACATTGTATCGTAAACTAAAAAATAATACCGTTGATTCAATAGAATAAATTATAGGTAAGTATTATAATATTATGTAAAAAGCTAACACGTAGGTATGTAAACTTATCATGTTTTTGAGACAATGTGATTTTCTGAACACCGGATAAAATAAAATGAAACAAAATGTTGTTATGTAAGAAGTATAATACATTCTGATGCATCGTTTTATTTATTATACGATAAACATGTTAAACACTGAAAACTATAATTATCTACCAATATTTTTTGTTGTTTTTTTATTTTAACAATAAAATAATTACCTTGCAATTAATGAAATAATTTCAAACCATTTTAACAACAAATGATATTTAATATCAATAAAATATTTTATGTTAGTGACAATAATAATTTTGTATACCTATTTAATGTTAATAACTTACTTTCATATAGGTACCTTGATGGTAGGTCAAAAAACTTAATGTATAAACATTGAATGTTATAGGTATACAATTTTTTTCTTGAAAATAGTATTAACATAAAATTATAATTTTAATTTTTGGCATGCATAAATTTAATTTAAAATTTGGAATTTCTAGTAAAAAAGACACCAATAATACTATAATATATTCTTTATAGAACTTTAATAAAAAATAAACTGTTTTTATCTGATTATTCAATGCCGTTAGTAAGTAAGATTTTTATAAAACACCTTTAGAGGCATAAATTCATTTTTATATTTCATAAACTATTTACAATCCTACGTAAAAATAATATTATTTATTTAATTTTATTTAATAAAATTTATTTTATCTATATTTTTAAATACAGATTCGAACACATTTCCAAAACAGTTATTAAAATTAAAAATGTGTTTAGTTGTTATAATATTTATTTAAAAAAAAATTAAAACATGATCATAAGGTTCAAATAATATAATATATTACATTTCAACATTATAAAAGAGTACTAAAATTAATAATATATTAAAAATATTTTATAAAACATACATTAGTTTACTATACTGTGAAAGACGCATACAATAAAAATTGAATGCATTCATTTAGAAAATTATTAAAAACATTTTAGTTCAATAAATGTCAACAATATATAAATTACATAAATTATAATAGAATTGCTTACTATGATTTTAATTTAAGTATTTGTTTTTCATTACTTTAGATTTTATAATTTATAGTAATTTTATTTTTAAAAAGCACAGTGTTTGCTAAAAAAAAACATTTAAAACAAATTGTTTTATCAAAAATGAATAAAATATTCATACTTTGTTTAAAATAATAATAATAATAATATTAAAATGAAATAATATTATAATTAATATGAATATGTAATATGTGTAGTATAAAAAAATAAAAATATTAATTATCTTGATAAATATGATTAATTAAAAATTAAATTGAAATTAAGTTGTTCAAGTTTTGTATGTTTATCTAGCATTATCTATCATTGCTGAATTAGACATTTTAGCATTTGTATAATAAACAAACCACTATTTAACTTAAATTTGAATCAAACTTTATAACTTTTTTAATCAAAACATCTAATATAATATACATTATATTTAAGTTAAACATTTAACACATAGAATAAAACAAAAGTAATTTTTGAGAATTATTATTATATCGTTGTTCGTAAAATATAAATGAAATAAAATGTTCAAATTTCTTAAGTTCTGATTAGTAAACTTTGTATGTAGTACAAAGAAATATCTACAATATGAGTTAACCTCATAGGCATACAATTATATAAATTATAGTATGTGCTAAAGTAGTTTTTATATTATTATGATGATAATTATTAGTATTACCAATTACTTTATTATGTATTATTAATTATACATTTATTTACAAATAATATTTTATTTTGGTTTATGATTTATTAGTTTAATCAGCAAATATTTCATTTGGAGAAACATAAAGCAAAAATTTTCTAGTGGCAACTTGCATTGGTTCAGAATGATATTTTATTTTACAGTCAATAATAGTAAAAATAATAATTAGAATTAGAATTCTTTTTTTTTTTACATTATTATTAATACATTTTTAATTGTGACAAAATAGGATTATAAAACCAGACAATTTAAATCTAAAATTGGTATTTTTTATACAGTTATAAATTATTTTTCGACTATAATATTACTTTAGTAAACGTAATTAAAGAATATAGCTTTCGAATCACAAACGTAATGTAATACATATAAACATTATACAATATACATACGTGTTTAATATATAATATCTTATATTATATCTAATAATATATAGTAATTTTATAAAATAATTATAAAGTGGTTATATTATTAATAGAATATTCTGAATTACCTTAATTTTTATATTTGTTTAGACAAATTATTTAATTAGTAAGGTATGACTAATAAAATATTAATTTTTGATATATTCTCTAAAATTTGAACTTTTTTTAAATTAAAAATATAGATTCTTATTTAGTAAGAAATAATTCTAGTATATTATAAGGATAATAAACAATAATATAATACATATTTCAATAGTTGTAAACAAAAGAAAAGACAAATATAATAAAAATTGTTATAAAAATATTCTGACCAGGCTGTAAATTGAAAGATTGTGATATTAATGGTACATTTTAGTAATTCCTGTATTAGGAATGCTGGCGCCGAGTAAGAATTAGCTCAATAGATATAATAATAGTCAAGGAAAAGTAAAAACATATTTTGTATTATACTAGAGTTTTTTTTTTTTTTTTTGGATCAATTTTTTTTCTATATAATACATACAAAACGTTTTAACTTTGTCATATAGAAAGATATAACCAAAACGATATTCTTTAAACATTTAAATACATTTGCACTTTAATAAAATTTATTTATTTGAGTTATTAATTGTTTGTTATTTTACAATTATATCTATATATTATAACTATATATTAACAATGTATCATTTAAAATTCATTCTTACTAATAAAAATAATAATTTAACAAAAAAAATGTTATACTTAATGTTTTTAATTTTAATTTTAATACTAATTGAGTACTATTTACAAAAAAAAAATATTAATATATAACTACATAAAGTTTATAAATTTACATTTTATCGAACTAAATACAATATAATTTATATAATAAAATACTTAAATTGATTGTCAAATGTTTTATTTATATAGGTATTTATGGATAACTTAATTATATAAATTAGAGTAAAATTATGCTTTAATGTACCATATTGAAATATTGAAGAAGGACGATCAATTATTTTATACGATCGGAGTAAATTTAAACTGATGAAGATTATATTTATAAAATTATAAAAAAAAAGTAAAAATGTAATATTCTGATTTTAATTATAAAATAAGCCGTATCATAATGATAGAATAATAAATATTATTTTATTAGTTCATATAAATATGATATTTTATACGTAATTATTTAAAAAGGCATACCAATTTTAAATTATAGGCAATTCGTACATGTCTTATCCAGAAACCAATTTAATAACTTAATTAAATTTAAATATATATATATACCGAGTGTTTGCTATTAAATAATAATTATATAATTAAACATTTAAATATTTACATACATATTAAAATATTGTGTAAAAATAAATAATAAAATTTACGTAGGAATACACAATACAAATACATCGAACATGCACTTATCCAGAATCCAACTTATTAATTTAATTCAATTTAATCTAAATATATATATATTGAGATTTTACAAAATTAATAAAATTAATACAATTTTTACTTTAATTAAAATATAATGTAAATATTTTATTCTATAAATATATGATTACCTTTTAGAATGAATACATACATTATGATAACCTTACGATTTGTATAATTATATATAAATAATATTTTTACTGAAATGCGAATATTATGTTCTAACTTTAAACGATAAATATATTAATATTTAAATATTATGTCCTGCATAATCTCAGACATAAAGTTAAAATTGAATTTCAATTACATGGTTATTGCACTAAAATGTCATTAAACTTGTGCGGTGAATAGTAACGTTGATGATGGTAGTAGCATCAGTGGAAAAGGGCGTATTCTCTTTTGTTGTTTTAATGAAAAAAAAAAAAAACATGAGCATAATTTTTGTTTGCAAATAAAAAAATTAGGATGAAATATTGATGGCGACGACTTTTTTTTTATTACAAAACAAAAATACGAGTATTATCAGAACGTAATGTACTTTTACACAGATGTAGCACATAAATAAATTAATCAAGCGAGTTGGTGAGATATTTCGTTAATCGAAAACGTTGTTGGGGGCTTAAGAGCGGGGGACGTACGGTGATGATATGAAGTAGAAAAATTTGGATCACCAGTGATATCATACGAGAACCATTATTGTAATTAACATTTATACTATCAGTTAATGTAATTTCGAATTAGCCTTTCTATACATGTGTATTCAGAGATAATACTGAATTTTGATATTGAAGTAGTTATATTGGTGTAATATATATATATATATATATATATAATATTAATCGCAAAATGCATATCATCAGTGAAATAAAAAAAAAATGGAAAGGTCGATTCTAGACAATCCTCTTTCGTCCTTTCGATCTTCGGAGAAATTAGTGGTATAATATAATTAAGATTTTATTGCAATGATATTGCATTAGAAAATAAGATTATGAGCGAAACTCAAAATAATACAATTTATTGTACTGATAAGCCGTTTCAAAAGTTTACTACGTGTGTAAGCTACCTATGAAAATACTCAAAAAAAAATTAAAAGTCTATATGTTTGAAATTAAATTAATAACATGAAAATCTAAAATCAAAATTATAATTTATATGAATTTTTCTGGTTTTCCGTTATTTTTTGGTAATTTCTCTTCTATCGAGAAAAAACATTTAAGAAATTCGAAAAATGAGTTAAATAAAGTACCAACTAGATGCAACTTACTATCGAAAGTATACCCTATTCGTAGTAATTGAACCATAATTTCTACTACCGTCTACCATAAAACGGTTCGTTAATTAAATTGAATTAGTATGTGGATATATGTATTGACATGAATAATATTGACTAAAGTTATTGAAGAAATTGAAATAAAGAATTGTTCAGTTTTTATGCTTCTGGAATATTGTGAGGCTCTAAATATATTTTCTTGTATATTTTGTATAAAATGCATAGAGTCATATTTCACTTAAAGTACAAATCTAATACGAATCTCGTTTTTTATATTTTTTTTGACATTATATTGTAGTTCTCTATACATTATGTATCTATGATTTTTTTTTAATTAAAACATTCATATTATGATACAATGGTTTAGTGTATCAAATGTTTTATAAACAGTCAGCATTTTAATTTTAATTAATTAATATTCCTACCTACATATTAAAGGTTAACATATAGTTATTAACACAATTTCGTAATATATAACAGTGTAATATTATCACTAATAATTGTTTTTTTAAGTTTTTTTAAAATTAATATTAGAATAAATGTCTTGGAATAAAATTACCTATTACATAGATAAACAATACAATAAATAACACCATAATATATGCATATTACAATGTAAATAACCGAATACATATTAAAGATATATTATATTTCATATATTTATATGATATAAAAAATATTTAAATTAACTTTTAAAAAACTGTTGAAATATATATTATTATTTTATTATATGTTAAAATTTCTAAAAATATTTTTTTAAATTATTTAAAAACACAAAAAAAAAAAATATTCTAAATACATATTTGAGAAATTATTAAAATGTATTTATGTACAGTAATGAATTATTTTGAAATAAATATTAAGTTTATTAAAGTTCTACTTAACACTATAATTACCTAAGTAATCGGATAGTGGATGATTAATTTTGCTTATATTTCAAAATTGGTATTTATATACCTACTGTAATATTATTGTATATTGATTTTGTATAATTAAAGCCACACGTAGATTAATTAATTTCACTTTGATATAATTGTTTATTATTTATGTAACATTAAATCATATTTGTATGAAAACAAATAGAACAACTTTAGTATAAAATGTCTTAAAAAAAAAAAAAAATAATTATAATAATAAAAATTCTATGAATTTTATATTAAGTATATTATTAAATAAATAAATAATTTATCCAAACCATCAGTTTTTTAATACATAATCAAAATTCAATAAATGATTACCAATCATCTCAATATTATGTTTTTGATCACTGATGATGATATAGCATAATATTTTAATTAACAAATATAATCGTGGAAGAATACCACTGTTAAGCAATCTCAGATAAAATAATGTGTGGAAGTGGTGTTTAATTGCACATAGAAAAAATATCGACTCCATTTACCCACATCATCCTCAGTCGTGAAAAGCGTATCGTTTTACACTGGTCTTTTAATCTAGAGTAATGAGGTCATACAATTATAGCTGAAGGTAACTATGCGCATGGAGTTTTATTAAATGTAGTGGAAGATGATTTGGACTCGAGGAATTAATACGTTACACTCAAATGGTCGCAAAAGACGCCTATTAAGGCAATAATATAATAGTTCAGTAGTCCTTAGTTAATTTTTTGCGTTTGATAATAATATTATTATATTCTTTTATTAGTTCATTATTATTAATCGTGTACGCAATCCAAATTAAATTGTAAATCCCACTTAGTTGGTACCAGCAAATTTTCTCTAACAAAACAATTGTTTGATAAACGCACATTTCCAAATTAAACTTTAAAATATTTACTCGGATGAAACAAATATTTTGTTCAAAATATACAATAAGTAGTTACTATGGTTAATGAAAATTGGTTTTGAAATTTACTTTGATGTTCAAAATTTTATTAAATCTAAGAGCTTAAATTATATATATATATATAATTATATTATTAAAACATACAGAGGTTACATCACGTTGAGGATAATTTCAATAATAATTTATGTCAATTATTATTTTAAACATTGTCCGTATCTTTATGCTCTTCTAAGATAAAAATTAATTTTATTCAATAACAGTTTTAATTTACGTAGGTATTACATTTTTATTTATTTTATATTTGTAAATTTTTAAAAATAAATTATAATTAACCTATAAGACTATTAATTATTATATTTATATTATAGTACCTAGTTTAAAATTAACAGTTGTTTATAGTTTAGTTTCTATAAAAAATAATATAGGTACCTACCTACCATTAATTTTAAATTGTATTGGTTATGTAATATAGCACAATTACAAAAAATGCATCTTTTATTAAATTGATAACTAATATCAGATCGATTTTTATTAATATAAATAAAGTTATATCTAGTAAATCGAAAATAATTAAATTTTTCTTCTTTCTTGATACACTTAGATTTATTCATTTGGTAATAAATATATATAGTATGAAGAACTTATTATTATAATTGTTTGTTTTATTTAATACATTAATGTTATAATGTAATTATATCATTTTAAAAATAATGTGCTTTACAGATTTTTTTTCAAATTTCAAAAACAAAATAATCTGTTATGGTAAATATAAGTTTCTTATTTGAAATAATTAATAAATTATAAAGTAGTTTATGATTTATTAAAATAATCTTAATTCAATGGCAATACTATAAATGAGAAAAACGATTTTGGTTAATTAATATTGTCATTTCTAACAAATTGTTTATTAACTGACATTTAATATTTAATTCTGTTAACTTGTATACTTTAGGTAATTAATTTTACTTGCGAATAAATACAAATCATGAAAATACGATTAAAATCGAAATTTTAATTGAACTTAATTGAATTGTTTAAAAATGAAGTGTATAACATATACGCAATAGAATTGAAATGCATATAGTGACAAGTGCGGGGAGTTTGCCTTTTATAGTGTTATAAAATGTGGAATGGTTGCTAAGATGACCATAATTATGGTTAATATATAATTTTATATTTTTTTGGTTTAAATAATAGCGATAAGTGTGTATAAAACAAATTTTTCAACGGACTATTGAACAGAAAATTGTATAATAATAACGTGACGACATGATTAATAAAAAGTATAATATGTATATATTTATACATTTCTATGAATCACAATAATAAAAGTAATGACAAGTTTTTTCGTTTTTGGATAATGACTACGACTTAAACACATCTGCTGTCTTTTTCACACGTGAAGTGATCACCGACGTTTCGTTACGGGAACGAAACAAATCAAGCATGACGTTTTCGACAACGCGCTCCAAACTAAAAGCTACGGTAAAATTCAGCGAAAAGCAATTGCAATGTTGAATATAAATTATGTGTGAATATTATCAGAAATTGAGTTTTGTATTTATATACCCATATATATATATATATATTTTTAAATACTAACGCCTCTCTTTTGATCTTCATATGATTAATTCAAATCTGTCAGTATAGCTGAGTGTGGTCTCTCAACTCTATGAGCAACACACACGTATACAATAAAAAAAAATTTAAAAAATAAAACAAAATAACCCCTTCATTATGGTTAATTCGTTTTTAACTCAATCACCCTCCGGAAACCGCAGATTTCCAATTGTCCGCATTCGTACAATGGGGTTTTAGATTTCATTGTGAGCAATCCACCAGCCGAGTCGACGGGACATTATCTGTTTATAACTTTTGTTCTTCAAAAGCTTTGGCTAAAGACACACTAAAAATATTTTATGTGGAATACTACATTTACTATACGTTAATTTGTTTTTGTGGTTTGAAATGCTTGGAATTTACAAATTGTCTACATATTTTATTTAATAGCTATACATTCTTCATTTTAAATTCTGAACGATGAAATTAATTTATTGGTTATATAATTATATATATTATGTAAATATATATAATTTTATAAATGTTAAATTTTAATAGAAACTATACAACATCTCTATAAATATATTATTATAAACCTCAGTGAATTCAACACAATTTGTACAATATTTTAAATAAATTTATTTAATCATTTCATTTTAATGAGGAAACAATATATTATAGAAGACACACACCAACGTGTTTGAAAGCTAATAACAAAATGTTATATTTTGAAAATAAATTATTATCTAAAATAAATAAATAATTTGTATTTTTCTGATTCTTCCGGTTGTTAAAATGTTTTATTTCCATACACAAATTTAATTCAAATGTAGCACTTTTGAAAAAAAAATGCCTATGATTTTTTATATTATCTATAAAATAATAATGAATATTAGGTACATAATAAAATTATTCATTTCCGTTTCTTGGATTGGATTATTAATATAATAAAATTAACTATGCGAAATATTTCACAGTTTTATTACATTAAAACTTGAGTAGTTTAAAATTGTTGAACTGTATCAACAAAATTAGTAATTTAAACTATAACATATTAACCTGTTAATAGGCAGTGTTGTTCATTATCTAAACAAAATTCAGTTATCTTTTTATTTTATCTAGATAAAAATGATTTTAAGTAACTGTTTATCTTATCTAGATAAATAAATAGAATATCTGAGAACTGAGTATAATCAACTAGGTAATTAATCGATCAATGATTTAAAAAATGTGAAGACAAAGTTATTTTAAACCGCGCTCTGTAAACACTATTTATAGTTTTAACTGGAACATCAAATGGTTTATAATTAATAATAATAATATTTACAAAATAATTATGATAATAATTACTATGATTTACGCCAAGTACGAAAGTTGGATCTACGATATTACATGGTTTTGTATGACAGCAACTTTGTGATACGCAGGTGTCATGGCGGACACTGGCAGTTTATTCATTATCAATTATTATCATTAATAAATAACAGTAATAATTGGTCACACATGAATATTGAGTGAGACATGATTTAAGCAGGGCCTAATAATAATCTACTCTATGGATCACTGTCAGCTGAGATTTTCCTTCATGAAATATTATGGAATAATAATATTATTATTATTATTTTAACTAATAATTATTTATTTAAAATGCATGTCTCTAGTAATTTTTCTATAAAATATTATAAACAAATATAATGTCAAATATATATTTACTATAAAAATATACTTAAAAATAACTATGTCTGAGTATCTAATTATTAAACCTTAAGTATTATTGATCACGATTATTTTCTAATGCATGTTTATGATTAATCATATTACTAGGCTAAGGTCCTTTATACAAATACCATCAAATATTCATTTTAAGAGAATGTAAAAAATATGAATTGTTTATTATTGTATTTAGTTTTAAGAAATAAATTTTGATACGATATATCCAAACGATATTACTTATACCCTATTCAAAATCTAAAATATTTTCTTTGCCTTCAAGTTTAACATCTATGCAACAATATGTTTGAATTTTTTTGTTTGAAAGATTTATGGTTCTTTTTAACACCATTCTATATGTTACGTGACTTTTAAATATTTCATCGTCGGTAAGGTCGTTATTTTAAAGAAATGCAAGTCCTTGTATTATAGTAAAATGAAATTGCTAAAGTTTGAATGATTTAGTTTAGACGTTTATTTTAAAATTTGTTTTGCATATAAGTATATTTAATGATATTTGCATTGTTTTATATCATTTTTGTGTTTACCTATATTCATTTACACGTATATAAAATATAAAAGTATTATAACATTAGTTTGTTTATAGGTAATAAACATGTTTAATAAAGCGATAAATACATACTTAAATACAATTTATTAAATGCATTGTGCATATTACATAATAAGAACCTTTTGATAATATTTAATAGGTAGTAAGTTAAATGTAATTTTCAACATTTTTTCGAATAATAAGTCTAAATATAAATAATGTCTACCATAATTTTTTCAAAACATTTTACAATTTACAAAAACATGTATACTATTTAAAATATAAAACTACAAAATATACTTTAAATAATAATGTTACAATTTATAAAATATTGATTATTAAACATTTAAGTTTTAAGTAGTGACTATTAAGGTCATCACTACAATAATACCAAATATATAACAATTTTAAATTATCGTTAGAGTGCTATGAAAATAATATGAGTACATATATTACAACTTTTTATTATTATAACATATGTACAATTATTAGAAGCAGTGAATTTAATAATAATTGATTAATTTTAAAAACAAACTAATGCGTAAATATTATAAATAGCATTTTAGACAGCGTAATAATAGACAAATACAGTAAAAACAAATATTGAAAGAATAAATGGAAAATTATATACTACATAGAATAACAAAAAAAAAAAAAAAATGATAACTTTATTTAAGCTCAAAATTTATGTTCGTGTAAAGGCTTTACAATAATAATAATAATATATAGGTATTTGTTATTTTTATTAGATTGTATCATATAATTTAATATATTTCGTTTCTTTTTTAAATAATATAACTTTTTATTGTTTTCATTTTAAAACTATTTATTACATAATATATTGTGGTATTATAATATATATTATACCTAAAAAAACCCTACATCGCTTTCCATTTAGTGTCCATATTATATTAAACGACTTTTCGTAACAACATGACGCTCTACTGATCTTTTAATTTATGTATTATTTATGCATTAAAAAATGATAACATATAGTTCACAACTATTTAATATGAGAAAATACATTACAAATATCAATGCACAGAAAATGTAAAATTTGTATAAATTATTCAATTTATTGTGAATATACTCTTTTAGTGTGTTTCTACGTATTTGTTGGTTTTTTAGTATATATATTGAAGTACTATAATTATTTTAATAAAATATTGCATACTTATATCAATTTATAACAATATGGGACAATTTAAAATACCAATTAGGCTTAATATTATTAACAAATTACATTATATAAAAATAACAACACATCTCTTTAATATCATGTGTAAAAAAAAAAAAATCAATTAACATGTAAATTAAATTAACAAACAATTTACCAGGTTTTTACATTTATTAATATAATTTAAATACCTAACTATGCTTATAACATTAATCTGGAAAGTTTACTTCTAAAGTATAAATAATAAACGTTTTTTTTCAATAAATTAATAATAATGTTAATTAACAATAAATAATATATAATTAACTTTAATAAAAGTTTTTATTTTGTAATTTATTTAATAATTACACACTTTTGTATCATCTCATACAAAAGGGTGATCTGATTATTCTGATTTTTGATTCAGAATAATTGAGTTATTTTTAAATTTCAGAAAATAAATAATAAATTGTTTTTAATTTTATTAGATATACATGTATTGGAATATGGAATGTAAATAATATATTAATATTATTGGAATCATAAAAGTTGATAGGATAAGATATATTTAAACTGTTTTATGAAATTTATAAATTAATAGTTTAAAGACTTAAGAAAAATTTTAAGTAAAATAAATGTTGTGTTTATGCTTTTTATAATAATAAACAATTATTAAAATAACATTTAGAAATTATAAACTAAGTATAAATAGAATAAGTAATACATAGACATTGTAATGCTAAGTATATTTTTATATTATCCTTTAGGTACACATTAAGTTATATAAAATAAATTTAATTTATAATATTAAATTTGTGATAAAATTATACAAAATTTTAAACAACTTTTGAATTCGTTTTTTTTTATATCACTTATCGTGCTAATTATAGAATACAAAAAATTTAATCAGAAAATAATTTATTTTTAAAACAAAATATTAAATTAAATTATAAATATATTATTTATCTATTAATATTATAACGTAATATGATATATTATACTTAAACAACAAATATTTTTTATTTTTCAATTAGTGAATAACAGCTGGTACTTGTATGTATAATATTTTATAATGGTTATATTTAATGAGCATGTAAAAAATGCAATATAATTTGAAATATCTTAAACATCAAATAACTAAAAATAATCGTTTTTGTATATACATAACAATTTAAAAGTTAATACCTAGGTAGTTTGAAAGTTATATTATGTCTTTCGTTCTATCAAGAATTCTTAATAAAATACGTTCTGTAAATATTCATCATATGAATTTTAACTGTGAATAGCAGATACATACATTTCAATGTAAATACAAATATATACAGAAAACCATGATAGTTGGTGATTTTTATTTTATTTCATATAAGTGAAAATAAGTATTTCAGATCTCGAAATTGTTAATGGTAAAATATATATATATATTTATAAAGATAAAAAATATAATGTTAAATAACCTTTTCGAATATAGATTTTAATATGCATATAGTTCAATGCCAATAATATATATTATATACTATCATAGCGTAAAAAATGAATTGAAAAATATATGTTGTGGGTAGTCACACTAGTCACTTTTAAAAAAACGTACCTAATATAAAATATTGAAGCGAACGAAACAGCTGTCACCAACTATTTTTGCCACACATTGTTGTCGTAAATGTATTATACTATTGTTAGAATAACAAATATACTATCTTAACGACTCCTTTTTTTCTACAGATTTAAAACACTTTAAATATTAAAATCCTATTTATATTATTATTATTATTAATGCATTATTATAATAATAGATTCATTAAAATGTAAGAATAGACTTATTGGTTTGAATAAATTGCATACATGTTTTGTATTGAAATAATTTAGAATTTTGTATCTGTAAATACAGTGTTTGTTACACATTATCAAAAAATGCAAATAATACATTATTATATATACTATCAATATGATAAATAATAATATATAATAAATAGAAAAAATACTATTATAATGTAGATGAAATAAAAATAATGCGGTTTAAATAATAATATTATGTACTAGTAATATCAACAATTAAATAGTTTTAAAAGTTAAAATTTAATTATATTTGTTTGTTTTTCAACATTATTTTTCGTTCTGAAGATTATAGGAAAATTTCCCCATTAAACTTAAATTATTGTGTTTTATCGTATTGGATAAACTTAATTTAAACAGAAGAACATTTTTCAATTTTTTGGGAGATATTTGTAAAAATATACGTATTTTCGATTTTTTTATCGATTAAATAGCTAAAATTATAATGTCTATGACATTTTACAAAAAGTTCACAAATAAACATTTAAAATTTGTCTCTCTTTTATAGTTGATGTTCGTTTCCTAAGTTCTATCCATACGTCACAATTAAGTGTGTGTATAACTACTATTTCATCTTATTCCTTATCAGATGGATGAAAACAACAAAAAATAATGTAGTGTCTTCTTAATTGAACATCTTTAATACGTTTAATTGAGTTAAGATACTAATGAATCCATTAAAAGTAGATATGCTAAGTATTGAGATAATAATTATGATGATTTTTAATAGTATAATTATTACAAAACAGATTTTAACAGTTTCTATAAATGCGTTAGTCAATACTAACCTAATTTTAAATCGAATTTTATTAGATTGAAATTTCTATAAAATTATTGATTCATATTTTAAGTACCTAATCATTTTATATTTTTTTAATAATTTTATTTAATATTGTTCACATCAAAAATAATTTTAATCGAAAGATAGTACTAAATAGGTACTACAGTCAATAACTAATAACAAATTAAATTTATTATAAAAAAATATTAATTAATATAATATTATCTTATTACAAAACTATAATATTAAAATTTTTATAATATTTTTGTGTTTAAATTAACAATTTAATATTTTTATTAAAATAACATTATTTAAAAATGTATTAATAACTTCTTTATTTAATTACAATTATTTTAAATCTAAAATTTCAGAGTAATAAATATATTATAATTATATTTGACAAAACATATATATAATATATATATTTGAATAATAATAAAAATTTTATTACCCAATTGGTATTTAAGATGAATAGAAATAGTTTACTCTGACATGTTTAAATTAGTCATAAGTTCCTAATATAATGACTATAAAATAATAGGTATAATACAAATAGTAAGATAGAATATCAGATATTACAAATTTGTAGTGAAATGTATTAAATAGTTACAAATAAGTTTTTTTTATATTAAAACATTATTAAACACTAAACTCGGTCGCCTCTGAATCAGTCTCGTCCGATTGTGGAGCGTGGCGATAAATCCGGTCAGCCTGTCAGCAAATTTGGTTTTTGCCATTAGGCCGACCTCCACCCCTTCCATTACTACCACCCAACACCACCGCAATGCTGTAACACTGTTCGTGAGGGTGTTTTTTTTCGCTCTCCCCTTTTCACCCCTTTAATTCTGTTTCACTATTTCATTCTCTCACTCTATCCTACTTTCTCATTCAGTTTCTCTCTTTCCCTATCTATATCTTCGCACACGCCGTATAATAAAGCCATTTTTTGAAATACTAGCCGTCCAAAGGCCGTAAATCAAACGTATTTGTCTGAGGCCACCCACACCGCCTGCCAACGCCCCGGCGATCATAATTCATGGCGGTGGCGGTGGCGACGGCGGCGATAGTATGTTATGCACGAGAGCTGTTCTCAAAGTTCGTCCGAGATAGACCATCGGAATTGGTAGAAGAGAAAAGAAAAAAAAAATGATAAAATGTTATGACTCTACAATGAACGGCAACCACCAATTTAATCGTAGGTTTTTATTTCTTCAGTATTATACTATCATTACAGGGTCGTTCCCGGGTGACCTGTCGCTGTCGATGATGGTGTATAAAACGACGACGTGCCGACGGACTTATAAATCTCGGAACGTCGTGGTAAGTCAAACTACCCGAAAACGTGAGGCGACGCGTGCTTGGTTATGTTATTTAAATTTAACGTTACTGAAGTAATCATTTATGTCGTTGTATCTATAGAACGTTGAACATGCATTTTATTATATAGGTATTCAAATCTCGTCATGTTTATGTCTTGTGATATATTTTCTTGATAATTTATTATATTTTCGTGGAATAATTTTAAAAAATATAAATTTTTTTACTATAATAACTATATCGCGGCTTCTTACTATTTATACCACACATACTTTTGAGCCACACGTTTCCAGAGAGTGTGTTGAATAAAATATTACATGTTTTTACAAATATCATACTTATACGATGCAAGTACCTACAAATTTCGTAGCGTCTGATATAATTTATATCGAATTTATATTATACTTTGTTAATAGTGTGGTATTTAATAAATATAAATTTATATGTACTCAATTTAAAAAAGTGGGAACGTTAATTTAGGATGTTCCTCCTTCGTCCCTTCATTCCTCGGATAAATTAGTGGTTTATTATAATTATTAAGATTTGAATGCAATTATATTGCATTAGAAAATACGATTCTGAGCGAATCTCAATATATAAATATATATTACACTAATAATCCGTTTAAAGATTTTACCACAAGTGTAAATTGCACATGTACCTATATATTTAAAATAAATTTCAAATTCCTACGATCAAAATTCAAGGAGTTATCATTTTATGATAAAAATTATCTTTCTCGATTTTCAAAATATTTTGTAAATAGATTAAATAGTATATGATTAAGTTTATACAAAAATTGCAGGTAATATTAAATATTTTTAGAAAAAATTCAAAGCTCTATACTTAGCCAAAAATTCAACTATTCCATTCCAAAATTTTACTAAACGTAAATATTACCTATGTGATTAAAAAAGTTTTCAAGTTTCTACGATTAAAACTCAATTAGTTATCACTAAATAAAAAATTGAAAATTACAGAAATTATAATTTTGCCGATTTTTTGTCATTTTTTGGTAGTTTTTCTTTTCCTAGGAAAAAAACTTTGGAGAAATTCGAAAAGCATACCCCACTTGTAGTTATCGGACAATTATTTCTACCCAAAAAAATATTTTCATACATAAAAAAAAAATCATCTTTGTAGAAACAATACATTCCTCGCTCCTCTTAGGATCTAAAATATATAGCCTTTAGATTCCAAGGAAGTTTATTTATTTTTCTTAAAAAAAAAAAAAAAAAAAAAAAAATAGATAAAATTTGATATGTATATTACTATATTATCATTAACTATTTTATAACTTTTGTTCTTTCGATTAAAACATAATATTAGGCGTATTAGCGTATTACCTAGGTATACAAAATATTATATTATATTATATTAATAAATTAAATATAAACCATTATATAATATGTATAATATATGTTATATTCAATTAACAAAATATATAATTAGGTAGTTAAAATAAAATTAATGAATGGGATGGATATATTATTATTAAGACGCATCTGTTATGTGGAGTTTATTTGCACATTCTTCCACACGGTTTTACTAGGAGATACTGTGTGGAAGTTGAAGATGAGTCCTGGCCGGTGTGACATTAAAAAGACTGTCGAGAAAATTAAATTAAATCAGAACACGTACGTCTGTCTAACTACGTCAAATCTTGTGTCAAGTTACTATATCATCGTTCAACCAGGGCGTAACTCTTATACAGTTATACTATCAACCCGTCCCTTTATTTATTTTTCTATTTTGTTTTTAATTAAGAGAATAACGTTGAGTGGCAACCTGAATTATTATAGGGATACATGCTTCAAAATGGAATTCATTATTTTAAAGATAAAAAACAAATCAGTTTATTTTGTAACTTTTTATAAGACAGTATTTTTTTTTATATGATTTATAATTTAATATTTATATGATTTATATTTTATTTCAATGTAAACATTAACAAAGATCTTCGATAATTATTATTACATAAGACGAAAATATGTTAAAAGGTTAGTTTATAATTAAAATCTACGGTAATTATATAATTTATTTAACACTATATCTATTCAATTTATTAACGTGTATTATGTAGTAAATATTTGAATTGAGTGAATAGTTAAAATTTAGAACTTACCTACTTACTAAGAAAACATTTTTATCGCCTGTTTTTATTAATTGTACTTACTACTTAGTATTTTTTTAAATGCAGTATTAAGTATAATGAACCCGTATTAGTTTATTTTTATTTTTTATTATTATTTTTTATTATTTTTTTTATTTTTCATAAAAATATTAGTTGTATAATATTATTGTATTGACTTAAAGTTGAATACGGTAATACCTACTATAATTTAAGACATATTAAATTCAATTTGATCTATTCATCTATTCTATCTGTATTATGTTCGAAATCTCTGATTGAATATTTTGTATTCAAAATATAAATAATTTGCTTACTGAAATTGTTGACAACTGTCTAGATAAACTTTATATTTTATTTGAAGACATGTGGGCTAGTATTATATTATTGATAAAAACGATGGTGATGACAACTCTTGGTTTATGGAAAAAGAGACGCAATATTTTCACTCCTGCATCATAGTCAAACTTTTAATGTCATTCACTTTTTAAAAATATTATTGATATATTTATTTATGGTATGACTTTTTGATAAAAGTTAAAATATAAAATTTAAACACACTATATTTAGAATGACATGTAAAAAGTGACAGATGGTATATAATTTAAATTTCACATTTTTCATATGATGTAACATAGTTCAATTCTATAAAATAATTTATAAATTGTCTACAAATAGGTAAATTATGTTCATATTCGTATATTATAGTAATTGGATAATTAAATGTATTAGTAGTTCTATAACGACTAAATAATTATTTTTTAATATATCGTTTATATGGTGCCTATGATTTTATAGCATGATATTAAATCTTTGGTATTCAACATTGAAATTTTGTATCATTAGTTGATATTATTATTTTGTCCATAAATAAAATTTTGTACTGTACTCCATGTATAGTACAAAAGGACTGTGATTTTATTTATTCATATATCTAATTGTCATTAATAGACCAATCAATAGAACGATAAAACATAATTAACATATAAATATAAAGATGTCAAATCAAAATGTTGTCTTACTAAAATAATGGTAATTAAGAAGATTTTCAATGCAATTTACTTATTTATGTTAAACACAATAATGCTATGTATATAATTTATACATTATGTATTATTTTGTTTATATTTTATAGACATTTTTTTTTAGAATAGTTATGAAAACAAAAACATTTTTCATTGTTTAAATTAATATTAATTGATACTATATATTATATATATTTTTTTTCAAGTAAATCGATTGTAGCAATTGAATAAGTTCCAGATTTCACTTATTCCCATATTTGAATTTCATTATATGTTTATATAAGAGTTATTATTGTTTGTATATGTTTAATATATTAATATTTTATTTTTTAATGACATTGAAGAAAATAATAAATAATAGAGAATATAAGGAAGAATATTTAATTTAGATTTTATTTTTAGATTTTGTGTATTATGCTTAATTTAACATTTTTTTAAGTATACACCTAAATGTGAGTTTAAACTAATAAATTGGTATAGTTTTATTGTTAATTTCTACTTAGAGTGAAATTGACCTATACAGATTTACTTTAATTTAATTTAATTTACCATTTAATTGTTCAGTTTGAACTTGTATGTAAGTGATAGGTACTGTATTTGTATATCCTAAGCTTATTTTATTTTACCCTCGTTTGATAATAAAATAACAGTGTCATCTACATACGTTCCTAATATTGTGAGATTAATTTTAGGAATGCCTGAGGCATAGATATTATAGAGGATAATTATTATTAATAACATATCTACAATACAGGTATCTAATACAGGTATCCATGAATAAATACTTAGCCACGCAGGTATATAGGTAATCATAGAATTCATATATTTAGTAAACCAAATTCTCATTAAGCGTGTTTTTGCAATAAATATAGTTATATTTGTATTCATATATAACAGACATGTTTTTGGTTATACGTATAAGTCATTAGAAATAATAAAATTAAAATAATTTATAAAAGACAAATTTATTTGTATATTTTTATTTTTTATGTTATAACTTACCAAATTATTTACCTATTAGTTACTCTATACTAATAAAATTGTAATAATATTAGTAAAAATCTATCATATAGTATTTTATTAATAACCACTCATTTACACCAATATGTTTGCTCATTTTTAATAATAAATCAATAATTAAAAAAGTGAAAAGGTAAAATTTGGATGTTCCTCCTTCGTCCCTTTAGTTCTCGGAGAAATTAGTGGTTGATTATAATTAAGATTTGAATGCAATGATATTGTATTAGAAAATACGATTTTTACAGTTCCATAAGTTTACTACATATGTAAACTACCTATCAGAAGTTAGTTATTAGTTATTAGTTATCATGAAAAACCTACAATCTATTTCATTAAAATTACGATCTCCTTAAATTTTTGACGTTTTTCGTCATTTTATTATAGCATTTTCCTCTCAAGGAAAAACTTTTAAGAAATTCAAAAAATAAGCTAAATAAAGTACCAACTAAACGCAATTTTCTAACAAAAGCATACCCATTCAGGGTAATCGGAAAATTGATGTTTGATAAATATATTAAAATATCTACGCGAAAACCGCATACGTACATTAAAATGAAAACATACAACATAATAATGACAATGATACACATATAATATAATAATTGTTGCGCGGTTTCAAAGACGAATTGTGAAACAGTAACCGCGACGCCACCGCCGCAGCCGCCGAACCACAAACACGTTTCGAAGCCAAAAAACCTAACAAAAAATAAACTTGGTTGTGGTGATAATATATTTTGTTTAACGTTTCGTCGCTATAAAATATTCAGTCAAAATAATAATAATATTATGTAATTATTATGATAAAAATACCGGTCTGCGTATTTTGTGTGATGACTATTATTATTATTATTGTTATTATTATTATTATTATTATTATTATTGGTGACACAGGACTGTGGTAGAATACGAAAACGCCTATGACGCTGAAGTCAGCAGCCGTACGAGGGTAAACATATATGACCGAAAAAAAGGACGGGTTGACCAAGAGAATCGAGTACGAATCGTATAATTTTGATCCCTAGAAACAAATGTTGCACAACGGTTGACCCGCCATACTCGGCCCCGTTGGCTTCCTTGAATTTTAATAACCACTCACCCCTTCATTTGGCGCCGCGCGGCCCACAATGTCTCGCCGCCGATATAGTATAACAGTCCATTTCGCTAAATCTAAAAACTTTACATTTAACAATTGTCCGTGGTCGGATAGTTAGTAGTTTTTCTCTGGTCAAACACACGATACTAAAAATAAACATTAATTATTATTATTTGATTTTTTTGTTTTTATAATTATACGTTATAATTTAGTAAAATATTAATAAATTGTTTTTATTGTTTTTTATTGCAAATAATAAAATACTATGTTTTAATGTTTGTACATGTTGCGTTTTATATTCATAATGAATATGATAATATTATAATACGCATTAATGAATAATTATAATGTAAATGTTTTGTTTGCTAGATTAAATATATGTATATTATTATACATTTATATTGAATTATTATTACTGTCCACCTAGGTATTACTAGATTTAAGACTTTAAGGAGTCTAATATTCAATATGAAGTGTATTTAATGAATTAAAAGATGAATTCTATTAAACTGAAAATTATTATTTGTAGGAACTGTATCTTTACATACATAGAAGTATTGACTAAATAAGTCAATAATTTCTTGGCCTTTTTCAGCTTTCTTTTGGTTAAAAGACATTAATTTGAGCAAGTGACTCTTTAAGGTTATTAATAAAAGACAAAAATTGCTTAGGATAGTATTTAAACGATTTTTGAATATTATTTAAATATCGGGAATAATCTAGTCTTCTTAAGTATTGACATTGAGACATTGAGCACGTGTGGAAGGTTTTGTTGGTTTTTTTGTTCTTTAGAGAATTAACAGGGAAACTTAGATTTGAAATATGATTTTATCTTTGGAATAAAAATATTAATAATGTAGAATAGGAGCGAATAAAAATTATCAGCAATGTTTGAAATATCATTACTGATTTTGAAAAATTCTATCCAGTAAATTGGATTATAAAGGTTAATCACCTTTGTAACAATCATAGGTTTCTTCGGAAAAAGATAGAGGAGAAGATGAGTAGAGTTGAGTGTAATGGCATTAATAAGAGGGTAATAATTATCTACAGGAACTAAATCATCTTTATTTAAAGGTATAAAATGAGAACTTTATTATTAGTAATACAACGTAAAAAAAAAAATGTAATTTTATATTAAATAATAATAATATTTAATCAGTTGTCTTGTTATATTGTAAAATTAAATGTGATCGCAATTATAACCAACTTAATTATCTTCAAAGAATAATGTATTCATATTTTGTGTATATATTTATTGATTTTATATTATTATAAAATTTTAATATATTATTCATTTTGTTATATAAATTTGTATTAAAAATTAAGACTTAAAGCTAGCATACAGTACAAAACTAAAATGTAATTTAATTAATTAATTATTTTTACCATTTATAAAATATACAATAATATAATATATTCATCCATTGTATTTAGTTAATTAATAATAAGTAATTAAATTGTAATAACATAAATATGCCTTAATTTTAATTGATTTTTTAAAAATATTTAGAGAATATAATTATTTTATTCTCATAAAACAATAACTCATAATTTGATTATTTTAAAAAAATTCATGCAAATATTTTATAGGAAACTTTTATTGGACTAATTTATTGGATTCCAGTATATGACAAATGAATAAAACCATTTGACTGCTAATGAATTATTATATTTATATTATAAATTTAAACTTACCATTATTGATTATCAGTAGTATGTTTTTAATATGAAATACTACTTCATATTTTAAAGCACTATATAATCACGAGTAAAATCTTGTATTTTACTGGTATAGATTAATATATTAATAAATTATATAATTTTAAATTAAATCGTGTAAAAAATATTTATTTCAATTTGTATTTGGAATAATATAACAATTTTATCTAATCACTAAAAGCTAGTGATATAAATATATTATAATCATAAATTTAATAATTATATAAAACGTATAACGACAATTAAGACGGGTTTATTAGATAGTAAATCGCATTGGACTATACGTATTATTGTGTATACCGATAAACGTTTACGTCATTACAAACGTACTGTATGGAAATTGTAAAACGAGGGAATTTTTTTCCGGTCCGGTGTTAAATTATTACAAGAATAGTAAAATAATATTACAAATACGCCGTTATTGTAATAACATTTTAAGGATAATATTAACAGTATGTTTTTGCTCGTGTCTGATATACATGACATTTGTTATTACGCCCGGATGCGTATTAAAATCAATATGGCAAACAAAAGTGGCGATGTACCGTTACCGTGGTACACAATAATAATATTATCATAACCGCTGTAGTTTGGATAACGTATGCAAAAATGTTTCGTTCGTATTTCGCGTGCCCAGCGCTAGGCACTTCCCCTGACAAAACACCTCCGATGACTATTCCTCGACTCCGTGGATTAATTCAGTACAATATACGCGGTTTTTGGATTATTAATGGTTTTTAATACGAGGACTGTACGCGGGAACGGTGATAAATCACAGCCGGGTAGTGACACACAGTGTTTTATAAGCTACGGCGTGGCATCGGCCGGGGTGAGGGGTGTGTATGTTTATCATTGTTTTATTGTGTTCGGAGTTATCATTTCGAAATCCGCGTGTCTATGGCGTATTCATAGTTTACATTTTTCGATAGCTGTATTGTATGCGATTAAACAATAAATATTTATGAATATTAATGTTGGGAAAAAAGTAAAAAAAAAAAAAATATAAAACAAGAGACGAGAGAAAATACGCGCGTTTGTCAAGTTTACGGGCTTCACCGTGTTTAAAAACTAACATTCCTTTTTAAAATTTACATCTTATCTTTTAATTAGTTATACTGACCACACGTCCATCACTGATCACCGTGTCCAGAAGACAATTCATGTATATCCGTATCATCCGTGTTTCATTAAATCCGATGGAAACAACGATAACAAATAAAATTCAATGAAATCTTATATGACCATACCACTTAACTAATTTATAATACAAATATTATTTTCAATATTATAAAATATAATATTTATATCTTATATGGAACGCGTTTAAGGAAATCGAAATTGTATCAAGCAATTTCGTATTCTATACGAATTATACAACTCTATAATTATGAGCATATTCAACTAAAATATATCCATTTCGTTTTGGATTCCAAATATTGTATATAATATATACATAAAACTACAGTTAGCATATAAAAATAGTTAGTATGCAAACTGATGAATTATTTGTGAATATTAATCATTACAATCACAGGTGCACATTGGGTATGAATTTAGGGGGTGCTAGAATAGTAATTAATAATAATTATTAATTACTATTCTAGCATTAATTATTAATGATATAATTCTATTTAATATATTATATCACAATTTTTTTTTACATAATATCTAGGTAGGTAATCAAAGAAATACTGTATGATACAAATTTATAGTTTTATACCCATAGTACTTTTGTTTTAAAAAATAGTCTTCAGTAACGAATTAATAATTTAAGGGTTCTTCGATCACCACTAATACTGGGAGTGCTCGTTTATATCTTGGTGGTGCTAGGGGGTGCTAAGCACCCTCTATCTACGCTTATGATTACAACAAAAAAATTTCCTAAATATGTATTATCAACACAGTGTGTTTCCGTATATATAAATAGATACCTAATAAATATTATTATTCCGCAATAAAATTAGATTTAAAAGATACATTATAAATTATAATGATTTTTCATATATATATATATAAATATATAAAGTATGCATTCATATATTTTATGGACTATACAATAGTTATAATATTATAATGAAATACCTGTACACATTTAATGTAATGTTTATTACATACAAATATTATATTTTATTAATAAAATTTAATATTTTATAAATTTAACCTAACCTATTTAATACCTATGCATATCAACACCTAAAGCATAATAATTATTTTTATAAAAACATACAATTAAATATAACGTGTAAAAATAAAGTATATAATTGCAAAGATAAGGCAATATTCATTAAATAATATAGAGGTCGATTATAATTTTTTTTCCATAAGTATTTCACTTAATTTTTAAACTACATTTGTAATATTAATTTAAAATCAAATATAAATACTATTATAAAGTATTATCTTAAAAATTAATTTTATAAGATTAAAATTGTACTATTTGATATTATTTTATAATTATAATTTATATTATCATAATCATGGCTAAATATAATATATTTAGCTATGATCATAATAATATTATAAACTTCAATCGGCAATAATTTATTTCTATGCATTAGTGTAGTAGAATTGCCTATCCAAAGAGCCGTCATAAAATAATTATATAATTAAAAATAAAAAAGTCGATTTAAGACGTTTTGAGTGTGAAATTGACAAGTCTTGATTTAACAGTTTAAAGATTAACTAAAATGATATTTTTTTAATAATGTGGTAATTAAATATTAAAGTTAGTAATATTTATATTAAACTAACTAAAATGTATATAATATAACTTTATTAATAATATTGTTTTAATGTAACTATTTAATTTAAAAAAATGGCATAATGTCAAATAAAATGTTATACAAACCATTAATTTTTTATGCTACTAAATTATAATTATATGTGCAATATTAAATTTTGGTAATTTATGTTCTATAACTATATTAATTTTGAAATTTACAATTACTTAAGTTGTATAAAAAAATTAATGAATCTGTTCATATTTCTGCACGAAGAAATATGTTTTACAAGTAAGATGGCCACAGATGTTATATTACGGTTGTCTGCTCTTACTTGACATTAATTAGTTCAGCAAACTGTAACACCCTTGGGTATGCCATTCAAATATCTTTGTACACTAAGAATTGTCCACGTGGGTATGAAATTTATGTCAGTTCTCTTAGAACAATATCAATACAAAATACACTTTTCACTGTTTATTTAAAAATGAAAATTTTGGTTTATTTTTGTTTGCCATATAAATATTTAAATATTTTTCTTTTTAGTCTAAATTTAAATGTGAAAGTTTCTTACGTGAAATAATCATTAATATTTTAATGTCAGATAATTGTTTTATTTTAGATAATTAAATATATATAAAAAAAAAAAAATTAAAAAAATCATAACTTAAAGTCATAAAAAGGAACGTTTAATTAAATTTAATAAAAAAATAATAACATTATGTATTTTTATAAATAAAAATGATAGTATGTTTTTGAGTAAGGACTAAATAAGTATATATGTATGTGTATACTGTATGGAAAATTATTTCAACTAAACGATTTTAATAAAACAATTTAATTTATATCAAGAAATGAAATACAAAACAAAATCTGACCTGAAATTCCACTACAAAAAAATGTAGATTAAGAATCTTAGAAATTACGAGCAAGGTTATGGAGTAGATTAAACCATCGTGTTACAGAATAATAAGAAATTTGATACGGCAGATATACTATTTTACTTTTTAATGTCTTTTTTAAATTGTGTAATTATTTTGAATGTTCTTATGTTTGTGTGATATACGTTTTTGATTATCTAAGCACTCAATTTAAAAAGTAGAATTACTGCATTTGAATAGTGTACATATTATATAATACCATTATATGCAATAATATTATATTATAACAAATATGTTGGAATATTTTGGAATTCTTTCTTTACTACAACTGTAACGAATAATTATAACTAACATGCGTGTTTATAAGAATTTATTTGACAATTTAATTATCTATTAAAATAGTAAATTAATGATTAATTTGTGTGTATTTTCTTTCATTGGATAAATAAAAATTGAAGTCTTAGGAATTTTAAAAAATAACAAAATAAATTTCTCAAAGAATTAAGGAAATTAAGCGAAATTTAATTCCCTTGTCCATTATTTTTATTTTTATTTTATTTGAATAGTATAATATTAATGGAATAATTTTAAATATCACATTCAATATTGTTTTAACAATTTCAGCTTATCATAATTTTAATTTTAAATTATTTTATTTTTAAGTTACATTTAAAAAAAAATTAAATTAAAATTATTATAAAAGCAATAATGTAACTAAAATTAATTTGTCAAAAAATAAACTAATATTCGCAACTTAAAATAAGCAAACTGATTATATATTACCATATAAAACAATGTGTTATAAAAACTAAATGCTTTAAAATATTGATATAAATATAATTATAACTTATAAATTTTTAGTTATATTTATGTCGTATAACTTTCAGACTTAACATATAGTGTAATAAAACATTTTATTATATTATGGAGTTTAAAATAAATACACTATTTATTATTTAACGTTTTTCTGTTCACGTGACGATCTGATAATAATCACCAAATTGAGTAAAATATATTCTTCTAATGTATATATATATATATATATATATATATATAGATTAAAAATATCTAAAATACAATATTTTTAACCTTATTTAGGTTCTACTAGTTAAATAGGGATAAATACAAATACAAAGTCATAATAATATATATTATGATAAATTATATATCAGATTTTATTTGTAATATTGATTTTAGTTCGATAAAACTGTATAATATTACATACTAATATTATAATATAATTATGCAGTATAATGTTAAATAAAGTAAAGGTGGTTTATAAAATCAAACGATTATTAATTACTTAGTGTGTAAACATAAAGACGGATAATGTTATAGGGTATACATAATCGATTTAAAACCAACGTTATTATGTCATCTACTTTCTGCAATACCATCTAAGGTAACCGTTAAAATTAAATGATAATATTATGTTGAATTTAATGAAACGAGCAATCATAGTCTTATAAAAAAAAATGTGTTTTTTAGGAACGATTATGAATTTAAAAAATTATTCACCTATACAAAAGTTTACAATAATCGTAACATATTTATACTAATGATATATATTTTGAAATATTTCAGGTATAGCTTTAGTGTTTTTATGTAGTAATAATTAAAAACCATTTCGGAATGATATTTTTGCTGTAGACTGGTGTAGTTCTAGCTATTACTTATACGGTGAGTTCCGATTGCTGACTTTACGTCGTTCGTTTTGTCTAAAAGCCGGAAATCTCGTAGCACTACTACGTATGTATGTGTATGGTGATAATTGCGAGCAAACAAAAGGTTCGTCGCTGGGTGAAATGAAGGGCTCGAGACCCTACGAATGAATGATAAAGCATACAGGCGGCGCCACGACGATACAATAATTATTATTATGATTATAACTCGTATACGTGTGTGCACTTTCGTTATAAACATTGTTCTAATATTAAAACGTTATGATACATTATGCAAAAGACTGTGAGCCTCGGAAATTGAGTTGTGTAGAAAACGTCGACATTTTGTATTTTGCACGTGGTGCTATGGAACAGAGAGATACTAATATAAAGAAAAGTAGGGAAGGCAGAGAAAATAATCTATGAGGATATGTTTACAATGTTAGGGTAGAGGTAGCTAACTAAATACAATTTAATTAACGACAATAGGCTACTTTTTTTTTTAGTTAAGCCCGATTTAAGAAGCAGTATTTTTGCCGAATGCGAGAAGCGAAAGTGATCTCTAGTTTACCCGTTTTTGTTGTTTTTGTGATGATGGTGAGTGTTTTGTTATCTTCTTTTTTAATTGTTATTGTGACTACTCACTTCAGACCAAAAAAAATTTATTTCAATTGCTCATATACAATAATCAATTTTATATACCAATTTTATTTTAAAACTAATTTATTTTCAAAAACACATAATTAGATGACGTGTATAATGACATGGTTTACCAAATTCATAAGTATTCCTATCGTTATAGTAATTTTTAAGAATTCTACACTAAAACGTTTTGAAAAAAAAAAAAATCTTATGGATAATTACATAGCATAAAACCTTCATAATATTAAATTTTATTTTCCTTTTTTTGTTACTTTTTACAAAGAAAATTGATTATTACCTTATTATAGTTTAAACTATAATATTAAAATAAAACTTAAAAATTTAAAAACGTAATATACAATTTAAAAATAAGTTACTAATTTTTAAGGTATTTTATTTGCATAATAAGGAATATAAATACAAATTAGTTTTCAGATTAGCGTATTTAAAATTTAAATTTATATGTGGTTTAATAATGTCCAATTTTGTCAAATTAACTCTTAATTTTAATATTAAAGGATAATTTAAAATATTTATTATTATTTTCTATGCATTTTACACATTAAGTAACATAAAGTTAAGCTTGTTTGAAATATTTATATTTTTTAGGCAAATTACAATGTTTTATATTTAGATTCAGTTAAAATGTATTTAGTTTAATTCAGATTATAAACGTTTGAAATTTATATCACTAATATATAAAATCAATTAAATACATCAATTTGTTTTCAGTCTTAGTAAAATAACGAAAAAAAACTAGAAAAATTAAATATATTTTAAAGTACCACTATTTTAGACAAAATTATCTATAATTCCTTTATTTCTGTACAAAAAAAGTTTCTATTTATATAATAAATAAAATCATTAGATTTTACTTTATCCAAATTTATTAAAAAGCATCAGATACATTTATATTAACAAGTATAATATTATAGTACATTATAGTATAGTATAGTATAGTACTATAGTATCAATATATAGTATGGTCTACTGAAACTTCGTTAAATGAATTTGGAACGATTGCCCCCGCCATTTCCATTCATTAAGAAATTTTTAATTTAATATACAAATATAGAAGCGTATAGTAAATTACAATTTTAATCTGTCATAGTGTCATTTAATCTATGTTATTTTATTAATTAAACCATGACCTTTAAGTTAGCATACTACCATTAACTGTATTATTAAATACTATTTTCCATGAAATTAGTCGGTACTCAAATCAAGTCTATTCACAAATATAATTATAAAATATTAAGAAAACTAAACTTAAAATTTTAAAAACATTTATTTATTTTTATTTAGTTAATTGATTATTTTTAAATTATATTCAAAGTGGTTAAAGTTGTTAAATTAAAAAAAAAAAAAATGTATAACAGCTTATCATAGTTTCTTGATTTTTTTCATCTTTGTAATAGAAGTCGAATATGTATATATATATTTATATATATATATCATAGGTAGACCTTAATTTAAAATAATTGTTCTATAAATTAATATACGAGAATTTTCTTGCTTAGTAAGAATACACAAAACTTTATTGGCATGATTACATGGGGGTAGACAATGGGTGATATGAATGATGGATTCCTCCAATAGGCTTATGATATAATATTTCTCATTGATAATTTATTTTTTTTATTTTTATTTTATATCATTAATAAACTGAAAAACTAATGGAACATAGATTTTTTCATAAAATATTTTCATT
Organism: Eriosoma lanigerum; assembly: GCA_013282895.1. Classification (NCBI taxonomy): domain Eukaryota; kingdom Metazoa; phylum Arthropoda; class Insecta; order Hemiptera; family Aphididae; genus Eriosoma; species Eriosoma lanigerum. The sequence goes on along the minus strand of CM023357.1, from coordinate 51,084,290 downwards.
AAATTGTAATAGGCTGATAAGTGATAGGTGTAAGTGATATTGTGAAAATTTTCAAGTCCCTATATTCAAAATAGCATTAGTTATCGTAAAATATAAAATATAAATTAAAATTGCAGTTTCCTTGAATTTCGCAGTTTTTTGGGATTTTTTTGTCCCAAAGAAAAACTCTTGAAATGTTCATAAAATAAGCTAAATAAAATACCAAATAGATGCAATTTAAAACGAAAGCATACCCAACTTATTGTAATCTAAACATAATTTCTTCCCGAAAAAATATTTAAACATTTAAAGAACAAAAAATTAAACAACCATGAGAAATGTTAAAGTTTGAAGGCGATTAAAAAAAATGTTTTGTGATTTCATAATTTTTTACAGAATTGTTCAAGAGTTATGAAATAAAATAAATATCAAATTTTCAGCTTAAAATATTAAGAATTAATTTATTGATGTTTATTGAATTTAATACTCAAATAAAATCAGAAAAAATATGATAATATTATAATACTCAATCCTAATAACAATCTAATTTTAGAAGTTTATAAAAAAAAAAAAAAACTATGACTTACAATTTTTAAAATATTTTTTATATAGGATAAGTAGTAGCATAATTATGCTTTTTTATGGTTTCAAACCTTTAAACCCGAAATTACAGGAAATATTAAACATTTTTGGTTACATTTTAAATATCTATATTTAGTCAGAAAATCAACCAATCCATTCAAATTGTTGTACTTATATTTAAAACACATATGTGAATACTGAAAACAAATTTCAAGTCCCTACGTTCAAAACTAAATTTTTTATCACAAAATATTTTAAATCAATATAATGTTCGTGCATTTTGCCAATTTTCCGTCATTTTTTGATCTGTTTTCATATCTCTAGGGGATACTTTTGAGAAATTTGATAAATGAGCTAAATAAAATACAAACTAAATGTAATTTTTTATCGAAAGTATATCCTACTTGTGGACATCGGACCATTATTTCAACCGAAAAAATATTTTCAAACTTTTTAAAAATACGTGAAATATCATATTATAATAATATTTATTCTACTAAAAATTATAATTTAGAATCTTATATAAAAAAAAAAAAAAATAGTGACATTGTTTCTATTAAAACAAAAATGTATATAGAAACCGAATCATGCACAAGATAAACTTATGGTATACATTAGGTTAGTTAGTTCTAAATATAATGTCACAAAAATCGAGAAAAATGGATATTTTTTGTAATTTTTTGTAGAAAAAATAAATTTAATATAAAAAATAACTTTGAATTATTTAACTATTAATTTCATATAAATCGAGTAATCGGTCATGTGTTAAAGTTTTGAGGGGTTAAAGGCATTACCACTGAGTCTTATTTTGTAAATTATAAATATACATCAGAGATCCCCCAATGAAAATTCCTGTCTACGCTATTATATGATGATGATAGTATAATGTTTGTTTTTTTTATTTATTTTTTTTTTTTTTTACAAAAATGATTAGTGTATATGATTATTGTTTGCCTATGCAAGGTTAGGTTATTTACGAAACGTAGACTGGTGATGGAGAGCTGCATGGTACAAGGTTCGGACAAAGTTTTGGCCGCGATTTCCTTACCAGAAGACTCGGATGTTTGGGAAGGGAGAGAATAGAAATCCGGAAACTGGAAATGAGTCTCTACCCGAAAACTCAGTGTATGCAAATTACTTCCTGTCTAAAACCGCAAGACGCAACAGTCCCTGAAAACCATGTCATGTAAAAAGTATCGCTAACTTATATTTATTGTTATTTCATACAAAATGGTTTAAAGTGGTCGACAAAACTCAAATGTATAATTAGTTTTAATTTACAATATAATGCTTGTAATATAAAACAATAATAGATACATATACATATAATTATAAGGATTTTTAAATACAACAAACAAAATAAACAATGCAATAAATTATAATAATTGAAACTCATAATTAATTATGTTCTACCTACTTTAAATGTTTATTATATATTATATAATTAGAAGTATGAAAAAATGTCATTATTCTTAGATCATTAATAATAAATTTTTAAACGGATAATTTAAAACAAATAATTTGTAATTTAATATTATCATTAATTATAATAACAATTATTAAATGAAAGCACATACGTAAAACAATGTTATCTGTTGATAACCAACATAACTATATAATCATACAAAAATAACAATGTATTATAAAAAAAGTAATCAATTGGTATTAAAAATAATATTTTTGTGTCTAGGTACCAATATGTCATATCGTAATTGTTTATATATTTACTTATAAAAATAATTGTATACGATATAACGTTTAAAATATTCAATAATTATTATAATTGTAAATTAAAAGATAATTTTTTTTTTTTTTTACATGTAAATTATTTGTAATATATAGTTTTATAAACTTTTATTATTATTAGTCTAAAATAATAATATTTTATATTATAAATGTAATTAAATATTATAATAAATATTAATTTTTACAATATTAATAATTAAATTTAATATATATTTGTAACAGAGGTAGCTTGTTGGCGCTTTTTACCGTGGCGGTGTCCCGGTAAAAAAAATTGGGGTGGATGGGTCTGCCAATAGGATTCAGTAGTATTCTGTGATAGTTATAGATAATATAGAATCTATACTTTTCTATATTATCTATGGCGGTAGTATTGTACAGTGCCTAACTGCCTATGAGAGTTAGTAGGTATATCGTGTTATCGTACATTATACGTATATATTATATAGGTAGCATAATATAAACAGCAATCTTATTTTAAGTTTATAATAATGAATATTTTCCATTTATTTATTTTTTTAAATATACTCATTTGTGTGATATTATTTCAGAATTATTAGGTTCTGCTATCATATATAATATGTTTATCATACATGATCTTATAAAAACACTGTTTTGTGTAAAAAAAAATAGGGATGGGTGGGTGAGTGATCTTATTTACTTTGCCCCGGTAAGATGTAAATGGTCAAACCGCCTCGGATTTGTAATGAATAGTTCTACTAAAAATAATTTTGCTTGTGCGTTATCATAGATTAATAACAGAGGAAAATAGAATATTTGTCTTATATTCTGGTTAAAAAGTATTAAAGCTCGAATTTTTAATTAAACGTAAACCATATTCGTAATTAAAATGATATAATATAAATCAAAATGTGTATACATAATATGTATAATAAAGAGAATATCATTTCTTATCGTAAACTAATTATAACACTTATTAAATACGTAGGAACCATTTCTAGTTCATGTGATTAGGGATTAAACGAGTATGATGTTTTAATTTGTTTGATATAAATTATAAAGCTTTATATACATATTAATATCATATCTAGTTTATTGTCTTATAAATCTTATTTTAATATAACATTATATTCAGTTAGAAAATCAATCATAGTCAACCTTTAACTAACCTTTAACCTTTAACTTTTATAAACTGCAACTGCATCTCTAATTGATTTTTAATGTAATCTAAGCAACATACACGTTAATTATGTATATATAAATAGACATATCCATATAAAATTAAAAATGTAAATATAAAAAGTGCACGTGTTATATATTTAACATGTTATGGATGTACAATTAGGAAGTATTTGTAAAGGTGATAAATGAAAACTGTACTTTTCTATTTTTTCTCACCGAAAAATATAAAAATTACTAAATAGTTTATATACGATATACGGGTACCTAATAACAATTGAAACTATATTTGGGTTATATTTTCAAATTATTATGTTTTTAGAAACTTTATACCAATAGCACGTATCAACCTTTATTTTGAATTTGGAATATCAATATATTGTTTTACAAAATAATTACCTAACATACCGTTTTGAATCAATAATACGATTTATGAAACTCACAAGTTATAACATAAAACCGAGAATAACTACAAGAACTAAAAATATCTACATTTTATTAATTTATTTATTGAAGATATTATTAATTCACTTTTGGCATTTAATTTATAATACTTTTACTTATTTTCTAAACAAATTGTTAACAATTATACAACACAATATAAATAAATATATTATTATTAATTAAAACATACTATTAATGTACCTTTTGTATTAGAAATACGTAATATTTATTAATAAAAGCTTATCTTTTTAATTAAATATAGTTCTTTTAATCTATTGATTTAATTTTTCTCTTCGAAATTTGTATTTTTTTTTCGCCTTCATGTATATTTTGTTTCATAAAAAGTCTTTTAATATGGAATATTTTTTTAAAAAAAATTAAAGAATATTTAAATTTAGTAATTATAATAATATATATATATATATATGTGTATATGATGTATAATTTGTATGTATGTATTTTATAAAATATTAAAAAAAACATAGAAAGTAATGAATTTCAATACATTTTTGACTTTCATTGTTTACGGCAATTTCTTAGATGATAATATTGAAATTTATAATTTAAGTTACTAGTAAAAATGAAATATGATCTTATATAATATTTAAATTAATTAAATGTCTAAATCTTTAATGAAAATAAACATATTATTATTATAATACAAACGAATACAGCTTTTATTGTACAAAAAGTTTCTTAAGATGTGGAGAGGAGCCAAAAGAAATCTTTTGTAAAACTCTGCATTTAATAACGTTATATTTTCTAATTAAGAAAATTATAAATGACTAAAAAATGGACGCTTAAAGACATAAGTAAAGTTTATACTATATACTTGTGTTTATACTTATATATTTTTATTAGGTACACATATATATTTCTTAATTGTATAATAAAATAATACATCTCTCGGAGTTATACGTTTTATAACAGTACATTTTTTTTAACCGATACTTTTTTAGCACTATTTAAAAATTGCTGTTTTATAATTAATATTCATTTTGCATTGTGTGAGTATCATAATATTAAATTGTAAAGAACATTAAACACCATAAAATTAAAATTTATTAGTATTTTACGAAAGAAACTTGACTATAATAATAATTATAATAATAATACCATTAATAAATACAATTAATTGTATTCACAATGAAACAAATTAATATAAAAGGTTATATTTTCCTGATTTTATGATAATATTTCGTAGTATATATTATATAATAATAATTTATTCAATAGTAGCAAAAAAATAATATTTAATGATTTTCATTAATGATGTTCTTTGTATCTACTACAGCACACCCTTCTTGATCTTTTCGAAAGCAGTATGCGTATTTATTAAGACAGTAAAAAACTACGTTTGTTGGAAATGGATATAAAAAAATTGTTGGCAAATAGAGCGTTATAATACTTTAGTACATACTCGTATAAAAGGATGCCAATAAAACAAGAAATACGTTCTCGGGGGTAACATTGGGAAATCTACACTTGAAAACTTAGCAGATATTATGCTCATGATGCAAAATAAGATATCGGTCACATTATCGTAAGTCTGCAGCAGAATATGCGACTAAAGAGGGAAATCGGCTTGTTTTTTTCTTATTTAGAATAAACTGAATAAAATCTTTTAACACGTGTAACGACATTTTTACGTGCAAAGTTTTATTATCACAAGTTTTATACGGACCCATCTGTGCTTTATGTTATGATATCTCAATTCTTGTTAATCACATAAAAGAAATGTGTGTAATCTATACAACTTATAAATTCTAATACAAAATATTACACTAAAATACATTTTACTTTTTGCATATAAATTCTATTTACCAAATAATTTAATTAAAAAAAAAAAATTTAATTGTTTAAATGCAATGAACAAAATCGGTATCATATTATGTATGTAATTCAATTATTAGTTTTATTAAATTATATTTTGTTGAAAAATGGTTTTAAAAAGTATATAATATTGATAAAAAAAGAGTAGTTTTCTCGGTAAAATAGATAAAATATAAATAAATAAACAGTGAGGAATAAAGGTAAGGAGTTATTTATTGATACACGAAAACCATTGGTTAAAAATTACTCTCTCATAATGTATAACGACTTTATATTTATAAAATAATAAATATACACTTTATAACGAGTAAAATAGTAAAATAGATATAAATGATTTTGGGAAAGTAGGTAATAAACAATAAATAGTATTACGTAATAGGTACATACTTATTAACTTCAAAATAATCAATTTAAAAAAATATAATGAAATAAAGGATTTGTCTTTTGTTTCCATCAACTAGTTAATTTTTTAGTGCAAAAAAATACATGAAAAATAAAATTAGGTAGTTTTGTTAATTTTAAAAGTAATTTTTAACATTTTTAAATAAAAAAAATAATTAAATATAATTTTTACAACTGTTTTAAATTTATTTTTAATTTGTATTAAACGGAGTTAATAAGGACAATTGGTCTCGTAATTAGACCACAATAGATTATTTTAATATAACATACATGTAAACAATATAAAAATTTAATTCTTATATGATTTATTAATAAATTATACTTTTTAGTTCTTTATTATTTAATTAATAAGCAATCACATTATTTTTAAGAGGATACCACAGAAATAATATGTAATTTAAAAATAACGTAAAAACTGTTGCATATCTGAGTATCACCATTTTTTATATTTTTTTTTTTTTATATGAATTTTGTATTATTAATATAGCATGTTGAATAACACTAAAAATTTACAAATATGATTGACATTCTTATATTATATAAAAATAAAATGAATATTGATAATAAGTTTCTTTTTCCAATCATTTAATTGTTCATAAAATGAACATTTTTATGACATATAGATGAACGTAAATAATATTTACTGAAATACAAATAAATTATGATTGAACGCATGCGTGTTTATTAAACATATGTATTTATATATTATTTCATTCTAATAATTACTTATATATTGACACTCTGATTGTCACATATAAATACTATTATAATATAGTTATGTATTATTAATGTTGAAAGTATTATTACATATTTAGTTGTAGAATTGAATAAGTTACTCACCTGTAACATAATAGTTAACAATTATATAAATTAATATCAGTTTGTTTAAATTAAATTAAGATTATCACAAATAAGTTTTCAATTTTTTTTGTTTCAAATTCATGTTTAAAATAAACAACTTTAGTACATATATGACAAACTAATTAGTAATTATTATTAGCAATTTTTTAGAATTGTTTAAGATCAATAATATTATAAAATTGTATTTAATAATATTAATTGTTTTGTTGATTTGATAATTAATATCAATTATAGCTAAAATTTAAAAAAAAAAACCAAAAACAAAAACAAATTTAAACATATATTAACATATTTTTTATAAACTAATAATGATGTAGGTACCTATTGTATCTTTTATAGTAAATATTGCATTGAATATTTACCTGGGTAATATCTATATATATATTAAATTTTCAACATGTAGAAATCTGTTTTCATTTATTATAGATAATAGGACCGAAACGGTATTTATTAAAGTATTAATTAGTAGGTAATTAGTGTGTCCCTGTGAAAGATATATTTTATATATTTAAATATCTAACGACTTGGGTTTATGGATATTCCTACCAAAATTCTCGTTATCTATTAAAATCATTAATTCATCCAAATAAATTAAGGATAAAAATAAAAAATTTAAAGTATTATCACTTATTAATAATACCCGAATAATATGTAGTCACTAATATTCAAAACAAAACATTTATACTATGGTTTTTAGTAAATTGTAACATATAGGTATAAATAATTTTGTTTAATAACAACTTATTTATCAACATTTATTGATACAGTGTAGAATTAAATATTACCAAATAATAAGTACTTATGAAGTGTAATAACGATATTTGGAAAAGCAAAACTGCTGAAATCAAATACAGTAAACACAAAAACAATTTAACATTTGCATGATTTATAAAGTTACGTAGTAGGAACGTTTCACATAGTGTGAAAAATAGTACAATAGTACATTTAAATTTAATAATTATTAATATATTGTATTATGTTACTTACTACTAAAGTAGATACTAATACACGTAATATACGTCATATTTTACATTAATTGAGCATTGTTAAATTTAATGAAGTATAGGTGTAGTAATTATAATTATATTATTATGCAGTATAATGTATATACTTAACTGATAATTCTTAAGTACTAATTACATACTTTACACTAGCCACAGAATTTTATATTATTTGTGGTTGTATTAATATTTAAATTTAAAATAAAGACATATAATTTAAGTTATAATAAAATTAAAAAAAAACACACAAAATGAAACGCGCCTATTAAAATATACACCGATTTTTAGTTTTTTTTATTGATACAGAATATATTATTTTAGATTTTTTCAATACCTACTAAACATGAGATTATAATTTGCATATCAATTGAATATTATATTATGTATTTTTTATAATTATTCAATAATTTATTTTTAAATTTTAAATTATCAATATACATTGTTATACATTGCATATATCATTCCTGTGTCAATTTATTTGGGTCTTAATTATAAATGTTTAAAGTCTTAACATGTTTATTGTGTGGTTTATACAAAGGTGCCATAACAAAAAAATAATTGCTACTGTGAAAAAAATAAAAAATAATAAACCATTATTCTGTACTCATTTTTGATTAAAATAAACATCAAAAGGCCTTATTTGTATCGACTTAGAACTCATATTTTATAATTTACAAGCAGAAAAAAAATAGAACGAATTCTGAAATTTTAATCATTATTATTATTTTTTTTTATTCATGCCGCTAAACATGTATTAAAAAATAAAAAATAAACAACATAGACATTAAAAAATATTGATTTAAAATTTGATTAAAATATCGTTTTAAAATGGCGCGTAAGTTAAATTTAATATTAAAACTACGTTAAAATTTCGTTAAAAATATCGTTTTTATAAAATACAATTTTTCTTAATTCATATAAATTAGTAATTAACAACAAAATTAAAAATATCTAAAAATAGTAGAATAGTAGGAATTTAATTATATAACAATTTAAATTCTTACTTAACGATTATTTAGAGTAGATTTATAAAATATTCAAGGATAAAATAAAAATTATTTTTGAGTAAAATTATCATAATCTACAAAAAATAAATTATTGATATAACCTTAAATATAATTTTTTATAAAAAAAATAAACATAAATATATTTATTTAATCAATTTTTTTATATAAGTTACCATAAAAACCGGAAATATGGATAAGTCATGTATTATATTTGTTATCTGGGTATGTAGACATTATGTATGAAAGTACCATCAAGCTTTAATTAATGTTAATTAAACATTACACTACTATACTTACTACTATTATTTTACATATAATACTGAAAAAATATTTATACTTAACATAGGTTAATATCATAATCTTATATCAAATACCGAATTTGTTTAAGGCAAATTAAAAAATATAAATTTAAATTATTAAGTTCAAAATCATAAGTAATACATATTTTTAATTTCATTATTTATTAAAACTTATTAGAACAAGTACCTCACGCCAAAATATATTTTATGTATAAATTATTTAAATACAAGTATAACAAAATAATTAATTGTGCCAATTATAACCACTGTAGCAGTAATACATAACTAACAAATATATTTTTTTAATTTAATGATTTTCATAGTCTATTGTGGCTTTTTAGTGAGTTAAACATATTATAAATAGTATTAAAAATTCATGTTTACTAGTATAGTTTTAATTCCAATTATATATATTTTTTTAACAAAACACGGTTAGGCTAAATTAAAAACATTTAAAGTCCATTATAGCGGTTTATAAAAATAATACCAAAATACTAACATTGGTTTGAAATAAATATCATTAGATGATTTAACTAAGTTCATAATATAGTATTATTATCATATTACTCTTTACTTACTATTATTATTATATTATTATCGTTTTAAGATAAAAATCAATAATATTATGTAGGTATAATGAATCATGGGTGACACACGACACGTGAATTATATAAAGTCGAAGAAGCTAATTGTTGTTAAAAAAATCGTGAAGGTCAATTTTGAACATTCCTCCTTCGTTCCTTTGGTCGTTGGAGAAATTAGTGGTTAATTATAATTAAGATTCTATAACGACAAACAAATTTCAAGTCGTTAAGATCAAAATCCAATTAATTTTATGGTAGTTTTTCTCCTCTCAAGGAAGAACTTTTGAAAAATTTGAAAAATGGGCTAAATAAAGTACCAACTAGATGCAAATTGATACGAACACATATCCTATTTGTGGTAATCAGATCTTTATTTCTATTCCAAAAAGTATCTTAAAAAAAAAGAAACATCTTTTAAAACCAATACATTCCTTACTTCGCTTAGAATCTAAAATACTCGGTGATAATAATGTTTATTTTTTAATAGTTACTTTACGTATTACAAACTCGGCTTTTGAATTATGCCTAATATTTAAAACTATTACATATATTATACAAAATATTAACCATATAGCTGTATTACCGGTACCTAACCTTATAAACTAATAATTAATAAATATATAATAATCTGTTTTCTTCTGAATGAGAACCCCTGTTTTTGACATTGGATTTGGATACCATACATTTTAAAAATAATTTTTAACCTGAAATTTATTAAGTTGTAGCTTATTAAAATTTTAAAAAATTAATAGGAATTTTAAAACAAATTATATATATTTTCTTTTAATCAAATTTAATCTTTAATATATTTTGTTAATTGTGTTTTAAATATAATTTTGTATAATTTATGACATAAAGAAAATAAATCATGATTACGCATAAAATATAATATTAAAAATTGTCTTTTGATTTATAGAATATTTATAGGTAATTTTTTTTTTAAATACAAAGGTATGTAAGGATTTTTTTTAAATTTGAATTAGGATAATGATAATTATAGATGTTAAGTACTTAAGTAAAACAAATATTCTAATTATTCAAATCAATGTATGAATATTTTCTAGAGAGCTAAAAAAAAATTAAAATACAATGCGTCCACATAAAGTTATTAGGATGTAATTAGTTATCTAATATATTGTGTTTTATTAGTTATAATGTACTTATAATTTAAAATATTCATTTTTTTTCTTACTCAACTAATGTATAAGGTTATGAAGTTGATTTCACAAATTAAAATTATGAAAAAAAATCCAAAGAATAATAATATATATAAATATTTGGGATACCATTTAGAAAAATGGTTAAACATTTTAAATTACATCCAAAGTAATAGACCCCAAATGTATCTTTTTATCCTAAAGCTATTTCAATAAACTATTTTTAAATCCAAGGTTATCCGACTGAGATATTTATTGCTACTTATATAATGTAATTATATATATGATTTATTTTGATTAACACCACTTAAAATGGGCAAAAGTAAAGTTTTTTTTTTAAAAAAAAGTAGACACTTATTCCTTTATAACGTTTATTATTTTATTAATTAAAATACTTAAAATTAAAAGGATATAAAACATTACATACAAATAGTTGTCATTTTATCTGTTAAAAAATAAAAATAAAACTTATTTTGTTGGTCATTGTAATAGTTTTTATAATATTATTAGGTATCTCATGAAAATTTATCAATTGTTATAAATTTATGATTTATAAGAATAACTAAAAAATATATTTATTTTCCAAGAAAATATGTATAATAGTTTTTTATTTTAATAATTACGATATTCGAATTAATATTTATTTTTTCAAATAAAATACATTTTAATAAAATGTTGATTCAATTTTTAATACGGAATTAAAAATTTTGTGTTAAAGTGTAATGATTAAGTTATAGCAGAATTAAAATAAAGTTGACATTACAATTATTTCAGTAAAACAAAATTCTTAAATCAACATGATAAAATAATTTCAAACTAGTTAGTCATCATTTTAAATTGACTACATTACCAAAAATGATTGCTAAAACAACGTAGACTTTGTTTAAAAACTAAAAATAATGGATGCTTTATTAAAATTTTACCAGAATAACATTTATGTTTACCTATAAAATATTCCAGTTAATAAATTCTCGTGGGACAGTCTATATTAAATAAGTTACTTTAAGTATAACAGTTAAAAAAAAATATTATGTCATCGTATTTGTTAATAACAAAAATATAAATATGTATCGTTTTTTAAAACTCAGTATAATCTGATTTTATATTTATTTGTTACACATATGGACACAAATGGAAATATTTAAATAAAAAAATTAATATAATATTTGGTTAAGTATAGATAATATTTATTATTTTAGCCGACTACGTCGAAAAAATATACTTTGCATACATACCGTATATACGAATTCAAATTATTAATATTTGTATTCTAAACTTGTTCACGTTTATAACCTAATCTTAATCTTCTTCAGAAAACCTTATGAATAAAAATTTAAGGTGAATTTCGCAAGTTTGAATGTTCCAAATATATTAACCAACTAATAACTTTCGTTTCCAACGTAGCTTTTGTAGGGTGTAAATTAAAATATGAATATTTTATTAACTGTGGTTATAACTTTATTTTTGTTCATAACAATGCTGTCGAGTTGAAATTATAATAAAATAATCAACTCTTCAAAATCGGTCCGTCACCAGTTACAATAATTTTACTCATATTTTTTTCCTCCGAGGCGTTTCAATCTCTACGTCTGCGGTTCATAAAATATTCTGTTGGCAATACGTTCTAATCTTCGTATCTCGTCGGTGCCTAGGGATGCGATGGGTATTACAACGGATTTTCATAATTCACACAGTAAATATGCATACGTATCGTCGTTCAAGTGGATGGTGAAAAGTTTAGAACGCATAATTAAACAAATACCCAAACCATGGTTCACATTATTCAAATGAAATATATTATGATTATTGTCCAAGTGTAAATTACATTTCTGAAAATTACTAATTTCTTTTTTTTATATTTATAGGTTAGCCACACGTAAGTACGTAACATTCAATATTTCTCTACATGGCTCTACATCCAAAACTAGATCATAATTCATTATTTTCATGGCAAATAAAGGATATATAATATATAAAATATATAATAGAGGATTATACCTTAAATAAAATTTGTATTAATGTGTGCATATTATTATATTATTATGTTTAATGTATTCCAAAATCAACGATTATCGTTCCAATAACAGTTTAGTGAACCCCAACAGTATCATTAATATCATTTATATTTCAAAATATTTGTTTATATATTATTAACAGAGATTTAGTGTTTTTCAAAAAATAAAAAGTGTATACCTAATTATATAATTTCGCATCAAATTAGTAAGTTTCATAACTATATTACTTAATACGTATATAGTTAATGGATTTATCTAATGGACAATAGTGAAATTTATACGTAATAAATTTAACTACTAGATATTAATAAAGCTATTATTTATGTATTATTTAACTTTAGTTATTATTCTAAATTGTAAAATTTTAAATGAATAAAAAAATTATTTAATAGTAAATAAATTATTTTTTATAAATTATATATTTTTAACATGCGTCACTTAATAAATAAATAAAAAATAAATATTCTAATTGATATTCAATATATTTTATATTATATAATGAATAAAAAGTTTTAAAAATTAACCATATTATCTAATATTGTACTATATAAATTTAACGGCATTGTTAAAAATTCACGCAAATGGCTTTTGTAGATAAATCTAATTTCGAGTCAATTTTATATGAACTGAAAAATAAATTATTAACAGGAAATAATCAATTTAATCTATCTGTAGTTTTACCAAACCATGTAATTTATATATATTGTTAAATTTTGTTTTTAAACAATTGCGTATTAATCGTATCAATTATCGTACATACCTATATAAATTACCATTGCTACAAATAATTATTTAATAACAACTAAATAAATCTAAGAGATTTATAGAAATTTTATTGCAGACATGTTTTAATTATGAATAAATATTTCTAGATTACTAAAAATTTGTAAATTGGCCAAAATTGAATTTTACTATATATATTATGTAAACTATATGTCTACATAAATAAATATATATATAAACATCTTAAAGAATTATACTAATTTTAAGGAAACGACCATTCAAAAAATAATTTCGAATAAATAGTTTTAAACTAGAGCAATTGTGTAATATATGACGTTTTGAATTAATCTTAACGTATAAACTAGACGTTATAATGTATGAAAATGTATTTATCTTCTATATTTTTTATACTATCAAAGTAGTAAATACTAATTAAACGTGTGAAACATATTGTCTATTATTATATTATTAATTTGATTAAATTAATAATCAAATATTTTGATCATAAAAACATTATGTTTTAAAATGTTATTATATAGACACAAGATAGGTGGAGACGCCATATTTAATTAATTGATATGTCATAAATTTAATAATAACAACAACTTAGACTTTTATATTTTAAGAAATTATTTATATTAGTATAATTTCAAAAATATACATCTGTGAACTATTCTTATCATTAATGTATGAACTATAAATTGCAACAAAGTATATCCTTTATGATTTTATATAATTATATTTTCAAACATATCGCATTTTTCTTTTAGCTGCCCAAAGGTTGGTTGGCAGCAATTTTTCATTCCTGACGCTTCTGAGCTTTCCTTTTTAATTCGCAATAAGATCTGCAATCCATATCTCTAACTATTTTACTTATGTCATGCCGTGTATATCGCATTATTCTCATAAAAACTAATTTATAAAATTGGAAAATTTCTTTACAATATATTTTTTTTAATTATAACCATTTCATTAGTACTAATAGAAAGATAATATATGTCATTTAACATAATTATAAATATACTGTTATACGTTAATAAAAGTATACATTTTTTTTAAAAAAATGATTTTACAGTACAAAATTATATAAACAAGTCTGAATTTTGTACAATTATGTTTTTTTTTTTTTTTTTTGTAAAAATATTTTTGTGTAAATTAGCTAGATATTTTCGAAAATGTTTTATTTTTATTCTCATTGTCTCAGGTACAACTTGTATGTAAAATAACATCCTGGGCTAAAAATATATGACGTTATTTTAAAAAGACTATACATTATTCCTATTAAATACTTATTACTTATTACTTATTAGTAATTAATATTCTGTGTTCGGTTATAAATTTATACATAAAATATACCAACTAATTTATATAAATAGCCTATATTAGTATATTACTGTTGCGACAAACATGTCGCAACCTATATTATTTCCCAAAACTTAATAAATATTTTCAAATTAAAATTAAAATACAAATAATAAAAACAAACAAGTTATAATAATCGTCATCCACCGAACAAAATTCCGTAAAATATAATATTATTATTTATTTATTGAAAAATTTCTCGAATTCTATTTAATCTTTATTAATAAAGATGATCCAACCATTTATTCTTTGTGTTGAAATTAATGTTTGGTAATACACAACATGACTTAATTAATTGAGACAAAAATAATTATATTATACAGGCATGTACTTACACGACGGTATGTATATATATTTTACATTATTTATTTTAATTTAATTTTCTATAATTATCTGTAATTTATCTAAATGAAATATTTTTATCTTTTATCTGTTCCTAAAACTGGTAATAATATACCATATATGATATACCTACGTATTAAACCTTAAGTTAATTTAAAAAAATAATTATAATGCTGTGATCGATTTTATAATTTTTAAATGTTTTATTTATGATTAAATTTTTTTTATTAATACTAGTTATTTACATTTTGTATTTAATAAATATGGACCTTTTATAGGAGATCATTATACTCTTTAAGCTTTGTATTTCTTTTTTTGTATTATTTAGTTATTGTCTTATACTTTTACCGTCAATAATATTTTGTCTATTGTTTTTTTTTCTTTTTTTTTATATATATTATATTATACTCGTGTTTGCATTGTTATTATTAAAATATATCATATGATTATATTTTGTTCATTATTTTTTTTTTCTTATTAATTTTAAATATTATTTTCGGATGTGATTTACCAACTAATATATTTTTTTCCACGATAATAAAGTATTACTAAAATAATTTAACCAAGATTAAATTTTCATTAAATAGATACTTTTTAAAATCTGTCACACTTATATGATTTTGTTATTATTTTAATACATTTTATGTATCAAACATGCATAACATTATTTCTTAAGAATTTGTATGTAGTTCTTATTTTAATTATTATTTTATTGCATAATACAAATAATAATTGTGTTTTTGGACATTTAATCAAATTGTATGTTTTAATTATATGTTTATATAATATGCTTTATTATGAAACTGAAAATAAACAATTTTAAAATTGTATAATAAATCATAATATGTTTTAAAAAAATCCCAATTGTTTGCTATTATTTTTGAAGTGTAAAAATAAACCTGAATACATTTAAAATTATGCGTATAATTTTCCGATTAAAGTAAAATAACCAATTTTATTTAACGAATTAATTATTTCTAATTGTATTAATGTTTACAAACCTTAGGAAGACATTAAATACTATAAAAAAAAACCAGACAAATTACGACGAAAACATCTAATAATAAATTGAATTTTAATACTTAGAAAAATTCTGGTATTAATCCTTCGGAATGTGAACTGTAATTGATGGTAAAGAAGACGTTTTGCGTCGCGGACGTGGTGCAGGTGGTGGACCATAACACCTCCGGGCGATTTCTTTTATCTTTGCGAACCGACCGTCCGTTTTCCTTTTGCTATTTTTAACCTCGATCGCTACCCACTACTACTATACTGCCACTCATTCTACTTATATTCGTTTCTTTTTGTTTTGTTTTGTTTTTTCGCCCCCCCCCTCCCCCACCGTCGGCTTGTATCTCCTCCAGGATGCCTTCGCCGTTTATATTCGCGCTCGCCGTTTACAGGCGAACACTGTAATTGCCGAAATTTATTGCGCTTAAGCGTTAGAGTTCAGGTCCCCGAAGATTTACCGTTCGTGGATTATCCCGGGTTTTAGGAAATATTGCATATATCCACGATTTAATGGCCCTGGCAACCCCGGCGCACCGTATTCTGATGAATATATTTATTATTATTATTGTTATTGTTATTGTTACGCCGCATCGTTTCATCACCTCCACGACCCCAAAACTCACGGCTCAGGACGATCGCCGTCTGCATAATCCCAATTTAATAGAAGCTATATTATTATAAACGACGCCGACTCCTGCTGCCTTTGGATTAATCATAGTCTTTAGTGACGACGCGAGTTGTTATTGGACGCCTGCGTACGTGTCTGTTACATAATAAAACGACATTCGAATTCGGCTGTGGGTAAAATTATTAAATAACGGTAAAAGAATCTCATTTATTTCGTTTGATTATTATAATATATTCTATTTAACGCTGAAGTAGCGTACGTAGATGCCCGTTGTAAAACTTACCGAAATAATAATACACTTAATTAAATATACAAATAACATCGATCCACATTCTAGATAAAATAATATGATGGTTAACAGTTGTACACAGTCTGTGATGTTGGCCCACTCGCTTTCACTTACAAATACCAAATACACACCAAAAGTTTACAAATTAATAGCGAGAAATTGTGAGTTCATTTTCGGAATTGGCTAGTCACCAGTTTTGCAAAAAATCCAAAACCTAGAACCTTAAATTTGGTATCAAACGAAAGCTTATAATTAGTGAGAATCAATATTCTTAAATATTATATTAATTGTTTTTTATTATTGTCAAATTATTTTTAGTGAAGAGTGGATAACTATTATAGCTAATTATAGCTCATCTTTTGACAATAATCGTGAAGTTTTAGGTCAACTTGGGTGGGCCCACTTCACAACCAAAAATGTGTTTTTACGGGGGAAGAGGAAACTTACAAATTTCGAAAATGATATCGAAAATTCTCGCTGTTTAGAAGCTTTCGTTTGATACCAAATTTTCATGGGTGGACTACGTGATGTTGGTCCACCTAAGAGTTAAAACATTAGGAAGTTTTGTAAAAACTGGTGACTCGCAAATTCTCGCTATATATTCGAAAATGTTAGTTTATATTTGGTATTTTTAAGTGAAAGTGGGTGGGCCAACTTCATAGACGTAGTAAGAGTCATAATATGATACCTATTATATTAATATGTCTTATAATATACTTTGAGTATAATTTACATCAATTTATATTTTTATAATGTACTTCAAATATATTTTCTATTTAACTAATAAAATAAATTTTACTTCATAAAATTGCATAATTAATTTATCGTTTTAGAATAAAATTTTAAATTAAATGTAAAATATTGTTATTAACATTAAGAAATTATTATTTTTCAAATGAAAATGATAGACAAAATTATTAAATAAAAGAAATCTATTTTACACTAATTGAAACATAATATTTAATGATATAGATAATACAAGTGGATTAAGTTTTAAGTAATTAGATTTTTTATGGCGTGTAAAAAAATTAAAATGTAAGCATTTTAACTAGATATATTTAGCAAGCATTATATTTAATATTTAAACCATTATAATTAACTGGAGAAACAAGGGTTAAAAAACATAATATATTATATTAATTACTTTTGAATTGATCAATTTTTTGCTGCTATGTCAATTTAATTATTTAATTATACTTATTAATAAAACCTCAATATGTTTAATTATATTCTAAACATTGTACATATTATATTATTTATTAAATAGTAGACAAATCGTTTAAATTAACAAAATATTTATGATTTATTATTCTTGCTGATACTGCCATAATTAAAATACTTTTAAATTGTATTTTTTTCACATAAAATAACTTTAAAATACCTTTAACCACATAAGGATCTTATATAATATTATAATGTACATAAATGGACGTGATATTCTGTTATATCGGTAAACCACATTTTATAACCCTCTGTCTCGAAAATTCATACTTAATGCATGTTCTTTTTTCGTAAATAACATTTTCCCAACCCTACAAAAACTAGCGCATTTCGTGTCGCATAAACAATATCATAAAATCGCTTATAGCACAAGATTTTTCTCAAAATAGTGTTTTCCACTCTCGTCCCCATTCTCGCTATACGATCTAAGTCCTCAATAGGTCCATTGTTTGTTTGACCACCGTGTTTTATGAGTCTCTCGTATTTTGGCATCAGTCCAGCTGAAAAATGTACCTAACATAAAAATTCCCTGCTCTAAACACACGCGTTTGACAATGATAATTTTTCATCCCTCGAACTCTGGTATAATATGTAAAAGTTTTCTTCCGGATACAGTAATCGAGTCGTTTTACTCGTATACTTTGAAATAACTCCGACATTTCAACAAAATTACACATGATTTGTTTTTTATTACTTTCGATGAATGGGCAAAACTGTCCAACAATAAATATCACATTATTTCCAAACATGTTTTTATTTTACGATCAATACACAATTGTAATATTATTATGTCTACTAATTTGCGATACCACGTGATTTTTATTTACTAAATATCTATTTAATTAATAGTTTTATTAATTACCTAAGTACTTTTTTACTAACATAGCGGAATTGACAATGAATATCTTACCGAACACGATTATAAATCATAAATTCGTATTAGAGTATTTTCTATTAAAAAATATTTTATAAAAGACATCAAAGAAATTACCTTTCTTATTAAACCCTCCATTCTTCATTATATTTGATAAAGCATTCCCTTATTATTACCCCTAATTTATTTAATAAACTCTCAATATAAATAACTATTTTAATAGGTATCTGCATAAAATATTATTATTAAAAAAGGTTAATAATATATTGTATAGTTTTAAAGTTTTAAATATAATTAATTATAGATTAATGATAAATTTTAAAATACAACTGAATATTTAAAATATATTTTAACTTTGATGAAATTGTGTATCACTTATTATATTAAAATTCCTATAATTATCGAACAAGTTTTTTAAATTTCAAAAATTAACAAATATTCAACTTATATATAATATATTTTGAAATATATTGAGCTAAAAAACAAATAATACAATAAGAAATTGAGTTATTGAATCAAATAAGTTAAAATTTGTGTTAATGTAAATTGTATATAAATAATGAATTTCTCTAGTATAATAATTAAATTTTCTTAAATTAGAAGTAGTAAAAATATTTTTTAAATTGTAATGTTAGTAAGAAATATTAAATATTCATATGGGAATATTGCATAAATAATTTGTAATATCAAGGAAGGTGTGTATTTAAAATATAATATAATATAATATAATAAATATATTTTTAAAAATTAAACCTTGCAGGAATACAATGTGGTTAAATTTTCTGTGATATGTATATAGTATATTAATTTTGAACAATAATAAAAATAAGTACCTAACAAAACATCATTTATTTTTATTGCGTATTAGTTTATAATATTCTAATTAAAAAATTATTAATACTTCAATTAACAGTCAAATATTATTTTTACATCATTTTATAATCAAAAATACTTCAAATAATAATAAATTTTAATGATATTTTTATGTATATTTAATTTAATTTTATAACAGTTCTTTACAACAATATTATTCAATATCAGTTATATATAATTTTTTATATAATAGTAATATTATAATTTACTAATTTAAATAACAAATATTGTCAAATAAATTATTTAATCACATATTGATTATGTGGGTAATGATTATTACACAAAACAAAGTATATGCGTGTAAATTAAATTTACATAATTTTAAAATAACAGCATAGTAAATTAGAATATTGTATTTTTCAGCGAAAGTCAGTCAGATATATAATATATTATACTGATAATCCGTTCCAAAATTGTGCCACATGTGTAAATTACATATGAGATTACTCATAAAAATGTACAAGTCCATACAATCAAGACAGTATTAGTTATCACAAAATATTTCAAATCAAATACACGGCAACTGCAATATTGCCGTTTATCCGTCACTTGTTGGTAGTTTATCTGCATCCAAAGAAAAATGAGCTAAATAAAGTACCAACTAGATAGAATTTTCTACTGAAAGTATACCCTTTTCATGGTTACATTTAAAAACATAAAATATATCATAATATTAAATTCAATTAAAAAAAAAAAAAAAAAAAAAAAAAAAAAAAAAAAAAGAAATAAATTCTTTGCTTCGCTCAGAATCTAAAATACAATGATTTTTGGAAAATATATACTATTAAATGTCACAAATAATTTATGATATTCATTACACAACCATTTAATTTACTATAATTGGCTAATAATTATTTTATTTCACAAGTTAATTGATTCCTGTTACAGATTCATACAAATAACAAAATGACAGTTGGCTACGCCACGAGTGATATATTTTTTGTTTTGTATAATTTTTTTTAAATATCAACTCTCCGGAAATATGCTATTATTGTTGATGGTTCAATTTAATTATTCATAAGCAAAAATAAAAATTGTTTTCACGAGTGTTTGTGAAAAAACTCTTACTTAATCCCTTGCGCTTAAAATGATTTACGGGTAGATAAATATTTTCATTTAAAACAAACAGGAATAAATTAATCTAATATTAGTTTTTGTAAAAATAGAATTTTAATTTTTCTGATTGTAACTAAATAAATATAAAGTACTTATTTATTTATGTAATATTATTATAAAATTAGTATAATATATTTATTTTATTAATTCGAAACACTTATTATATTTTTTACATTTTTAGTATTGTTCTTTAATGTAATACAATTTTATTTGTACTTAAATGAATTGTAATTTTTGTTTAAAGTTGTAATTTAATACAAAATTATAGCAAAGTTGTATGGATCACAGTGTTAAGCAATGAACAAAAAAATGGCACATAGAATGAATTTAGTGGTGATGACTAAATAAAAATTCTTAAATGGATGTGTGGAGTAACTATAAAATTAGAAATTAATACATAAGGCTATAAGGGTAAGTATAGAAATCGCATTATGTGGGAAAAATGAGAGTGGATAGGCTAAGATGTTTTGGGAGTTTATGAGTAAAGATTCTTTAGTGACAGTATGAGTTTTTATGGATATGTTATGAAAATTGTAATAGAAGGAAAGAGGGAAAAGGGTAGACCAACGAAGATGTGGATAGAAGGAATTGAGAATGATATAAAGTTACGAATGAAATGTAAGTGATCAAAATCTATGGAAGTGTAGGATTATGGTGGCTGACCCTATAAAGCTGGGAGGTAAGGCAAAGAAGAAGAAGAATTGTGATTTAATAAAACATTTTTTGATACATTACATTAACAATAGCATTTGTTCAAATTTTAGAGGATTGAGAGGGAAGTTGAACAACCAAAATTTTATCTATAGGATTTTAGATCTAATAAATTATTAAAGAATTAATATGTTATATATCTAAAAGTTCCATATGCCTAATATAGGAAATATATATAGAAACTCGTTAATATATACTTTGTGTTTATTTTTTCTGCAGTTTAATTTCATACTTGTAGGTATAGTGATTTAAAAAGTAATTTGTACAGCAAGGCTAAGTTCAGAACGTATGCCTATTTTAAAGTTACATTATTTTTTACTATATAGCAATAAATATATTAACTATTGTTTCAAGTTATTTCTTTTAAATGAAAAATGTAAGTTGTTAACTTTAAAGTTTGAATTATGATGTTTAAGCATTCCAAATTTACGGTTTATTTTTGAGCTTAAAAATTGTTTTAATAAAAATGTTATTATAATTATTACTAGTTTAAAATTGTTAAATAAATACATTTATTTAATTTAAATAAAGAAAATATCATATAAATTTATATAAAATTAAACTTGTATTTATATATATATATATATATATATATATATATATATTATATTATTTACCTTTAACTTTATATAAACAATATTAAACTCCTGTTATTTTTCTATTCAGACATAAATCATAACTTTAAATATTCACTAATTTGTATTTTTTATCTATTAACTAATTTATCATTTTTTTTTCTTGATGTATTATATTATGATAATTTACCGGTGGTTGGAAACATTTTGTGAAAAATAAAGTTTTCGTTAGTTGAACGTTTTTTTCTTTTTTTAAAAAGTTCATGGCTATAAATATTTAAAGGTTGACATTTTATTATATTTTATAAAGCTAAAAAAATATGTTTTAACACATATTCGAATATAACAATTTTAATCTCAAATTATAATAACTGTAATTTTGATAAATTTATATTTTTTTTTTAATTTCTGAAGGGAGGAAGCAATGTATTGATTTTAAAATGCTATAACATTTTTAATTATTAAATAAATAAAAACAATTTAACAGTAATTCTTCTTAAGTTATATAAAGACTAAATCAATAGACTTTATACAATTGAATAAGTAATTTTCTGATTTTAGCTATAAAAAGATTAAATCATGGGTATTAAAATTAATATTTTAAATTAAATTATTATAATATAACACATTCAAATCTAGATATTACCATGATCTCATCGCTTGTCTAGAAACTTGTTTTTTTTAATAATCTCATTTTTTGTAATTATATGTGGACCTTTATAATATATATTTTTTTTAACAATAAAAAAATAATTGAGTTTAATCAGATTTTTAAATTAAAATTGAAATTAACTAGAACACTAAACATATAAAGTAATAATACGAGTATTATAGTAAATCGTATAACTACTAACTTAAAAAAAAATAAATTAAGATAAAATATATTATTTGATTGATAGTATTATTTCTATCATCAGTAAAACATAAGGCACTAACAATAGGTTTTGTTTACAGATTCAGGTAAGTTAGGTTAGAATGTATAATAATATATTATATGAAACATTGAAAACATAAATATGAGGGTGAAAGTGATTTTTATTTTATCCCATTTTACTTTTTTATAATAGTGTACATTGTTTTAACACCACTATTACTCTTTATACAACTTATATTATGGATATTTTACCTCAAAAATTAGGTTTTAAGTTTGGTTACAAACGAAATATTATACCGTGATCAACATTACATAATATTTATCCCAATTAGCAATATGACAAGCACTCATCCATGTTGTCTAATGATAGCGACGAATAATTGACATAATAACTAAACTACTGACATGGCGTTGGCATTATGATGTTACCCGTTAAACCGAGCTCAACAATACTAAATAATAATATTTATATTGAATCATTCAAATCATTATTCATTACAAATTAGTGTAATAGATATTCTAAAAACATTTCAAGGACTAATCGCTGCAATTAACATGCATTTCGATAATACTATAATAATTATAAATTGAATATTTAGGTCTCAAGTCAATTTATATCATGGTCGTATTTAGGAGGGGACCTGTGTTAAACATCTCTGAAAATTTAACGACAAATTAAGTGATATATATTTTAAGAAACAACAAGATTGCCATTTTAATATACATAATATTAATATATTCATAAAAAACCTCCCCTGAAAATGAATGATGAATACGGCATAATAATAATAATAATAATAATATATTATTATGTATAATAATATACACACGAGTATTATATTTTCATAGTTAAATTCAAATATTACACAGAATTCAAATGTTAATGTTATTTAATTTCTAACTATCAATATTGTTGTAAGTACTAAGTACATACTTCACTATTTATACATTTGACTACCAACATTATATTATAATATCATACTGTATTTTAAATTTATTATGTAATTTGCAGGAAAAATATATAACAACAATACAACATAAATTAATTATTATTATACCATATATTATAGCCATTATTTAATTTAAAATAAATGTATAAAATAAATAAGTTTATGTGTAAATCTTTAAATATATATATATTAAAAATAATACCATTAAATCTATAATCAAGAGCAAAATCAACTCACTTTATTTAATAAAATAAAATACAAATGAACAGTTTAAAATGCGTAATGAAATCTAAATTTTTTATCATAAACTGTCATATATTTAATTCATATAATACTATATATACTACTAATAGTATATATTAGTTTCTAAACTAAATTTAATAAATTATTCACTAAAACATTAATCGATAATCGCTAAAAAATATTCAAATAATTTTATTTATTATGATTCTTTTTATTATTTTACAGTTTGCATTATTTATGGATTATGAAATATATTAATATTTACCTACAATTAATTTAATAAAATAAATGGTTTAAATGTTTCATTAAATTTACCTTATCTAGATCAACAATAAATTATTGTTTAAAAGTTATTCTTTTACCAAACAATTATAATAACATCTTTTCATCTTAATAGTTATATTAGGATATAACGTATAGCTTATACCTACTTTAATATTCGTATGTCCTTTTTATATTTTTATTCAAAATATTTAAATTTATATGTTTATGACTACAATATATTATATGATCATAAATATATATATATTTTTTTTTATTGATAAAACATTAAACATGTATTATAATTATAAAACTTAATATGTTATCAGCCAACTTACCATTTGAAGAGGCATTGCAAATAAAAGTGAACAGCAAACAAACAGCTTCCACACGTAAAATATGCATGCTGATTTTTGATACGCCTAAAACACAACATTTAGAAATCATAATATTTGATTATTTTGTTTACTCTTAAATATTTGTAGATATAAATTATATTGGTACCTATTTCATATTTCGTATTTTATGCTATATATATAGTTACTTTAATACATTAAATTCATGTATAATATTAAATATTGGTTGCAATAATATAAAACAGTAGGTATCTAACTAAAAAGTATTTATAAATTAATTAACTAATGATTTTTTTCCTCTTGAAATTAAATATACTTTACACACGATATTGCATTTTGTATTAGATTAACAAATGAACTTCGCTTGAAATCGTTTTTTAAATGTGATGAATTATCACTCCTTTTAAATTTGTTATATTATAAATAATTATAATATAATAGGTGTGGTAGGTAAGGTAATGTACAGAATTTATTGAAGTGAAAAGAGTATTCAACAATAAAATCAAGGTATCGTGTATAAACTATTTTATAATTATCGTATATAAAATATAGTTTGGTGTAATTAACATTTCACGTAGAAAAATCTAAAATAAAAATTATAATTAAATAAACTTAAGTAGGTGTCATCAAAATGTATAAATGAATAAACATATTTATAGGACTCAACAATTTTTCAAAAACAAATTATTATTAAATATATTTTGTTTAATATGTTTTAGACAGAATAATTTTACAATTCCTAATTTACATAATAATTCATTTAAAATTTCAAGAACTTTTGAAATTCAATGTACCAATAACCACTTGTTCATAAATTATCTATATAAATAGCACTTTTCTATAATAGTTTTTAAACATTCGGATAATTTTAATAATTTTAATTTGTAAATAACGATCGTAATATTATTAAATTAATTAATAAACAAAATTAAATTTACTCATAAATATTTTTTTTTTATAATTTATATAAATGTTATTTTAAGTATATAAGACACACAATCAATTTTTATGACAATTAATTTAAATGGAATATAATATAGTACCTTATGTGTATTTACTATGTACAACATTTCTATGGTACATATTTAATTTTATAAGATAGTTTAGTACATAGTACATACCTAATATTAGTATTATGAATTGATATTTTATATCAAATGTCTTAAATAAAAAAGTATTTTTTATTCTTTTGATAAAACTTGCATTTATTCTCAATGTACAATAGTTACCTACTTATAAATAAACGTAAATATAGTAAAACAAATATCTTTATTTTTGTATTTGAATATGAACAATATATTTTGAATAGGATACCAATAGTTATGCAAATCTACAAACGAAAATTCTCTGAAAATATTTTTACTAACAGTAAAGTAGATAGTATTATAGATGCAGTATATTTCATCAGCATTATTAAAGTGTCTTTGAAATGTATAAGAATAATATATAATGCATATCAAATTTTAAAATTTTATAAAAAAACTTTACCAAAATTACATATTAGAAGTAACTCGTAATATAATAAAGAATTGTAAAATTGATATAATTATAATTATACATAATGATAAAAGAACAGAATCGTATCATTATTTTATTATAACATTGATTATATAAAAGACTACCTTGTTAATTATTTATTTATAATATTTTATAATTATTGAGACAAACAATAACAACTATCTACATAAGTATCAAAAGAAATACAATGATATAATAAGGAAATTACTAAATTATACGTTTACTTTAATTATAATAAAATTTCTTCCGAGATATAAAAACAGATATAAGATACAGATAACAGTTATAACTAATTATAAGTATATATATATATATATGATTTGCATATAATAATAAAATCATACCATTTTTTTCTCAATACATTTTTCACCCAAAATATGTTTTCAATAAATAATAAACTTTTTACTATATTCATCAATATCTATATTTTTTTTACCAATAATTTTAAATATTTAAAAGAATAGTTATAAATAACTTGTGTATAGAAGAGTTTATATATTATAATATATATTTGTGTAATTTAAAATTAAAATTAAAATAATAATTTATATTTTCATTATTTTTAAGATAGCTTAATTTATTATCGTCACCTTTTCAAAATATACATAATTATAATTTTTAATTCCAATTAAAAATTAATTTAGTAATGAACTCTTAAATGTTGAGGCACGAGGGTATTTGTAGTAGTATTAAGATCCTCGTATCTACATTCAACAGTCAAATTATTTTTAAATAATTAATACCTAGCTTCAAAATGAAATTGGAAAAAAATAATTTAAATAATATTTAAAATAAATATTATTACCTATACACGATTAACGAAAGTCTGCTTGAAAAATACAAAAATAACAATTATTTAATCTGATAAAGAATGTTTTAATTAATAAAATATACATATAAAACTACATTGACGACATATTTATTAATATATAGTCAATTTAAATATATAACGTATCACAGAATTATTTTTAGTTTTATGAACTCAAAACTGTTAAGCTTATAAAAATGTAATTTTTACTTTTTACTTCAATTATAATAATTAATAACAGAATACACACAAGTTACTCATAATAACATGAACACATTATAGAAAACGTAATTAGTCGTTTCTTTTGCATTATATATAAGGTAATAATATACTTCATAGCTCATATACAAACGAACAATGTAAGAAATATAATGAATTAAAACTATGCGTATAAACATGTCCTGAATAAATAACAAAATAAAATAGTCTCTATATCATTATGACAAAATAATATATAAATTATATTAAAAAAGTATTTATCGACAATGGGAAGGAAACCGGTGTTGTTGTTATTTTTTTTGTATAAAGAAATAGCCGAGTTACCAAGGCAGCACACACTGAATTTAATTCAAATAAAAATGATATTAGAAGGGGCTGCGTAAAATATAATAAAATACAGGAAACAAATCCAAGTCATCATATTTTGAATTATGATTTTATAAGATTTTTTACATTTCGTTTGGTTTCTTTCTTTATCCCCTGTGTCGTTTTATAATTTAATTTATCTCTTTCACTATCATTGGCATCGTGAATTATCTGTGAATTTATATTACCGACATTTGTGGTATATCGCCACTGGTCCATTGATATCAAGATCACTCAGATTATAATGAAAAATATATAATGTATTAATAGTTATATATTTATTCATTAACAACACACATTGTTATGATGTATATATTACCCTATTAAATCCGATCAACATCGTAACAATTGACCGATCTGTGACATGAAAACTAAGATTTCGATATCACAGCTCATCATTCTCTCTCTATTTATACCATCTTTAGAATTATCTAAATATAATTATTTTTTCGTCTTTCGAAGAAAGATAATGCCCATTTTTTTTTTTTTTTTTTTATTACAAGACGTGAAGAATATACCTCTCGAATAATTGAGACACGGAAAAATTTCTAAAAAATTAGTTGAGGTACTCAGTCCCTTTGCGTTCCCCAAATTCAAGCATTGTCTATTGCCACCTGTGTGTTTGCGTGTGGTTTTAATTTTTTTGCGTGCGTGCGAACTCTCTCCTTATTCTTTTACATTTCGTTTTGAGCGTTCAAGAAGTTGAACAATAACTTTCGAGGCAGAAAGTTTTAAGCTTCCGAAACCTTTCGCCTACTTTATCCGGCAATTATTTCAGCGCATACACAAAACGCTTATGCATTATACATTTGGATTTGGCCACTGTCTCCGCCGCCGGTTTTACTCGTATAAAATATTATTTTGTACACTTTTACAGCGGAGGTAATAGCAGTACGTCGGACGTTTACGTGACCGCGGCACGTTAAAAAAAAGAAAACGGCGGTCGTTTCGAGCGTAGAATTCGTGCCGCAGAATGAAAACGCAAAAACAATGAGAAACAAACAGCTCGTGTTCGCTTTTCTATTATTTTAATTTAAATCGTAATAAAAATATTATGGTAGGTATCGTACCTATCATTACCACGTGAGTAGGTACGCCTACTGCCGACATAGCGTGATTGGATTTTTGTGTTATTTGGTAGTTCATGAATCAGGTTTACGTCATAATATACTATGATATTGTCATGTGCAATATAAGAGAAAATATTAAATAATCCATAGACGTGTGACAAAATTTGTGTATTTTAATTAATAATTTGCGATGGAGGATGCGTTTAGGGATAACGATTGAAAAACGAATTATTTTACCCGTTAATTAAACAAAATAATATTCAATGTTATCAAGTAAAAAGTTATAAAATTAAGTTAGTATAGGTATTTATATAAAATCACTATGTAGTTAATTCGACTTTATTAAATTATTTCAATTATTATTTAGGTGTGACGTTTGGAAAATGTCCATTCAAATATTTCATTCAAAAGGTTTCTTAAATATATAATACAAACAAATTAAAAATATTTATTACTGTCTGAGAAGTAGGATTTTTTAAATTTTATGTTAAAATTATATACAAAAATTATATTGTTATTATCCATGTTTAATTATATCTTTAACTAGCGATGAACATTATAAATCGTATATCATTTATAAAGTTTTAGTTTTAAATGTCTTATAAAAAGGGACAGGAGTGTATAATATTGAAAATCATCCTCAAAATAAATCTTTAATCATTATTATACGATTACTTTATAGTTCTTAGTCGAAACCTAATTTAATACAATATCACAAATGAAATCAACGATAATACCGCCTAAAATAATGATAACAAATAGTAGTAATTACTAATTATTATCAAAACCATAAATTAGTCCCAAAGAATAAATATTTATACATTTCCTTATGTATACAATTTACAAGAATATTTAATAAATTAAATAAATAAAAAGACAAATAATAAATTCATTTACATTTTAATTTTAATAACTAGCATATGATATTTTTTATTCTACAATCGTACACATTGTTATATAATATTTAAAGTATAAATAAAAGTATTCAATTTAAATTAGTTTATAAATATAAAAATTACTACATTCATAGTTGATGAGTGTAGTTAATAAAAAGTATATTAATTATGTATTTTTATTCTTATTTTCTTAAGATATATTTTAATCTACAACTTAAAAAATTGAATAAAAAATATAGATATATAAGAAACATAATTTTAATATTAATTATTTTTATTATTTAGAACATACATAATATCTTTTCAGTGAACATATTATTTGTTTTTTAATATTTACTTATATTATATTATAGATATGCATGCTACATATTTCGACAATATTTTAATATATACATTTAAAATGGAAACAATAGTTCGATATAAAGTATAATAAACGTTTTATTTTAAATAGAAATAAATATAACCGAGTCGTGGTTTATGTTTCTTATTATCTTAAGAATTTTATTGTTTCATATAAATATTATTAGTTTTTTGTAATCCGTCGTTGTTAAAATCATTTGGTAAAAACAGAACTATACTTTTTACATACCTATTCACCTACATAGTACAGTAATACATTAGGTTGAAGTTTAAAATAACCTAGGTAACAGGTAAAGTGATGTTATATGGAAAATATTCAGAAAATAGGAACGATTAATGAGTAATTATATTATTCATTAATTATTATTGATAAAAAATGTAATACAATTTTATATTGAACAATAATTATTAATATTATTAAATTATAAGACTCAATATTATAAATTTTTATTTATAAACTTTATAAATGATAAAACGCGGGATTGTCAATTTAGGATATTCCTATTTCGTTCCTTCGTTTCTCAGAGAAATTAGTGGTTTATTATATTAAGATTTGAATGTAATGATATTGCATTAGAAAATACGATTCTGAGCGAATCTCACTATATTATAATATTTATACTAATAATTCATTCCATAATTTTACCACGAATGTAAATTCCATATATAAATATTCAAAATAAATTTCAAATCCCTACGATCAAAATTTAAGGAGTTATTGTTTCATAATAAAAATTGTCAATTACGATTTTCAAAAAAATTTGTGAAAAGACTAAGTAGTCTATTATTAGGCTTTTATAAAATGTTCAAATCGATAAACTCAAAAATATGTATAAAAAAAAAAAACATAATTGGTAAAGTAAGAAATTTCATGCTCCGCTCAGAATCTAAAATGATGACTATAAAATATTTGTCGATTCAAAAGATTAAAACATTAGACATCTGATATTAACAATAATAGGTATAACATACGAGTTAATGTTAAAACATGTATATGTAGCAGCGATAAAGATGAAAATATTTAATTGGATAGTTAGTAAAAACTATAATATTAAATTTAATAATAATAATAGAGAATATTAGATTATTAATAATAGTAGCCAATGTCTATTAGCTGTCGCGGCTTAAAAAAAAAAAATAATAATAATAATACTGAGATACTGAGTAGGTACATTAGTAGTAAGAGAAATACGACTGGTATTAGCTTTATATATCGTGAAATGATAGATAGATATTATAATATTACAATTCTTATTTTGCTAAATAATTTAAGAGGTTATGATGGTAAACTATTTAAAATAATAAGACAAGTTTCTAAAAAAAAAAAAAACGTTTTTAAAGTGATAATTTATATTCATCTCAACTCGAATAAAAGATTCCCCGTTTTTTACGCGGTAAAAAGAAATAAGTAAATTAGTAAAAATGCATTGGATTTGATAAAAGTTCTTTTGGCTATATTCGAATAATAGTTTAGTACTATTCGTTTTTAATATTTTCAATTATTTACTAAACTATTTATAATGCGTGTACACATGTTTAAATTAAATTAAAATTATAGTAAAAATACTTTGTGATTGTAATTGGTATACCTTATACCTATTTTAAATATTTACCATATTGGTAATTAATATGTTAATTAGTATGTTACATTGGCTCATTCTTTTCAACAATCCTAGATTAAATAATTAGGTGCCACTACATTTTTCGGGCAAATTGATCATATTAAATAATAATATTTAATATTTAATTATGATAATATTGAATATTAAATAATGTTTAATTTTCAATAAAAAATTGCTGAATAAAATTAAAACATTAAGTATTAAAAGTGAATTTAAATACGTTTTAAGAGTATGAAAACTATTATAATTTATCTAGGAGTTGAAATATGTTAAATTGTAATACGAT
The DNA here is from genome assembly GCA_013282895.1 of Eriosoma lanigerum. Lineage (NCBI taxonomy): Eukaryota > Metazoa > Arthropoda > Insecta > Hemiptera > Aphididae > Eriosoma > Eriosoma lanigerum. Next base: position 51,051,689 of record CM023357.1, on the reverse strand, counting down.
TTAATATTTTTGGTTCTACAACATTATATATATATATATATTTAGGTTTATAACTGTCGGAAATATAATATTATAATATTATACTTGTTTACTTTACAACTAAAGTAGGTACATCAAATATTTACACTCTTCAGATTTCTGTTACGTATGCTGTTTTACATTAAGTTTGTACTCGTAAATAACACAAAACATGACAACGAGTAAATTATATTGAGATAAAAATATTTTTAAAAGTATGTGTACGATTTTCCTATACATAAATAATCTCACTATATTATACTATCATACTTCTAATTATACCCCCCTCTTTCATAATTAAACGTCTGTATTATAATATAACCTAATTTGTACAAAAAGAAAAATATAACTAACATTGTTTTTTAATTATGTTTGATATATAATTTAATTTTTCATGGATAGAGAGATTCATTGGATAACAAAAAATAAGGCCTTTATTATAATTTAAATAAAATAATATATTATATTTACAGCCCACTTAACAGGGTCAACATTATTTCTACAGCGATCTTCAATAATGAGCATATGTTTTTACTTTGAAAGAAAAAGTGTAAAGGAAAAATTTTAAATGATAAAATGATAAAACGAAATATTTTTCTACTTTAGTAAATAAATTAATCGAATAAATTGAAATTTATTTTTTATTTCATCTACTTATATTACATGGCGATTATCTTTCATGAACAATGCATTATTTTTATAACGAATTGCTTTGTTGAATGTGCTCATTAATTTTGATAAAAGAAAACTATATCACATAAACTACTTGAATAGGCAGGTACCTACTCATAAAAAAGAGCAACTAAAACAAATTATATATAATCTGTAAATTACTTATATTTAAGATTAAAATGATGTATATATATATATATATTATATTAGATATATTATAGATACGGTATATTTTCCAATTAATACTATCACATTTATTTAAAACTTTTTATTATTGATACTATTTTTACTTGGAATTATATTTTAAAGTACAATAATAATAATAATAATAATAATAATAGATAAAATGCAGGGAATATTTTTAATAAATATCTAACAAGAACTCGAGTTATATATTATAGATTCCTAAATTAAGATTACGTTATTTGAATTTTTTATGAAATCTAATAAAATAATTAAATATTTGTTTAAATTAATAAATCAAACATTTAAAGATACTCAATTGTAGAATATTTTGATATTTTTACTTCGTAATTTAATAATTATGTTCATTTTTCATCTAATAATTACTAAGTCACTTGTAATACTCTGTATATATTTTCCGAATTAATTTTTAAATTTTTTACATTAAATAGTCAAGTTATTATTTAGATTTCCAAATAGGTAATTTTCTTAATATTTTTTTTAAATATGATAGTCATATTTAATTGTGATAATATAATTATCTAGAGGCACTGAAATTTCATTCTATTTCATAAGAAAATGATGATTTAGGAATTTAATTTTGACGACATGAAAAACGTCATGTCTATAAATGGTTGTGCGGTATTTAACGGAATTAATTAAAAGTACCCTAAGATGTATATTAATAGAATACCTTACAATACCATAAATATTTTGGTTTAAATTATTATTTCACGAAGAAAATTAAATATTATTTATAATAAGAATCAAATAATGAAGTCTAAAAAATATTATTTGTATAAAAAGTAAAGTTAATAAAAAATGTTTTAAGAAAAAAGTAATACCTAAGTAAATCATACAATATAGAATTTCTTCCTAATTTTAGAAATAATGTTATAAACCATCATCTTTCTAACACAACTACAATATCATATTTAGAATTAAAATGAACCTATATGCGAAATTATATTTTAGATTCTGAGCGAAGCGAGGAATGTATTGGTTTTACAAAGATGTTTTTTTTAAAAAAAAAAAGTTTAATATTTCCTACAATTTTTAGTTTATCGTTTTGTAAATTTTATTGAATAACAATCATACACAACTTAATCATTTTACCAAATATTTTAAAAATAGTTATTCACAATTTTTTATAAGCTTCTAAAATTTGAATATTTTTAATAGAAATTAATATTATATATATATTTTTTTTTTTTTTTTTGATGTATGAAAACATTTTTTCGGGTAGAAATAATGGTCCGATCACTATAAGTAGGGTATACTTTCGGTAGAAAATCGCGTCTAGTTGGTACTTTATTTAGCTTATTTTTCGAATTTCTCAAAAGTTTTTCTTTGGGAGGAGTATAACTATTAAAACATGGCTGAAAATCAGCAAAATTAAGGTTTCTGTTATTTAAAATTTTTAAATTTCATGATAACTAGTTGATTTTTATCGTAGAGACTTGAAAATTTTTTGAGTATTAAAATAGGTATTATAAAAAAGGTAAAATTTTGAAATGAATTATTACTATGATATATTGTAATATATTGAGTTTTGCTCAGAATCGTATTTCTAATGCAATATCATTGCATTCAAATCTTAAGTATAATAAACCACTAATTTCTCTGAGGACCATCCACAATCGACATTCCCACTTTTTTATATTGTTAACTTTGGTATTACAGTTTGTATTAAGTAAACTTATTTAAAATTAAATTGTAGCACAATATTTAATTGCACATTGGTGGGTACCTAAAAGACTTGTTTCAATATATTCGACATGAAAAAATTACAAAATATTGATCTATATGGCATAGCATTCTGAATAATATAATATTATACAAACGCAAAACACAAATAGTTTAATACCATCGTACAAAAAACTCGTTCAATTTAAATGTGAAATTCATGGAATTTGTGTTATTTACAACGCGTCTGTGTGTGTATGTATAATAGCGGTGGATCAGTACCTATAGTTTTCGGTATGAGAACATTGCAGGACAAGAAAAATAGGAAACATACAAATTACGTTTCACGACTCCCTTATGCATAATCATTTTATCAAGTCTACCGAAAACCAAGAACATCGCTTTCAGGTAGCTCGATGTTGATGTTTTACGCGAGTACATGCACTGCTCGCACACCTAAAGGCTTATTTATGCCGGTGTCGTCCTTGGGAAAGGATGAATAAGTGTTTCGATGTATCAAAATGATGGAACTCCGTGAGAAACCCTAGACGCGTGTGCATAAATAATAAAAAAGTATAAAATGAAGGGGAGGAGTAAGCAAGAGAGATACACATACAAACAAACAACGACAACAACAATAACAAAAAAAAACAATACCAAAAACTTATAAGGAAAAAGTAATAAGGAGAAGAAATGGGGGGGCGTACACTATACTGAGGGTGCGATGCATCGTCGCCTGATACTTTTCAAGCACTTTATCAAATTGCTGACGAAATTTGTTGTCTACCCTCTCAGTTCAGACCTTATTCACATACGAATTTATGTTCATTTTTATCAGCTACTGAATGCTCTTGTAATCTATATCGAATCACATGAAATTTACGACCGCTTTCAGAATCATCCGTAAACTTTACCACGGTATAATTTAATGTCGCAACTTTTCTACGTAATATTGCTTTTTTCATATTTATTTTTTTGAACTAGTTACAGAGTTATAACTACAAATTTATTCAAATCACATTTTTCTTATTTGGAATAAAGAAAAATATTATTTATTTTAGTAATATTTTAACCATTGAAAAATGGATAGTCTTTTACGATATTCCAGCTAACATTTTTTTTATTTTTAATCTTAACTATGACGATTGCTTTGACAAATACTTCTAACAGTATATTATTGTAATATGTTTTATCACTAATATAAAAAGTTGACTTTATATTAGTAAGATTAATTATTGTATTTATCGTACTAGTCGTGTTTTAAAACACTTATATTATAGGTACTTTCAAATATATTCTATCAAAACATCTTTAAAAATATCGTGAACCCAATGCCAACATTATAAATAATAATAAAAATATAAACATTTTAAAATTAATTTAAAATTTTTGAATGAATAGACAGCTTCAAAAATAAAACAATACCTGTTGTTATGTAAAGTTTGTAGATTTTATATTTTATATTATTATTTTTGTTCTTTATATTAATCACTTAATCATGTTTTAAATAATGTTTTACATATTGAACTCAAATAATATTTAACTATTTAAAAAAAAAAAAAAAACATAAATATAAGTTAAATATTAAAATATAAATATTATTCATTAGAGAAAAGTTTACATAAATGTTTATTATTCACATGAAATTATACTTAATATGATTATCGAATATTATTCAATGTTTAGTGATGTATTTTATTTTGTATATATTGAAAGTAATATAATATTTATATTATTGTACTTTTAAATATCTGAGTTACTTAATGTTTTAAATTTAAATTTTACTTAATAAAACAACCATTATTATTAATAATACATATTAATTATTAATTATGTTTAAAATAATACATTTATAATAATAAAATAATTAATTACAGCTTTCAAGATTTATATACAAGGTGATCAGAATTTCAAGTTATAGAAATGGTGGAAATGATATGAATTTTGATTTCACGTCAGATTATTAATTATAACACTACAATATTCTGATCTAACTTTATATTAAAATATATATATATATGTATATATGTATATTTAAAAAAGTTTAGTTAACTAATATTGACAGTGAATGATATATGTTCAAAAACGTGAGTAATAATATTTTGCTAGAAGTTAGCACGTAACTACAAAATATTTGTCTTCAAACTAACGTTGATTAGATTTTCTGTGATGTCCGAATTCGCCGGACGATGTTACAACGTTTTACTAGCGATGTTTGAGACAATGGGTATACAAATTTGTCGGCAGGCAGCCATTATTAATGCTATAACCTACCGCCAAAACGCATAACCAAACACAATAGCTGCCCGTGTAGAACAATGAAATCGTTTCTGCCATTTGGACACCACCGTGTATGATGATAATAATAATAATAAAATAATTAAAATAACCTAATCGATATCTATATGTAGGTACGAAATATACATTTAATATCCTTATCACAGCCATACACACATATTACATTTTTATAATATAATATAAAACCTAATTTAAATAGCATAATACGACTTATGTCGCATACAATTCAACAAATTCGTCACAGATTTTATTGATTTATAAATTATTATAAAACATTAATATTACTATAATGGGAGTGTGTAGAATATATATTTAAAAAAATAAATATCAATGATAAAAGTATAAAAAATAAACCATAGACACTACAATTAATAAGGGTGGTACCAGGACATCAGGTACATACTTCGTTAAATATCATTATCAAAATTATCATAATAAAACATACCTAATTATATTATCTATCCATATTGGCTTTATAAACTTTTAAAATTATAATTTGTTATTAAATTATTATAAATATGCATATAAAATGTAGATTATTATACGTTCAAGTAGTGAACATTTGCCTAATAAATGGTTATTAAAGATGAATTAATTTTTTTTTTCTTTTTTAAAGAACCGAAGATTATTCTTACATATTTGTTTTTATTGATAGATATTTTTTGTGGTTTTTAATACTAATACAAATAATTTAAAAATTTAATAAAATAACGATTGTTTTTGTTTATTATTTGACACAAATTTCATCTACTTATACACTAACATAATCTATTTTTAAATTATTCTAAAGAAATCATTATATTATAATAAATGACTTCATTATTTCCAAAAAATAAATCATCTATACATTTAGTTTAACTGAATATTATATATTATTTAACTCAATAAATTAAAACTATTATACAATATTGTTTTTATTTATTTGTATTATTATTTGTTGATATCTTGCATTATGCTACTGTCGCGATATTATAGATTATTTGTTTCCATTATAATCATTTTCATATTGACATTGTTTATTGTACGTAGGTACATACAAAAATGTATAATACAATTAACTGCCAAATTTCAAAGCAATAAATACATCATCGGAAGTAAATCAAATTATATTTATTATTAATGATGTTATGGTAGAAAACTAGAATAATGAGGCTGTAAAACTGTCTAAGTGCCTTTTCTTTAATACCATTAACCAATGATGATAAACAGGAGTTTTGATGTACATATTATTAAATAATATCAAATAAAGTCTATTTATATCATCATGGCAACATAATATTATTAAATATTGTATTATGATAATGGATACTATTTTAGAGATAATACACAATTTTGAGTGAATTTTCGTAACTAACAATACATTAAATAATACCCAATATTTCGTTTACGAAATAATTAAATAACTATTTTTTTTTTTAAAAAATTTAAAACAATGTTAGTTATTATAATTTAAAAGTTGCATTAATAAACATTAAAAAATTATGACATTTATTATGTATATCTATATTAATATATATTATATTATTATGTATAAGTACGCAGGTTTATTAGTTTATTATTTATATTGAAAATATTGTGTTAGCGATAAGAAATCCAGATTTCTGTTGACTTTTAAATTAAATATATAAAGTATACTCTTTGTCTAATTAAATAATATTTTACTTACTGAAACAATTTTAAAAAATCAAAAACCATTTTAAAATGTATTTCAAACAATTTTTGGATAAAAATAGAGTAGTATATTGTATATTTACCTATGTTAATACTCAAAAAAATGTTCAAGTTCCTACAATCAAAACTCAATTAGTTATCATGAAATTAAAAAATTTTAAATAACAGAAACCTTAATTTTGCCGAAAATCCGCTATTTTTTGGTAGTTTTACTCTTCCCGAGGAAAAGCTTTTGAGAAATTCGAAAAATGAGCTAAATAAAATATTAGAAATATTTTTTTTATTGTATTTTTATTTATTATTTACATTTGTTATTATGAATAATATATATTATAATTTGTAATATTTTGAAATCAAAAATTAAACCGTATATTGTATAAAAGTATTTATATAACGACTTATAAAATGAACAGAAAACAAACACTTTAAAGTCTACATTTTATAATTTTATATACTAATTATAATGAATAAATATCTGTTTAGGTTTTGAATTTAATATCCGTACTAATAAACATGTGAAGAGTACACTGTTACGTATCACTTATGTGTTACCGAGTGCTCGTTAATTCCCTCTTCGAATTTTGTGTTGGTATAAGCCCTCACTCAACACCTTTGCGCCGTATATTATCCATCAAACATATTATTCATCATTATACTCGTCAAGCTTATACACAGTTTTTCTTGCATCGCCTCACCTGTAGTAGAAATTTCAATTCATATATAAGACAGACAGCTCGTCTCGTGGGTATTTAATAAAACATTATTTTTACCACGGCACAGTATTTTACACAAAACTAAGGTCTCTTCACTATAATATGTCATAATATAATAAACGTATAACATTTTAATCAATGCACCTGGTTGGTTATAACCGATTAAAATTTTAAAATATGTATACTCAATTTTGGCACAACTCCGATACCAAAACGATAATAAACTAGATTCAACGTACTATATATATATATATATATATAGTTTAATAGGCTTAACTGGTTTGGGTAAATTTTTCTCTCAAAATATTTAGCAACAATTTAAATAATGTATAAAAACCGTTATACTTTTTACAACATGGATAGTTAATTATCATTTTAAATAAATTAAAAAACTTTCAACTCGTAAGAAAATAATTTAGATAATAGATAATAGTATTAATAAAACAATTTATAATATCCAGTTCAAAACCAACTAAAATTATTCAGTGATCGAATATTCGTTTACAATTGTTACATGTTAAAAAATTATTGTAAGTTACCTCAATATTTGAAAAAAATTTATTAAAATTATTTATACAAAAATATTCAATAAAACTAATTTTTAAATAATAGAAATGCATATTTAATGAAGTTATTGATAAAAAAAATATCGTAAAAAAAACTTGTTTTTTTTTTAAAAACTATCCTTTTATGAGAAGTTTGTTGTTCTTAAATATATTAACATATTATCGTCATAACGTTATTTTATTTATTAATAATTGTTTTCAGTGGCAAATCAATGGTAGGAATATAAAAAGTCATACCCCCCTAGTAGGTAAAAAAAAAGAGTTTTTCATCATTTACTTAATAAGCTTATGATAATAGTTTTGTGGTATCGATTGATATATTGATTTAAATGTATAAGCATATATTTTTTATTTCCCTATGAGAAAATTCTAGATCAACAATGTACCGGTTGATTGAAAATATATATAATGTATGCTATAAACAAACAATTTATATATTATTACAAAATAATAATTTAATAATTATATTACAGAAATAAAACAGTTTTAAATCAATTTCACTAAATATAATTTATATTAAATAAAATATTTTTATTAACAGTATAATATATATTATAAACACTTACGTAATTAGAACTATGTTAGTAAACTAATTTATATTCTATATGTATAAATTGTATTAATATGATATATCAAAATATTAATTTAGTGTGTAATAATTTATAAAAAAAAAATATACTTCATTTTAAATGTTACATTCACATTTAATCTAATCTCATTAATTATTTTTAAAACAAAAAAAATTTAAATGAAAAGGAAACATAATAATTTAAAAAAAAATAACTATAAAAGATAATATAAATATATAATAATTCATTATGTATATAGGTTAGCTTAGTAATGACTTAAATTCTATCATTTTAGATTTTTGCTTCGCTCATAATGTAATATATTGGTTTTACAATGATGTTTTTTTTTTATTTTTATATATGAAAACACTTTTTTGGATAGAAATAATGGTCCAGTTACCACTAATAGAGTATACTTTTGGTAGAAAATTGCATCTATTTGGTACTTTATTTAGTTCATTCTTCGAATTTCTCAAAAGTTTTTCCTCGGAAAAAGAAAAAAATGACAAAATTAGCGGAAAATCGGCAAAATTCGGTTTCTGTTAAAAATTTTTTTATTTCGTGATCACTAATTAAGTTTTGATTGTAGGGACTTGAACATTTTTTAGAGTACTACCATAGATATTTTACAAGTGTTGTATAATTTTGAAATGGATTAGTTGATTTTTTGACTAAGTATAAAGGTTTGAAATTTTTTCCAAAATTTTTTAAGATTACCTGCAATTTTAGGTTTAACGATTTGAACATTTTATAAAAGCCTACTTATGAAGTACTACGTCAATTTTTTAAATTATTCTGAAAATCGTATGTCAGATGTTTTTTTATAAGCTTTTAAAATTTGAATATTTTTAGTACAATTGAATATTATATTTTCTTTTTTTTTATATCTGAAGACATTTTTTTGAAGTAGAAATAATGGTCCGATTACGACGAATAGGATATGCTTTCGGCTGAAAATTGCATAGAGTTGATAGTTCATGAGGCCTTTTTTTGCATCTTTTTAAATGTTTTCCTTGAAAAAAGAAAAACTACCAAAAATTCACGGAATTCGTAATTTTGACGAAATTGATTATTGATTTTTCATAATAACTAATGGAATTTTGAACATAGGTACTTAAAAATGTTTTTGTATTTTCTCATAGATAATTTTTTCATGTGGTAAACTTACTAAACGATCTATCAGTAGAATTATATTGTATTATATTGAGTTTCGCTCAGAATCGTATTTTCTAATGCAACATAAATCCAATCTTAATTATAATAAACCACTAATTTCTCCGAGTACCGAAGGGACGATGGAGATACGTCCAAAATCGACCTTTCCACATTTTTCACTATGTATATTAATGTTTATAATATTATAGATTTATAAAGTTTATTCAAAATATATGGATGGAAAATGTACAGGAAGAAATATAATATTTTGTATATAGAATTAATGGTAATTATTAGTCCTAAAAACGCATGAAAAATAGAAAAAAAACATTTTAATATAGATTTTTGATACCTATTCATATTTACTACTTTTATATTTTAATAAGCTATATTTTAATAGTTGTGTATAAACATTATTTATTCCAATAAAAAAATATTAACATAATCGTAGTTATAAAATTTTATTTTATTTATAAAATAAATATAATAGTACTAAAAAAACGTTATTTTTAGATTACATTTCGATATAATTTAAATAGTATATTATTTTAAAATATTTAAATCGATTATAGGAATATTTGTATATAAAGAAAAATAATAATTATTAATAAAAACTTGTATATTTTTACATTTACAAATCTTATAGTTAATTTAATATGTGAAATATATTTATTATTGTATTATTTTATTTTATTTTTTTTTAATAGTCCTGAGTTGGGTAGTTGAATTTATTAAAACATGTTTTATGTTCATATTATAATACTTATTTGATTGATATTTTGTACTTATAATTTTTTTATTCTCTCTTAGTCGTTTTTATAATTTTAATAAGGATATCGTTATCGAAACATTAGTATGTAGTAAAAATTAACTGAGTAATTTTATATTATATATATACTACCTATTAAGTATATTTTTTGAATACTTGAACTAAAAATACGTTCATAAATTATTAATTTTTTTTTTTTAATACGGACGATTTAAAAATGTTTTATTATATTGTTGTTTTAAATGAAATAATTTTAATCTTCTGTGAGAAAAAGAAACAAACGGTTTTGTTAAATTGTTGAGTAAATATTTTTTTATTAAATTCTGTTTAAATTTGATTTGAATTAAGTATTTTACATTAATTGATTGAAAAATCATTAAATTTTAGTTATAAGTATATTAAAATTTCGAGTATATAATAATGATTCAATTCATAGGTATAATAGTCCTTACTACTCAGTACATCTTATATGATTTAATGGTTTTGTGTATCTTACCTGTATCACTTAATAAACAAAATTATTATTCCTCCGGTAGCACTATACGCAATTTGTAGTACATTTTGTTCACATTTAACGATTTAAAATTATTTCGACGTCTATATTGTTTAGTATATAAAAATAAATTATACGTCAAATTACACGCTGAGGGAAGTTAAATTCAATAAATTCAATCACGTTTTTCTATTTGTTTTGTTGTTGTTTTTTAATTCTGGACTGGCGATCCAGTGTCAATTAGAAACTAGTAAGTGTCAAGTACAAACTGACGGCGATTTTATTTTTTTATCAAAAAGACACTACACACGAAGCGTACGAATAATATCCCGGATGCGCACTGACGTCGCCTTTGCTTACGTTCCGGAGAAATGCCGCCAAAAGCCGGCCGGGCGCTCGTCGTGCGCTGTCGGTTCACTTCGGAACCGAACCAAAAGTCCCAGCGAATTCGAAAACATAATATTATATTATTTTTATTATACAATTATTTTTGTAGTCTTCCATTTATAAATGGATTTATACAACATAACAATAATATCATGAAGTTTTGATTGTAAAGTTATAATAAAAATAAACCTTGTGTCTACCTAAGTAAGTAATGAAATTATGGTTTTGTTCTTATTAAAACAATTCCTATAAAATTAGTTCATTTTCAAGAAAACTATGAATTGAAAATTGAATTTTGAATTCTAGTTTGTTATACGGATATTAATGATAATATTCCGACGATATGTTTGTTGAACAATTGATCAATTTCATTATTTTTCATATAGGTATTATAAATAATCATTGATTATCATAATACTTAATTTATCATGTAAGTCATATAATTTGTAAAATGAATTTGCTTATAGTTCTTATATAAATATTCATTATAAAATGTTCACAACGTAAAACATACACCTCAAAGCAATTTAAAATTTAAACAACACATATATTTTATGACTAAAGTCTGATGCTGACACATTAAATTATATAATAATATTATTATTTAATAGTGAAAGGTAACACAAAAATCAATACATCAAAAACAACGAATTTCGCTGGTATTTTTCCGTTGGCGAAATAGGTTCCTATATAAATATAATATATATTGCGTTGAAAAATTTAAAAAAAAAATGCAATAAATTGATGCATCCATCGTATATTTTAGAATGTATAACATTATTATGTTCTGTGTTTATTTTAAATACGCTAACTTTGATATAATATACGATATTGTACATTATTGTAACATATTAATTTTAGTATTCAGATATCATAAAGTACCAGCATAATGTAAGTAGTAAGTTAGTAAGTAGGTACATAATCAAATGTATGATTAAAGATTACTAACATTAATAATTTAATAGCAAATATGAAAATTGTACATTTTGTATTATGAATAAATTATGTTACGTTATTAGGTAATCATACCAATACGAATATCAAATTTTCACCAGTCACCATCACGGTAAGTGTCTTAAAATGATCTATGTCTAGTACAAATTTAAAATCACGTACATCAATACCATCATTAATTGTTAATGACACGTATAAACGCAAAATATTTTTCTATTTTTATTAAATATAAATAATTCATTCAAATCGCAGTAAAAGTTAATTAATTAATTATCAAAGTATAACTTATTTTTTTTTTTAGTATAAACAAATTAATTTTTTTGTTATTAGTTTATTACTATTATAATAATTAATGATAATTATTTCATATGTATATAAAACATATTTCATCTGGAAAAATATTAATATCAATAAAGTGTTTCATAATTTGAATAGGTAGTGTTAAATATTTTGAAAATATAACAATAATATTATGTATACTTGAGGTCTACAAATGCGGTTCTTAAAATAATGTTTGTTAAGAAATAATAGTTTTAAGATTACCTAGATATTAATAATATATACAAAAATTATTAAATTTATTATATGACCCAGTTTTATGTCATTATGCAGGATCAAACATACATAATATTTTATTTAAAGTCATAAATTAACAGAAAATTGATATTAAATCTAAAGTATGTGTAATTTGTTATTAATTTTCTGTAATCACATAAGAAAATAAATTAGTCATGTCCATACTATGTCTTTTAAAAATGATTGAGAAATACATAATTACGTTGAATCATTTTATGATTAAATATTATATACCTAATCGTTTTGTTTATTTTTTTGATAATAATTAGTAGAAAATTAATTTAATATTAAAGAATAGATTTATATAAATAATTAAATTAATATAGTTGTTAACTTTAATAATTAAAATTGATTTATATAAATTATAGATAAAAAAAAAAAATAATAATTTTACATTTAATTTACAAAACAATAAATGATAAGTTTAAGATCATTTACAAATTTCAGTCAATACAAAGAAATATCTATAATTATATATAATATACAAAATAAGTTAATTGTTGAAGCTGAAATAAATACTTTAAACTTGTTCCTAATAATAACATAAATCATATAAAACGATTTACATAAGAAAATCAAAAATTTAATTTACTATTTCTTATGAAAAATGAATATGATTTACAATTCTATGTTTTATACTACATCAAATTTTAAGGTATGATACCTTGGTTTTTACTAGTTTTACAGTATTCACGTTATACGGAAATGTCGACAATAAATTGTAATAATTTATGTGCTATAACAATGAAAACATACAGCTATTCTTGCAAATATTATATGATGTTTGAGACTATAATTATTTCTTACTCAAAGAATGTCACCAACAAAGCTTTGTATAAGGACGTTTACATTTTAAAAACTTGCCTTGTATTCGCTGAAAAGAACACGCAATAGTAAGTTTTCTATCTAAAATCTATTAAAAAATAAAAATCACTAAACTATAGTTTGATACACAAGATTCGTATATTGCTTTCAGATACAGGTTTTAATCTTTACATTTGACTTGATTGCTAATGTTCAACAATTAAACTGATTTATAAAGTTTGGTGCAAGATACAATTACAAAGTTGAATTAAATTATTAGAAAACTAAAATAACTTGTATACTATCACTCGTATTATAGTTGCTCATTTTTATAACTTTAGCTACTGCTTTAACATTTATATCGATTAAACTCATAAAAATTAATACGTACTATATAATTTAAAAATCGATTTTATATTTTTATAAATTTAAATTAAATTAAAAATTCTATAAAATAGTACATTATACATTTTATATATTTCATTGAAACATTAAATTTATTAATTACTTATTGTTTATTAATAACTTATTAACACGGTTCCTATTATAACATTATAATAAACGTATTAGTAGTAACTTATATTATTTATTACTTATTAATGATTTAATTAATTTTAATTATGTAAAAGTCAATCCATATTTAATAAAGTCATATTTGTTATAGCAACTCTCTATTAAACTGATAGTAATAATAATTATTTTGTATATTTACGAATAAGATGTTATAAAATATCTTTTACATCTTATATTAATTATTAATATAATATATTATATAATTTATCATTGTATTATTATAATAAAACTACACTACGTCCTTACCCCATATATTATATTTAGTTACGCAAAGTAAGTCAGCCCATAACCTTTCTAATTCGCAATAGGGGTCTTTAGCTTAGTGTTAGGTATTACATGTAATTATATATTACAATTTTTATCTGTATGTTAATTAAGTAAATCGTACTATACATTCGCTAACATTATAAATTAAGAGAACATAAAAATTAATTAATATTTTATTTTAACTTAATGTATAATATTTAACTAATTTAATTTTAGAATATTTCTCTGTAGGTATAACTTATACAAGTATATATTGTATATGCAACATGTTTTTGAAAATAAAATATAGTTTGGATATTGTATATGTTATATATTAAAAAGTTGAACAAATTTTGTATTTTGTTACAACATTACACTTTAAATTATATTTAATATTATGATAAAAATATTAAGTCAGCTACATAATGAAAATAGCATTAAAAATATATAAAATAAATTACCATTTTTGGTACAAAACAAATTATATCACACTCACTGATCTAAATCGACATACAAAAATTACTAAAATTAATATCCACTTAATGAAATTAATCCATCATGAGTATCGTGTATATGACATATTATTTCACAATATGGACATTTTTATTTTATATTTTTATGACGTAGAATGAATCTAATTTAATCCGTATAAAACTGCAAACATAATATTATTTATTTAATTATCTATTTGAATATTTTACTTTCAAATTTTAAATAAATTATATTACTTATATCACAGATTAATGAATTAAATATAATTCTGAGCTTAATACAATTTTTACCTATTGAAATATTGACTATATTGGATATTTATTATAATATGTTGATATATTAAAAAAATAACTAAATATTTTTAAGGTTTTAAATTTATATCAATATACTAATACCAGATTATTGTAAAATCAGTTAAGCGGGACAACGGATGGATAAATATAACACGATGATGCGTCATCAGTTTTGAGGGTTCGGTATATTTATCAGGATGCGTGCAAATCCAGACCGATTAACAGTATACCCTTGTCGATGATCCCATAACGAATGGAAGCTTAAAATCTAATTTCAACCGAAATTTCGAAAACACATACCTATATGCATCAAGATTTATTATTATAGGTCAAAAACCTTAACACAATTACCTCTCATTAACTATCTTATAATTCGTCTGTACACATACAATTAATAAACTATCATAAAACATACTTACATTGTATATATATATATATTTCTACCGAATATGATTAAAATGGGTATTTTTAATAAAAAATGTCAATTTGTATATTATTTTGATGTTTTTAAATTAATTTGCATAAAATAATTATGTAGTAAAATTTGTATGAACTTGTGAACACTTGCAGGAGGATTATAGAACTATATATATGAAACCTATTTAATATCGGCGTAAAAATAAAAAAAAAAGTGTTAGATATTCAGTAAAATAGATTACTAAATAAAATATACTAAATTAAAATTAAGATGCTTTCGAAACAAATTTACAAAAAAGCTCTGTCATTTTTAAAAATATTAAATAAGTAAAAAATGCTTTAAAATTAACAAATACGATACATCCTGTATATTATAACTTTGATGTTACGTATATTATATAATAAAAAGTATTAAAGTAGCTATATTTACGTTAATTATTATTTTTACTTGACTTTTATAATTAATACTTTACTAGTTGGGTAGGTATAGTATTTTGAAAGCAAATATTGTTGGCATCCACAACCTACGTTTAAACATTCATTCTATTTATTTATTTACGGTACTTATTCTAGTTAAGCTCGTAAATTTATAATATAATGTGACACAAACTTTACAAATATTTTATTATTACAATTACATTTAATGTTAATATGCAGTTTTTGATTTTGAGGGTCAAGTCTCGACATATTATTATTATTACTCTCCTTCATGATTTAATATGTAATTTTCGTAATATAATATTATTATGATAATTAAAACATGATTTTCTTTTAAAAAACAGAGTTTTAATGAAATAAATAAATTATATTAGCTTATATATTATTGTTATATATGTTTTGTTTATTGTAATAAATGCAATATTTGATTGTGTGTTTTATATTTGATATTAGATAGTTATGCGTATATTACAATGCAATGATATTGCATTAGAAATACGATTCTGATCGAATCTCAATATACTACAATATGCTATAATAATAATTCTTTCCAAAATTTTACCTCATTTGTATACTACCTATGTTAATACTGAAAAATGTTATTAAGTCCTTATGAATAAAAGTCAATTAGTTATCACGAAATTAAAAAAAATTAAATAACAGAAACCGTAATTTTGCCGATTTTCAGCCATTTTTTGGTAGTTTTTCCCCTTCCAAGGAAAAACTTTTGTCAAATTCGAAAAATGAGCTAAATAGAGTACCAACTAGACAGAAAAAAAAACATCTTTGTAAAATCAATACATTCTTCGCTGCGCTCGAAATCTAAAAATATTATAAGATATTATATATTAATAGCATGTTTATATGATTGTTAATATATTAATAATATTTAATTGGAAAAGATCATATTAAATTATAAAACCCCATCTGAGAAAAACATATTTTATAAACTACAGATGTATGATGATTTTGTTTTATTTTTAAGTCATTAATAAATAAAAATATGCGGAAAGATCGATTATCTACGTTGCTCCTTCGCCTCTTCAGTTCTCGGAGAAATTAGTGGTTTATTACGGTTTATATTGCATTTGAAAATACGATTCTTAACTCAGTCAGTATATTTGTGGTAATAGGATCATTACTGTACTGACCAAAAATGTTTTTGCACACTTTTAAAAACACCAAAAAACATCAATGTGAAATCATAAATTTTGAAAACGAGCAAAAAATAGATTTTTTGATTTTCAAAAATGTTTATATGCATGTGTATCATAAATTATATACAATTTTTAGCTTAGTGTATTTAAAATAAAAAAAATTTTATGCTATATGTACGTGACATATAAAAATATCATATTTCATTAATTTCATTCAAATATCCAAATTTAAATGCTTATGAAAATAAATTTGGATTATATATTATGGTTATTTACGATACTTTTTAAATTTGGGTTAAGTAATATAATATGATTCTTCTTCTATTAAATTTTCATCTAAAATTGTAAATTATATTGAACAATGTTAAGAATAAAATGAATTTCTTGAAATATATACAATTTCCATATACAGACATATAATCATTTTAAGAGTTCCGAAATTGTTCTTAAAATGTAAAATACATTTGCTGATATCAGAAAACTTATCATTTCCCTACGTTAAAACTTGCATTAGTTATCGTTAAGTATTTAAAATTGTGTCCATTAAAATAACAGTTGTCGTGAATTTTGCCATTATTCCACCATGTTTTGGTAGTATTTCTACTCACAAAGAAAACCTTTTGAGAAATTCGAAAAATTATCCAAATAAAGTACCAATAAGATGAAATTTTCTACCAAATCACCAAATTAAAACCTTTTTATAATAATGAGACATTAAGTTCAGCCCTAAAAAGTGTCTACGTACATAAAAAAAAAACTGAGCAGTCGATTCTGGACTTCTTCTTCCCTTCGGTAATTCAGTCCTCAGATTAATTAGGGTTGGAATATTATTGTATTATATTATAATTATTAAGATTTTAATGCATTAATATTGAAATAACCTATCTGAGCGAAATTCAATCAGATATACAATATACCTGATAATTTATTTAATTTTATAAATTATCTTTATTTATCAAATAATGTGAAAAAGAAAAATTAGTATCATAAAATAATGAAATTCCAGTCGTCAAGATTCCGCGAATTTTTCCGTTTACTGCTGTTATTAGTATATATAGTGGTTTTTCATGTTTCATCAGATAAATTTCAGTGTTTGCTGTTTGGAATGAACACGTTCATGAAAGCGCATTCATTGCGTTCACGTTCATATATACTGAATGATACATGGACGTCTTTCATCGATGTTCTTATAGTGTGAACGTAAACGATTTTAAGTTGTTAAATATTTTTTAAAGAGACTAATAAAATTGTTATATGATGTTATTAAATATATTATTTTTTTACTTTGGGCCATAATAAAAATATAAAATTTAAATTGCCCCGATAAGATACATACGTTGATTCCGAATCTATCAAAAATAAAAATTTAATTAGTATTACAATATTACAATTACATTTGTATAATAATACTGTATTGGTAAAATATCTGCTTATAATTAGGGCTCGGAAGTTCATGCATTTGCATGTTTTTACTGAATGATCAATGGATCAAAAAAATTCTAGTTTGGCTACAAATATGAATTTAAAAAAAATAAAAGCATATTTCAGATTCTTTAGCGCATACAGCGTATATTTTGTAGTCGTGGATACGCATTAATAAGTTAATGAACGGAAAATGAACATGTTCGTTTATCTGATGAACGCGTTCATATTTTAGGTAATGAACGTGAATGTGAACTTGTTCACTATATACGTAAACGTTCCAAATACTGATAAATATTAAGAATTTCAAAAATTGAGCTAAATAAAGTACCAACTAGACAATTATCGCTTCACGTTCACTCAGAATTTAAAATCAACTCTAGACTATGATGTATTATAGCATATTATAGACTTTTTATATTTTATACTTGTATGGGAATTATTGACTGCCTTATTATTATTTTGACAGTCACATTATACTCATAATCAACTGTATAATTGTATATATATATATATATAAATGTCTTAAACATTTAATTTAATTATAATGATAATAATTTATAATAATAATTTTCCCAAAATATATCATTGAAGTTGAAATGGTAATTAATTTTATATAAACCTATTATAGATAAATAAAATAACAGTTATCTCAATTACATAATCTGTATAAGAATTATCTAAAAAAAAAAAAATTAACTTAACAAAAAATGAACATTTTTAAAATGATATAGGTATTATACTAGGGGTGTCATTTCAGTTTTTTTTTTTGGGGTGTGCCATTTTGAAATTTCACCAGGCCATATAAAAATAGAGCGGATCTACGTTTGGGGAATTCCTCCCCATGATCCGTCTGAAATTAATTTACCTGATGATTTTCACAACTGCATATATATCTATGTAGATTATCCAGCTTTTATTTTTTTCAATAAAACATGAATAACAATCAACATAAATAGTAAAAAACTATTATTTGAGACCTAAAAAATAATAAATAATTGATTACTTTATCTGTGAAAACCATTAATTAATGCATAAAAAGCTCGAAGCTGATAAATGCAGCAAAAAAAAAAAGAAGAAGGAAAGCACATAATATTTACATTCATTAATTTTATTTATATTTATTACTTTTGCACAGTCAAATACATCAATAAAAAAAAGAATAAAAATCAAATACATAATAAGCAGAAGCAAAACGCTTTAAAAAAAAAATTAATGATATTTATGTAAAAGGATATTGGCGATTTTTAAGTTTAGCAAACATATCTACTGCTTTTTCTAAATCTATATCAATTACTTCTTATTTTTCAACATTGAGTACCTTAAGATCATTTAGCCTTTCATCGCTCATGGAAGTCCATAAATATGATTTGACCCTTTTAAGCAATGAAAAAAACCTTTCATTTGATGCCGTTGTAATTGATAAGGTTTTTATTAATGAAATCATTTTTAATGTTTTTTTAAAAGCGATAGGAAAATTTTGCAGGCATATTGCTATAGTATTTAAATCAACATTGTGTTTATTATTAAATAGTGCTTTTGCTGATAGAAACTCAGACGCTATTCGAATTTTATTCCTACCACGTCCCTTAACCGTAGATTATCAAATACATAATTGATAAAATTGATAACACAATATTAATTTCTTGACTGACAGTAAAACACCAATATTATTAATATGAAAATATAATTTTATTTAAATTATTTAATAAGTAGTACATTTTTTTAGCAGTCCAATTGAGAATTTTTTAAATGTAAGGGGTGTAATCATACACCCTGATCCCCCCCAAATGACGCCCATGTATTATACGAATATACGAGTAAATTATATAATACATATGAATAACAAAGTGGTTATTACATTTCTATGATAACTTATTTATATTTCAATAAAATTTATTTATTTATCTAAAGACGTACAGTATTTTATTATTTCTTCAATATTGAATTGGAATTCTTCATAATTGATTCTTAATTAAGGAATCAGTATTGTAAAAAAAATCAAGATGTATAAAAAAAATTATTTTAAAATATACTTAATTGGTATAAGTACTTTCTTAAACTTTATATGAGTAATACTTTTATAAAATATATAAAATGTAT
This sequence comes from Eriosoma lanigerum, assembly GCA_013282895.1. Taxonomy (NCBI): domain Eukaryota; kingdom Metazoa; phylum Arthropoda; class Insecta; order Hemiptera; family Aphididae; genus Eriosoma; species Eriosoma lanigerum. The sequence continues at coordinate 51,031,034 of CM023357.1, read as the reverse complement.
TACATATTATATAATTTAATTATTTATTTACATACATATTAATAATACAATTTATTTAAATTTGAAAAAGTTTATTATAACATAGGTAGATAAGTACAATATTTTCTACTATAAAAAACTATATAATTGTGTTTTTCTTCCAATGTTTACATAATTTCATTTATTACTCGTAATATAATTAATTTTAATATATTACATAAATCGATTATAGTTTAGCATAATAAAATAATAATTTTTAGTTATTACAATCTATTTCAAATACAAGTACTTAATTGATTTCTTAATAGGTAATCGTTACATTATTTAATATACCTACATTACTTTATAAAATTAATTTGGTATCGATAGTTATTATAAAACACATTGTTTGGGTTAGTCCCTATGTAAAGCTTTTAATAACAATGTTATTATTTTTATGTGATATGTTATTCTATGGACACACCTATCTGATATCTTCTGAGTATAAAATTAAATGTTCAATCTCAGCTATTTTCAATAGATATCTACACAAATATTAAACTATTTCGTCGATAATTTCCAATCATAGCCTAACCTAACCTTTTATATTAATCGGCAATATTAAAGATAAGAATGTTGCATCATAATATTATATTGTGAAACCAAGAAATATAATTAATTCCCTACCTACTAATATAATTTTATGACTATCATGCTTGAAATCTCAACTATACTTTTGTTGCTCATTAACAAAATTTAACATCAGATATATTTCATGCTGATTATTGGCAATTATTTTAGCAATAATAATAATAATATTTTGTTTATTATGCAAAAATGTAACAAGAAAACGAAATTCCACTAATTTTCAAAAGTCACGTAGTATACCGAGTACTACATTTACCCATTTACCACAGAATATATTTTTTTGTTTATTTATTTATTTTTTTTGTATAGAATAAGTACACTTTCCTTGTTAGATCATGTCAGTTTTTAAAAATACTCATTCAATGACAATAATATTATAAAGAATATCAATTACCATTATGTGTCAGGATTTTAATTTTCCCTCTTATTTGAAATTCGATAATATTATACGATGTAATTCGGTATTATATTTTTCAATATTACCAAAAAAAAATTATCCAACTAAAATAAAGTGAATCCTAAAAAACATGTATGTTTGTACGTTTAACAATATAATTTATTGCAACTATACTTACCTGTACAGTTCAGGTGAAATTATATGGATGTTCTATGGAAATATTAATAAAGTAGTAATTGTTTTTATTTTATAACGAAACTGCATGCATATTTTATAGTATCGAGATATTGTTTATAATTTATTACAATACTCTTCTATTATGTTTAATATAATGTTATAATTTATAAAATACAGTGTAATAGTAAATACCTTAATTTCATAACATTAAAACAAAATGTAAATAATATGCATGGTTATAAATGTTTTTGTTATTATAATGTATAATAATAATTATTCATTCACAATACAGGTAGCGCATTCGATAGAAAATGATTAAAAATTAATTATAACGAGAGTTGAACTCTCAATCAAAAGTTAATAATGTCTAAATTAAAAGGGAGCCAGTTTCACGTATTATACTGATACAGTTACCTAACTAAAATTAATCTAGAAGATAGGGAGTAGTATTTATAATATTATAATGATACATTACATATTATCACATGACGTGTCTTAAGTTGTACTTTGTATAATTAACTATTCGTCTTTTACTTAGTACTTCTAACAATTTACACCGAATTAGACATAATAATATATCCATTTTGGAATAACATGAATTTGTAGTAACATTTTATTTATCTCATCTAATAATTACTTTTAAAAATAGAGTGTCTAACGTGTTTTGTTATTATTATCGCGCGAATATAAATCCAAATTTTTATTTCTGTTTCAGAACATTTCTTTCCAGAAACAAAATTCACATTATACACCAAAGAATTGAAAATTGAAACTTTTAAAAAAGTTAGAAATTATGCATTTGAGGGGTTTCTTTATATATTTAAAAATAATTGATAAAATTGTTGCCTAATTAAAATAAATAACATATAATAATGAAAATATATAGAAAATTAACTTTCATAACTACCTTTTCAATAATTTCCAACATCTACATTTACCTTAAATTCTAATCTACAAAATATAAACTAAAAAAAAAAAAAAAACTATATAATTTATGTTTAAAAATATATATATATATAATTATTAAAATTTAATAATAAAATTGTAGTGAATAGATGAATAAAAGATGTAAAAAAAAATTAAAATTAATTATTAACTTGATCTAATGTGTTTACGCATGCCAGATCTTATAGATACACAATTATAAATACATCATAAATCGAATGCATTATATTATATATAAAATATATAATAAAACTGAACTCAACATATAATTCTAGGAAATCTATACAAAAAACTTAAACTTTGTTAAAAAGTATTTCCATACTGAAAATTAAAATATTAACTATTTATAAGTTATATATATATATATTTAGAATAAAAAACTGAAACCGTTGTTTAATCTCTTTTGATACATATTTTATAAATGGTTTGATATGTCTCTCAAACTTATTCTTCTGTTTAAAAATAATAAGAAACTCTACTAAACTCTATACGCCATAATATTTGTGTTGTAGGTAATAATGGTTAATTTACAGCTTTTTTACATATTAGACTGACTGAGATTAAGATTCTTGTTCTGAAATCCTTTTAACTAGGTACAAAACAAAATAAATAAAATGTTTCCATTATAGTATTTTTAACTTTTTTGTTATTATTTTTTAACAATTATACAGAATTCCTCGTATTTATAATTATAATTATTTTAAGCATATCATTTAATAGATATATTTATTTTATTTTAAATAAACCTATATATGGTATATATTTAAGACATATAATAATAAGGTATATTATATTATTAATTGTATATTTTTTAGTATTACTTATAATTTAAACTTAATATATTTTCCATAAAAAAAAAAAAAAAAAAAATATAGTTTATTAAAAATAAATTTTATACATTGGTGTTTTAATTATTTAACTTGGGAATTTCTGTAACAAATATTGTCATTGGCTTCAATTCTATTTCCAGACACCCGAACTTTTGAACAATGAATCGTAGGAACTTAATGAAGCGTATATTATTATACAACATCCGAGGGTACAATATATAATCACAATCAGCGGAATTTAATACTCCAATCGCAATAACAATAATTCTAATACTGACAATTGAACCTTAAAAGGAAAAAAAAAAATATATATAGGTAATCTACTTCAATAGTTATTTAGAAGTTTTAATAAAACTATTGTTAGTCCAATATAAAGTCACATTGTATTTTCATCAATAAATAATATTTTTTTTTTAAACATGACTTAATACAAAATATACTAATTGTTATATAATTACGTTCTTATGTATTTATTAATTATGTTAAAAGTAACGGAACATTCGATTATTTTATTTTATTTAAGCTTATATAAATTATATTGATAGTGATATAATTTTTGCAAAATAAAAAAATAAAATTATAATATTATTACTATTTATGGTTAGAAAACTAAAGAGCTATATTTTGATTTATTGTTATAAAGGTAGATATAAAGGTAATGGTACATACCATTTATTTATTTATTCAATGGAAAAAATATTAAAAGAAATAAGAAATGTTATTTCTATACAATATACTCATTATTAATCAATATGAAAATATTAGGGCGTTTTTCTATATCTTATCTATCTATAAAATTAAAATAATATTAGATATAATATGACATTGTATAATTCAGTTCCTTTATAAAATATAATTAGACATCAACAGTGATAGTTATTTTAGTTGATTGTATTTTATATAAGAGTGGATGAATTACAAATTGTTGTAAAATATGAAATTTGAGATTGACTTTTATGAAGTTTAAAAATATTACAATATTAAATTAGTATTATGATAAAATAGAGAGTGTATTTAAAACGAACTAAAATATTAGTATAATATATTAGAATATTAGTTTAATTAGTACTTAATGGATAGCCCTACAAGGAAATTTTTGAAATTTGTATTTTTCCTTCAATATTTGGATCAATGTATCGTTAGAATATGATTTTAAATGTAAAAATAAATATACAACAAAAATTGGCCATTTTCGTAATATTTATTGGGAATCGACATATGACATAGATTTTGTACTTATCACGCGGTTTTGACGCTTGGTGTCACTAGAATAAAAAAGTAGTTACTAAGGTAAGGTAAGTAGTTTGTCGAATTGTGTCAATACTCAACAAGGAAAATGATGGCGCAATATTTATTTGTTGTTCTTAACATGGCTGTGCTCATTAATCAGACATGTTAATTAATTACAAATATATTGCACTAACGTATCCATCTTGTCAAGTTCTTATATGAACCGTTGTATCACACGTCATTTTTTATTAAGTTGACACAAATCTTGTTGACACTTTAAAAATATATATATTATAATTTCAATTATATAAATGATGTAAATTTTAATTAAGGCATATTTTTCAGAGTTTAAACAAAGAAGGTTATAATAATATTTCGGAGAAAAGAGTGGATTAATCCAAATATTCTTAACCATCAACAGTCTTCCATCGTACCACCCAAAATCTTCCCTGAGACACCGTGATCTTCCCTTGGGTTAAACTGAATGAGCCCTAAATGCTATACTATAATATGTTACATAATACATAAACCAGCACCTATGGCGTACGAGTACCCTGATTTAGATGAGCTCTTGTTTATTATAACTCGATATGAAATAAATTAAACATTATAGTTTCAGATTCATCATAGTGATTCTAAAAATGTAATATCTAATAACAATTTCTATTATTGGTGTTATCATAAAATAATAATAATAATAAAACAATGCATGTTGCTTATAAAAAATACAATATAATATATATAATTATAATATTTAATAAACACATCCATTATTTTATTAGAAATATATAAATAATAATACTTGTTTTAGATTTCTACTATTATAATAAACATTGTTATGTCACTTTACGACTAATCGATTTATATTCTTATTATGCGTTGGACACATATTCCTTTAAAATAGCATTTCTTTATTACATAACATATTGACTGCAAAATATTTGTTATAATGTTAAAATATTTCTAGAAGAAAAATACGCATACACACAAAATAAATCGTCGATTTAACCGTACTTATAGTGTTTGCGTTATTGTGTGACCCCCATGGAAAACAATATGAGTTATACGATACGGCCAAAAAATGACATTCATATAATTTTACGATGTTTCATCTATACGTTGCGAAATGATAATTTAGCCCGATCGCATGATAAAGGGCGCACGCATGTGTAGAAGACCATAATAATAATATTATAATTTCGAATGATTTGGATGAAGGGGTTGGTTAAACAATAATAATTTAAAATCCATATACGGTACATAAAATATGGTTTCAATACAGCTAAGCCACACGATGTTTATATCGGATGCCATTCGAACAGTTTAATTATTTCTGAATTAATATTATACGCAGTGGTGTCATATTAATATTGTACAAAAAAAAAAAAAAAAAAAAAAAAAACATTTCAGTATAATATTGTATGTTATTTGAATATTAATATTACAGTGGCATAATTTGGCGGTCGCAAAAGGGTTGCGCCAGCAATCCTTGATCATATGTCAGGGTCGTAAAAGCATAATTTTGGGACTCCCGAAATCTACAATTTTTTTACAATAATAATGATATTATGATTTTATTTTAATCACTCCACGTTTTAATAAAACTAAAACGGAATCGTTGACATTTCTTGTAGCCGTTGCAATGATAGTAATACCTACTCAAATATAATAGTACAATATTATTATAGTTTTGTGTGTTCATCATGTATGTGATACTATAATTTCCATCGGACGACGGAGATGGAATTTATATTACTTAATTTTACATTTTTTGTTTTTTTCTACACAGTAATTGTACAATATTGTAAATATAAAAATAAAAATAATAACCATCCCTTTCCAGTAGAAAATAAGAGTATAAAATAAAATATATTTTTTCGGTGCGCGAACGTGTATTATAATACTATGATACCATGGATCGCGAAGGCCTAAAATAATGATTGTGTATACATAAACGGTGTAGTTTCCCTCCACAGCGATAATACCCGTAATGATATGCCAAGTGTTTGCGCGAGACGAAGAAAACTATGAACTGATCCGCGGAACTACCGTCAAGGGTGCACTTACTAACTTACCCGTCGAGATGAACACCATCGACCCAAAACCCGCGCATCATCATTGACTCTCGAGAATTTTGTATTTCGGATATGAGTATCATAAATTATATATTTATATAGTATGTCCTAAAATTACTTTGTTGTGTTATAATAATAATAATAATAATAATGATAATGATAATAATAATAATACCTCCATTGTTTTTATTCCTTTGTTTAAATATATGTTTATAAACAATTATTACTATTAATATTTACTACGATTAGTATAAAATATTCTACGAAAATCTATTCAATCTCGACGCAATAAAACTAAAGTAAAGAAATGCGAGAATTATTCTAGAACGTGCTACATAATATTATACAAAATACTACTAATAATATTATTGTAATTATTTTGACTTGTAGCACAACTTCTATTATATAATATTAAGCTATATACAAACTGGAGAACGACTGTATCTACTACTATTCTAATGTCCCGTACTATTCTCGAAGTTGTTGCTGCACCGGTACCAATTTGTTCGTAAACTACAAAAACACCTCTCAATATATTAAATTATTATTATTGTTATAGTTTCGTATAATATTTTATTACTTTATCGTTATACAAGACTCCAGAGCATTTATTACACGCGAAATATGAATTAAGATCGACATTATCTAAGATTTATTTATTATTGATCCAATCAGAATTCATCAGAAATTTTATGAAATAGGTTTTATTTAACTAAATTATACGAGTCTTCATTTTTTAATTTCTTTTTAAACAGTGTCGAATTTTATTTTGTTTAAAATATTTTTGACTGTATAATTATTTAAACCTTGGCAAAAATGCCGTTTTGGATCGTTTTGTTTAGACCTTTTTAATTCACATCTCATAATGTCAAGACATCGATTAATAGAATTGTCAGGTCTTCACTTGTTCAAGTGCAGGAAGAGACATTTTCAAAAGAGGAAAAAAATAAGTCATTATTAACAATCTAAAAATACATATTATGAATGTTATAGTTAAATTTTACTGCTAGTCATGAATTTGAAGAAATATTCATTGGTAATATTTTTATAGGCTGGACCGGATTGGGACGGCTTGTGATAGACCAAAAGTCGATGGGCCACTACTTTATTATTGAATTCGGCCAATGTAAACCTAGTGTAATCGTACCTATAATGATTTTAAATGTTTTAATATTAGAATATTTGTGATATCAGTGTTATTTATATTTATCAACTGTGGAGTGTCGAGAATTTTGCTTTTGCCCTAACTAAAGCTAATGAGGCAAAATCTATACAGTCTATCATCTCAAAACATTATACAACAAAATCGGTTTGTAAGAACTGTATCATATGCTGCTTTTTATTATTAAAAAAATATATTTTACTATAAACGGCATACTCTAATTTGTTTCTGGTATACAAGTTTGTTTTGACTTTATCATGCACTAAAGTCCACTGCGAAACATCGTTTTCTAAACTAAAATATGTTTTAAACTGATTGCGTAATAGTTTATTTCAGGGAAAATTAGAAATATTTTCATTGATGAATAAAGAAAACGATATTTTAACTAATGTAAAAAACGAAGAAGTTATAAAAATAATTACCAAAAAGTGATTTATTAAAAATAAATTTGATTGGTTGAATTTCAGTAAAATAATATAACTTTTATATTTCTATTAGTAGGTAAATAATGTAAAAAAGTTTATTAATAACTATGTTTGTAAAATAAAATGAAATTAAAGTTGTACTTAATCATTGTTAAATATTTTATGTAATATTTGATTACCTAATTTTATCAATCATATTTATTACAAACTTGATGTCCAAAATTTAGGACCTATTATATTTGTACTTAATAAATATGTATAAGAACAAATTTAGTTTATAATCTAAACATTTTTTGTATCAATGTATAATCTAAATAATCGAGTATCAAAATAAATTACTTTGTGTTTTGTTTTTTTTTTTTCGTAGGTGGTCATTTAATCTTCAAGCAGAATGCGGTAGAATGTGAAGCTCAGTTGGCTATAATTTTCCAATCCACCCTTAATTATAAGTAATTACAAAATTATTAATTTGGACATAATTGTATTGCTTTTAAATCTACAATAATATTTTGTATACAATGCAAAATGAAAATAAAACTAGTAATTAAGATATATTTTTATTACATAATTGTTTAATTTTTTTTTTACATTTATTAAATTATTTTTAATATAAAATTAGTATTATGAAAGATTTTTAAAAGCCAAAATTAATTTAATTGAAAATATTATCATTTACACGCTAATGTGCCACAGAAGTTATAACTATCAATGTACATCAGGTATTAAAATACTCATACAGAAATCTATCATAAACTTGAAGTTAAATTTATCGACGAACATGATTTACATTATTAAGATAATTACTTGTTTTATTTACTTCGCCGTTATTAACCATTGCATTTCAACTTATTCAAACTTGATAATTGTTATTTGTTTTTAATTATGACTCAGGAAATATTGGGTTTGGTTTGATTGACTACAAAAATTATTTAATATTATTATATCATACAATTATAAAATACAAGCTGTTTGAGTACAAAATCGTCTTGTGTAAATACCTATTTATTAAACTTAAACTAAGGAAATATAACTTCAACAATTTTACCATTTGTTGAAATTCGTATTAATTACACATTAGTATAAGAGTTTCGTTTTTGCCTGGAAAAAAAAAAATGTAATAATGTTATGTGACGTTATATTTATAGTATTACGATAAGTCGATATTATTATTAATTGAACAATTAAACCTACCTAACCTAACCTACCTCATAAGTCATAATAAAGGAAATAACTTTTTTAGAATGATCAACAACCAGTATTACCCAACGACTGGTATTCTCAATTCTCGTTTAAGATAAACTAGATAAAAATATAAAAATATTATTAAATATTAATATATTGTTTTTCAACTAAAAAGAAATGTGTTCTTTCATTATGTGAATTATTATGAAATAAATAAAGAGTATCCACATTTTTATTTTTTAAAATTTCTAATCATAAATACCAAAATTTTTTTTTGAAATACCTATTATGTATATCTACTAAATAAAGCACCTAATCGGTTAAAATTAATATTATTTCCGAGATTAAATATTGTATTGTAGAACTGTAAAAGTAATAACTGTGTTTTTAATTTAGAATTTGTATAAATATTGATTTTGTACTTTCTTATGATTTTTTTTTTAAAAATGAATCATGATTTACGTATAAACCAGTTTAACGATCACAAATTAAAAATACTAAAAATGAATTATTTACTTTCAGAAATAATGTTGACAACATACTTTTATTAAGTTGTAACCTTGTAAGGTATACAAAATTCCAAATAATTTATGAGTTGTTTAATAACAACTTTACCAACTATTATTAAAACGGAACAAATATAATCAAATGTCAATATTTGATCACCATGCCAATTAGTATAATTTAACTTTTATTTTTATTTTTGTTTCTTAAGGTTAAAACGATATATTATTATATTAATAAAACATTTTATTAATATACAAAATCTTATAAAAGTATGCAAAAGTAGGTGTTATAAGATATTTTATACTTTTATAGTAAGACAAAATAATATTAAAAAATTATATCGCAGTTAATTAATTTTGTCATTATGCCGTGACATTTGTTTCTAATTTTAGACATTTTACTTGAAATATTAATTTATAATATGTATTACATAATATACATTATATAATATTACAATATCTATTTTCGATATAAATAATATATATAATTTATGCTTAAATGCATAGTAAATTAGAGTATAATATTTTCTTTCGAATATGTTCATTTAAGTTGATTAGTTAATTCTGTTAAGACTAATAAATATGATTATTATTGTTCATTGTACATTAACATCGCGTCAATGAATAATTTGTATTAATTTTATTTAATACATTTGAAAAATATTCTTGTTCTTTAAAAAAATAACCCATATATTTTGTTTTGTTAATTTTAGTATGATACTTTGTTGTATTAGGTTCTGAGATGTATCGAAAGCAGCTAAACTTAAAATGGACAGGATAATATCGTCTTTAGTTTTTTAGTTGGTAAATATAAGACGTACCTATGTAGATGATTAGACAATAGTTATAGTTAACTCTTAAAAGGTCACTGGATGAAATTAACATGAACAAATTATAAGGTGATGGTTTTCTAACTATTCAGAACCCTTAAAAGGCAAAATATGTTAAAAAAATGTTTTAAACTTACCGTTTCAAAAATATTGACTGTATCTTACAAAATACAAAATATAAAGATATGATATGTGTATCTTTGAAAAAATATTATCCATATCTCCTTATTAATTAGTCATACACTAAATCTTACAAAAACTAAAACAAGACATTTTAAAACTCCTTTTTTATAAATTTAAAAATCATTGTAACAAATTAATTTTTAAAATGAAATAAAAAAAAAAAATTCAATTTTACTATAATTCAAGAAATTTAACATAATAGGAATTAGTAATTTTGATTACCTATTATAAATATTCCTTTCAATTCTTTCGACATTTATTTTTTTTTTAATACTTAAAAAGAATTTAATAAATTGCATGAATACCACAGTACAAATAATGTTAAACACAATATTTATAAATTGTAATATACAAAAAACTAATTAACTATTAACAAAAATAAAATATAAATGTATACAAAAGAATAATTATAGTTTTATACATTAAATACAATTTATAATGTAAAGACAAGGTGTAAGTTGAAGTAGAATAATATATATAATTTATAATTTGATTTATCTTTACGCATACTGTATGTTCACTGTTTTTGTACTACAAACATACAAATGTGCTTTTGTGAATCAATAAATATTACATTTTTTGTAATTATTAAGATTTTAATCAATATTACATACATTTATAATTGTGAAAATGTTTTTTTTTTTTTTTAAGTAACGTTCATTTGATCAGTACCATAGTTATCTATTCAGTACATACGAATTGATAATATAGTTAGGTAATGGTAAATAATATGTAATAAATGTTATTGTTACCGCGGTTACAGTAGGTAATACTGTTAATTTAAAAATGTACCTAGGTATATCGGTATATGTAAACATTTATTTACTATATGTTTGAATGAAAAATATGAAAAAACCGTTTATTTTGAAAAAAAATTGTTTTAAACAAAATATATATATTATGAAGTTTAGGGTTAAACGTAAAAAGATTACTGAAGTACATATTAGACAAATGGCTATTCTATATAATAGGTACACGAACAATAATATAAATTAATAATTACCTATCCATAAAAAACATTATTTTTAAGAACCAACAGTTTTTTCTTAATGTATTTATACGAAATTGCTTAAAGAATAAGGTGCACTTATATTTCTGCTGCGTTGTAGTTAAATATAACTTTTGTATTTGTTTTTAGGTCGAGTAGGATGTTCAAAAGGAAAAAAAATTAGATTAAATAAATAGGATTTGTGACAGAAAAAAAACCACTGGGAATCTGATTTTGATTAGATTTTTAGTAGCAGTAGTTTCTCTCATAAAACTCTGACCCAACTCAATTACAATCTAGGGTACCATAAACCGACCTGGTACTTCTCTGTAACTGAAAATAAACTCCTTAGAGGTTAGGTTAGGATGTGTACTATGAAATATTTGATATTTATAATGTGAAATTGAAATTACCAAACGTTTAATTTATTTTTATTTTCTTTGAATTCTACTACAACTTACGATAATGTAATTCAATATTTATTGTTTAAGTATATACTTATGTATTATATTTACCTACATGTTCTACATATTTCATGGCAGAAATTATAACTTAATTCAGTATTGCAGTGACGTAGTAATTAAATACCTTAAATTATAATCAACCTATCTAAAGTAACTTAAGCAATTATAATACAAAAACTATGACCAATATTTTAAATTCATTTTTAATGCATTTGAAATGCAATGTAGGAACATTGTTCAATATTAAAATGCCCAAATAATGTGAACAGTGACGGATTTACAATGTTTTCTTGGTGGGTCCTAATAAATAATACTACTGTTATGTTAAAAAGCAAAAAAGGTCAACTTTAGACGTTCCTTCTTCGTCCCTTCAGTCCTCGGAGAAATTAATGGTTTAATATAATTAAGATTTGAATGCAATGTTATTGCATTGCAAAATATGATTCTGAGTGAAACTTAATATAATTATACAATATATTATACTGATAAGCCATTACAAAAGTTCACATATGTTAACTATCTATGAGGATACTAATAAAAATTCAAGTACTTATGTTCAAAATTATATTAGTTATCATGAAAAGTCTAAAATCAATTTCATCAAAATTACGATTTCCGTGAAATTTGACGTTTTACACTTTTAAGAAATTTAAAATATTGGCTAAATAAAGTATTAACTACATGCAATTTTCTACAGAAAGCATATCCTAATTGTGGTAAATGGACAGTTATTTCTAAAAAATAGCATAATATTCAAATTTTAGAAGCTTATAAAAAAAAATTGTGAATTGCGATTTTCAAAATATTTTGTAAATAGATGAAGTAGTGTATAAATAAGTTTATAAAAAATTTAATTCAATTTAAACCATTAAACCCGAAATTGCATATAATATTATACATTTTTGGAAAAAATTTCAAAGCTCTATAATTCGTCAGAAAATTAACCAATTATTTCTAAAATGTTTTCTCTTTTGTGGAACAGCTATATGAATACTCAAAAATTTTCAAATTCCTACGATTCTAATTAGCAAAAACTTAATTAATTATTACCAGATAAAAAAATTTGAAATGATGGTCACCGTAACTTTGCTGATTTTCGTAATTTATTTTGTTAGTCAAAACTTTTGAGAAAAATGATCTTAAAAGTATTAACTAGATGCAATTCGCTATTGAAATCATACTTAATTCATGATAATCGGACCATTATTTCTACACGAAAAAATGTTTTCAGAGACAAAAAAAAGTCATCATTATAAAATCAATACATTCCTTGCTTTGTTTAGAATCTAAAATAATATAAAATTGTTTATCTATAGCATTCGACAATATTCAAATACAAACGTATTAAAGTTATCAGCAATTTAATGTTACATACGCATGTGGGTTTATACTTAGGGTTTTTATATAAAAACACATAATTATTAAGTAGGTACTTTTCCGTTTGTGTACACAAGAATAGATAGGATAGGATAAAACATTATGTTTTAACATATTATTTCAGTATTAGTATGTCATTTTATATCGGTGTCTGGGGGAGTCCAGACTCCATGGACCCCCCACCCCCCTGTAAATCCGCCATTCAATGTGAACAACAATATTACAATAACCAAATTCACAAAATGGTTCTCTGAAGGAGTTAATACCTAATGGTAGATATATTCTATTAATTTATAATATTATTTTGAAGTTTAAAAAATATTTTTTTATTAAAAATAAAACTTTTGTGATTTTAATGATATCAGTACCTATCAAATTATTTAAACATTTTACTTCAAGTTAATTAGAAATATTAATTAAAGTCAAATCATATGAATTTATGATTCATGTTCAATTTATTTATTATGTAAATATCCATAACAAAGTTTTAATAGTTAAGGTATAGAAATATAAATGAAGTTAAATCAATTATTTATCATATTTGAGTTAAAGAAATTAATAAGTTTAGTTTATTGCTTTGTAGAAAATACCAAATAGTCGTAACATTGATTTGAAATTGAAATTTCTGTATAACGCTATTAATGCTTTATTTGCCCTCGTATTAAATTTCCAAATATAAAAAAATGCCAGAAACTGATTTTGGGTGATTCTCCTACGTCCTCTCGGTCAACGTAAAAGTTAATGGTAAAATTTAATTATGTTATATTATAATTGAGTTTTGTATACAATTATATTGAATTAAAAATGAATTATTTTGACCAAAGTTCAGTCAAGCTCTCCTTATAAAATTATTGTAGTTATTTACCAAATAATGTTAGATAAAAAATTGTTTATCATAAAATAATGTAATTAAAATTCGTCAAAAATGTGGAATCCCCAAATTTTGCCGTTTCCTGCAGTTTTTCTATGATGTCTAGAGACTATTGAGAAATTAAAAAAACTATCAAAGTTTCTTAATTGTTATCATATGTTATAATATGATGTAAAATACCTATTTCAATACTTAAAAGAATTTTCCAAGTCCAAATATTCTAAATTACATTTGTATTTAAAATATTTAAGATCGGACCCTTCAAAATTACAGTTTCCATGAATTTTACAGTTTTTCAATTTTTTTTTTTTTGTAGTTTACCACATCCAAAAGAAAAACTTTTAAAATTTCGAATAATGAAAGGATCAATTAGACAAAATTCTCTACCATACCATAATTTATGATATTCGGAATACATCAATTACTCAACAAAGAGAATTCATATTTTAAAAAATACGAAAATCAAAATTAATATGAAATCTTAAAATTTGAATGTGTCATGGGTGTAGTATGCTAGATGAGTGATAACAGAGTAGATCATAATGCCCCAGATCTCTTGCAGCCGCCTTAAAATTGTCACTTCATTATTTCTATTAACCTAGATTTCATATTCCTATTACAATATTTACTATTAAAGTCCCTCTAGATAATTATCTCAAACTAAGCCTATATGGAAAGCGTCGAAAAAAATTTTTTTTTTGATTTTAGAAATTGTTTATATGCATATTTTGATGTACCTACCTATGCTATAAAACATATATCATGTTACGAACCCAAATTGTTTGAAGTGAGATTGTATTCTATTTAATAATATTTCCGATAGAATAGTATATCATAAATAAATATACTAAGAAATAAGAAAACCGCATTTGTATTATCATAGTTTTATATGTATAAATATAAAATAATACTAACTATCTATCTGACTGTGGGAACTGTGGGAAGAACAATCTGTTCTACGAAGAGAATTTTTCTATCTGGCAGATAGAAACAGATATATCAACAGATCAACAGGAAGACAAAAGTATATATAAGGCAGCCAGACACCAGGCCAAATGAGACGACTGGGCACTGACGTACTGACAACATCACATATGACTATTATATTATATTGTGTTCTGTTATAAGTTTTTATTCTCAAAATTAACTAAAATTAAATAAAAGAACATACTATTTAAATTATTGAGTTAACTTATTCCATTCTGATACGGATTAAGTTGATCAAGGTTGGCACGCAACAATCAAGTATTCAGTTTAGTATATTTGAAATAAAAAGTATATACTCTATAACTAATATATATTATACTCTATAACTTCCAAAAATCTATTAAAAAATCTTATTATTTTTCGATTTCACTCAATATTTCAATTTTAAAACTTATTAAAAAAAAAAAAAATTGGTTTATTCGTTTATGTACGACGTTTTTTATAAATTGGTTAAGAAATATAAAATTATGCTCTTATTAAATTTTAAATATGTTTTAAAGTTGTAAATAATATTAAAACCCAAAATGCAATTCTCTACCAAGACAAACCCTATTCGGTATGTTAATCGGGCAAAAAAACACACATCATTAAAACCAATACATTCCTTTCTTCGCTCAGAATCTAAAATAATTTTAAAAATAACAGCTGCATAATCAGCTATACATATATGTGTAATTATTCTATTATTATATCATCAAAGTTCATATTTAACTGGTGACCATAAGAAAATTAGTTAATTAAATACAACAATTAAACTTATTTATTTATGAATTTATATAGTTTATTTTAGTACAATTGAATGCTATGATATTTATTATGTTTTTAAAAGTTTTAAGACACTTTTTTCGGATAGAACTAATGATCCGATTACTACAAGTAGGGTATGCTTTCGGTAGAAAATTGCAACTATTTGGTATTTTATTTAGCGCATTTTTTGAATTTCTCAAAAGTTTTTAATTGTGAGAAGAAAAACTACTAAAAAGTAATGGAAAAATAGTGAAACTGCGGTTGCTGTGAATTTGAATTTATATATTTTGTGATAACTTAAGTTTTATTTTTTAGTTTTTAACGTAGGGACAGGTACAATTTGTATCCCATAGATAATTTACACATTTTGTAACAGATTATGAGTATAATATTATATTGTATATATGACTGAGTTTCGAAATTACTCATTTTTCTGATAATCGAAAAGACGAGAGAGGAATGTCCAGAATTTTATTTTTAATCTTTTTTTAACCTTTCTATAACAATTGTTATTTAATACATTTTTCTATAATTTTTGTATAGACAAAGGCAGTTTGAAAATAATTTTGACTCATTACATTATATATATGTATTATATATTTATATTATATCCTGATATATACGTTCTTTATAAATTTCTTCTGAAAAATTTTGAGAAGTATGAATAAGAAAATAAATTTTAAAAAGTTACATTTCAAATAATAGTTAATACTTATAATAATAATATTAATATATTATATTTGGTTGTAAACTTATGAAACTTGTATTGCCATCTAGTGATTTGAACTAAAAACATTATTTGATTTCAAACCGATTATAGAGGTCACTACATTTACTTAAAGGTCGAGAAAAAATATTTTTTACATTCAAAATTTGTATTTATAATTTTTTATATTAGGTTATTTATATTTGTATACTATTAATAGAATATTTATGATAAATAATAAATAATACAAATAATAATAGAATATTAATCAAACATATTACTCTACTTTAATATCAGTACATAGGCATTAACTTGTGTGATTTAATACTATTATTTTAGTATTTTATCATAATAATAATAAACACATTAAAAAATATACAATACATTACAAAAGAAAAAAAATATATATAATACATATCTTTAATTCAATATTCAACTAATAAAAGTGCAATAGTTTTCTAAAAAGAACAGTAAAGTAAAGAAAGTACCTATACAAGAATTTGGTATAAATTGGAATATGTAGTTGGTATGTATACACACTTGTTATACATACTTACGTAGATTATTATTGAGATTAGTAAACTAAAAATAATTCTTAATGTATTATTTAACTGATTTTTAAATCAATTTTGTACGCGCGGTCTTATAACTGAAAATATTGGAGATAACTAGGTAGACTGGTACCTATCAATTATTATATGTATTTAGAAGATTGAATATTATTTAAATGACTCATTTCTCAAGGTATTGGCAATTTGTTATTTATTAAAAATACTGTTTAAATTTAATACTATTATAAAAAACGAATTTAATCGTTTTGTTACTACTACTATAACTCACCAGCCTAATTTGAAAAAAACCAGCGATTATTTTATAATATAACAAACTATAAAAACTGACGTCAAATATAAACCAATACCTAGATAATTTTTAACATTATGCATTTACGCATAAGCCTGTTAGGCCTGGCACCAGGGTGACAAATAATATATTAAATTTTATAAATTATAATATTGATTAGATATAATTTACAATATTTATAATATAAATTATATTTGTTTAAACTAAAAGTTTAATGTTTTATAGTTTGCTTATACAGACACACTTACAAATTGTATATACCATTTAATCAGAATAACTATTCTTTATAATATAACATTATCATCAGAGGTGAGTTTCTCAATAGACAGAGTAGTCACTTGCATAGGGCGGCCAAATGTTTAGTACTTTAATAACATCTATTATAAACTTAAAATTTAAATAACAGGATAGAATTAAGTTGTATTATTCTTTTTTATCAATCTTGGAAGTTTTATATTTATAATTTATATTTCATAACAATATTGTATATAAATTATAACTAATAAATAAAAATAAAATCGTAAATATTAATTGCATAGAAAAGACAATATTAATAGATAACATCTGCCACGAGTTTCGGTTGTGGTAAACTGTACCATGTTATACCATGTTATACTATAAGTATAACATACGATTATATGTATACTCAAAACTATATATACTCTGTCCCAAATAAGAAAGGTATAGTTTCGCGTATGTATACTACAGAAAAACCGCAGCCGAGTCAACAATTCGATTCACGCATCCGATCAATGCCGACATATCACGAATTTATACTTTTTCGAGTAGAAATGATGGTCTGATTAGAACAAGTAAGGTATGATTTCGGTTGAAAATTATATCTACTTGCTACTTTATCTCAATTTTCGAATATCTCAAAAGTTTTTCTTTGGGAAAAGAAAAACTATCGACAAATAACGGATTAACGGCAAAATTGACGAAATTCATAATTTTGACGAAATTGATTTTAGATTTTTATGATAAATATAATGCTATTTTGCATCTAAGGATTTTTTTTTGAGTATTCGCATAGACACACTACATACGTGGTCAAATTTTGAAATTTTAGAATTTTGGATTATCAGTATAATATATTGTATTTTATCGAGTTTTGGTCAGAATTTTATTTTGGAATGCAATATCATTGCATTCAAATCTTAATTATAATAAATCACTAATTCAAGACTAAAGGGACGAAGTAGGAAAGTTCGAATTCGACCTTCCGGCTTTTTTTTTTTTTAGTTCATATCTCATGTATAAAATTAAAATATAATTCATTGTAATTGCTTGGTTAATAATAAATTTAAAAATGTATATTTAATAAATTAATTTCTAAAATGCAGAAGAATCTTTAAATATACACTGATATATAACATACAATATAATGCACAGTTCAATAATGACTGTCATAGTAATTTAAAATCTATAGATCATCCAATTGTTGATCGTATAACCTAACTAATACCTTATTATTCGCTAACATTTTAATATAATAAAATACCGTTCAATTAATAATCGGTCATCTGTATTACCGGCTCCAAATTATATTCTCTAATTATAATACTTTAATATAAAAATACGTGCACATATATATATATATATATTTCTACTAATTTTTTTAATGAAAGGCAGCATATTTTATACCTTATTTTATTTTTATGTGTCTATAGCCGTAAAAAGCTAAACCCACTTCTGACCATCATTAGTTTTACACATAATTATTTTAACGATAACAAAATCAATAATTATTGTGATAATTCGTCCAATTCATCTGGACACTTCGCGAAGTCACACTTCTGAACAATTCAGTAGTATTCAGATAAAACGTAATTGATCGCTATTGCAGCCTGCAGGTGTCAAGATAAATTACTAATATAATATAGATGAATAATACTAATTGTAGATCAGGACATTCTTTTTCAGTTAAAATATCTTCAACAATGAAATTGGATAGTTTAAACAACACATTAGCAATATTGAAAAATAATGAGTCTGATGAGATCATCGAAAAATTTTCACTGCAAAATTGTATAATCATTATATTATATTCATTTTATATTTTATTATTATGTAAGTAATTACATATAGATAGGTGGACAACTACTGTTAGATGTTTACTATTAAAAATATTTTAATAATTAATTGTTTAACTGTGTAAGTTTTGTTTAAAATCTTTAAATACAATCATATTTATATATATATATAATGAATAGTAGATACATAATACATACCATTGATTATAATATTTAAAGTACTTACATAATATTATTTATAATCAATGATATTACATAATTTTTATTATATTAATATTAAACTATATACATTTGTATTTTAAGCGTTGATATTGTAGTTATTATTACCCCTAACAGATCTGGGGCACCAGGTCATCAAGACTTGAATACAGGGTATATATATTTACATTTCACAAATTTATTTTGAGGATAAATATATCCAAATACCTAACACTATTCACGAATTAAGATAGCATGGACTATTATTTTTTGGCTTAATTCACGATAACTAAGTTGATACAAAAGTCAACTGTTTAAACACACTACAAGCGTTCATTATGATATGAATAAAATAATAAAGTAATCATTATCAATACTTATTAGTAGTTAAGTACCAGTTTAGTATAAATATGCTTTAGTTTATTTAATTTACGAACGTTAATATTAGGTTGAATAAATTGGTTTTTGGATTAACTTAGTTGCCACGAAGTAATTAACAGTCGAGTTTCCATAATTTCCTAATTCGTGACAATAACTTACTTAGCTATAGGCATATTATTAAATGTATCTTAGTATCTATCAATAATTACGTTATATATATATAAAATAATAATTTAATATTCAAATTTTTTGTTGAAATCTATATACCTACCGACTTTCTTTTCCACACAAATTTTAAAAATATAATATGTCTTTATAGACTATAGAGGTATTAATATGTATTTTTTTTTAAGAAATACTAATATAGATAATATAGCTTAATATAGTTAATATAATATAATTAATTGTTATTCATTTGAATAAGGTTTTAATTAAACTATATTAAACATTCCCTCCCACCATCATTATAATTTTTATAATTTTTATATTATTGATTTTTTTAAAGTACCTACCTATCTATGTGTTTTATAGAATTTAAATAATTAATATATAATGAAAAGGAACGAATATAATCATTTTTAATATATTAAATCCATAAGTTTTTAAAGAATTTTAAAATTATAAAAGTTCACTTATAAATTAAAAGTCATATTTTATGATACACTGACTTTATTTAATATCCACCAATATTTTAATAAATCTAAAACTAAAAAAAAAAAAAATAATAATAATAATAAATAAATAAACAATATTTATAATATAAGTAATAATTTAAATCACGTTTTATATAATATTTTTCGTTTAAATCGGCTTATTTTAATAATAAACAAATTTAATATTAGTATTAGAAGTCTGTAAAGCTTTTTCTGCGATTATCCTCATGGTTGGGTTGTCTATTGAATGTCACTGGTCTATAAAATACTGTATCGCCTTTCTTCCAGCCACGTGCTGCAGTGTTATAGTTACTCAATGATAAATAGTCTTTATATGACGGAAACTGAACTTTCTTCCGTTCATTATTATCTAATGATATATTACCACCGGGCGATGCTGTAAATTAAAAATATAATATTATAATAACATAAAAAAAAATTATAATTCACTAGCATAATATATAATGTTATATGACAATATAAAATTAGAAATTTTAATTTTTGTTAGGGTTGTTTACATGCGTTTTGGGTATGTTGGAATATTATTTTTGTTTAATTTATGACTGAATTTCACGAACGTGCAAAAACAATTGTCTTATTCATCTTGCCTGGTACTTTAGATGCAGTATAATTATTATTATGATATTCTCGTTGACGTTCATCAGATAAGCTTTGTTTTTGTGCGAATAACATACTTGATTCTAAGCTGTCTGGTGTAGCTAATTGCCTAATAGTCTGAAATTTCATGTCGTTTCGTAAATCGAATGGCAAAATATCGTCAGTATATTCTGATCTGTCACCATATTCTGATCTATCAGTGATGCCAGATTTGTCTGCGTAGTCGGATCCATCGATAAATTCAGATTTATTGTCATCAGTTACATCATGTTGCTCTTTTGTTTCATACACGAAACTTCTAGTTTCAATCGTTGTGTCAGCAGTGTAATAGGAATTTGACTCTTGACAAGTGTTAAGTAATTCATATTGCAGTCCATGATTGTTATCATTCGACAATGGTTGCGGATCATCATGTAAATGTTTTATATTTTCGCTCAATGGAATACTTTCTTCAAGCTGCAAATATCGCATTACGGGTCTATTATTGTGTTCAAACGTATCGATCAGTGTTTTGACGGGAAGCGATTTTTCTTGTATTATGGTGTTAGTTTTTGTTTCTGGTTTGTTACCTTTAAAACAGCTTGGAGATTTTAGTGAACATCTACTTTCACAACGATTTGGTTCAGTGTAAATATTTATATTTGGCATATACTCTTCATATGTTTTATGCGCTTTGGGGACATACACATCAAAATTATTGAATTTCGGTTTATCATCTTCGTTTATCTGTAATGTAATTTTCATTTTTTCATGTTCGTTTTCTTTGGGAAGCTCTATTTCATTTTTATTTTCTTCAGTAACACTTTCTGACCTATAAATTCCACTCATTCGGTCTAATCCAGGTGTTGATCTTGGCGTAAATTCAACTTTATGAAATTTTGGTTCATCGTAGTAAGCATGGGTAGTAGCCGGGGATTTTGGAACTGGTGTTAAAGTAAGTGAATTATCTTTATTTATGGTAAAAGTGGTAGAAGATAAATTTTCTGATACTTTAGGCGTCAGACCAGTTGAGCAAATTGAAGCTCTATTCAATAAGCTAACTGGTGAATTTAGAGTGCCACGAAATATCTGTTCCAATTTAACCGATCCTACAAGCAGCAGAAATATTAAAATAAATAAATAATTTATATAATATACGTACCATAAGTTGGTGGTTGCTGTCTGTTACATTGTGTATTCCAGCCTCTAGGTATTTTAGGCATATATAAATCTTGGCTATTTTTAGGAGTAATAGTTCTCGTTGGAGTTGAACAAACAGTTGCTCTAGAAATTCTACCGCCATCTTTAAGTGCTTCTAAAGCACTAGAAGTTGGAGCGACAATGTAGCCTCTAGGAGGAAATATGGGAGCCACATCTTGAAAGGCTGACTCAACGGATCCCGTTTCTAATGCTGCCTCCCATGGTGATTTTATCAATCTTAAACGAGGTTGTATGAATCTTTGCTAAGAAGTAAATTTATTTTATTTTATAAATACCAACTTTGATCATGTGTCGCAAGTTTCTTTTATTACGTTATGAATACTTACTTGAATTTCATTCATTTTTTGTATATTTTCTGCTCTCATTGTGCCTTGTTGATGAATAGTAGTGTTATTACTATGATTTGTAATTGAAGGTTCAGATAAACTTGGTGAAATAGTTTTAACATTATGCTCATCCACTACCCAATTTTCAGACCGTTTACGCCTCTTTGCAAATAATGCAGCTCCTTAAATGTTACATTTATAAATTATAATACGTAATAAAGTGTATAATTAATGTGTATAAACCTTTTCCTTTTGTAGCGTTTAAGTCCTTAACTAGATCAAAACAGACTTCTGGACTAAGACAAGGTTCAATATTTTCACCAAGTTTTCGTAATGTTTGTAAATCTTGTACTTGCCCTCTTGGATCCATTACTAATTTTAGTATTTGCTTTGATTCTGAGTTCTAATATAAAATATTCATAAACAATAAATATCCTTATAATAATGTTATTTAATTAACATATTTACTTGATCAGTCGATTCATAATTTTGTTGGTGCATGCCAAGTGGAAAATTAGATGGAATAGGACCTTTACCTTCTCCTAACCATAAAAAAAGCAAGAGTAATTTAAATTATAAAAATAATTAAGAAAATATTTGATGTTATAGAAATATTCATCACCTTCATGAACCCATTTAACCGATCGTTTTTTCCTGTTAACATACATGGATTGTCCTTTACTCTGCTGGTTACTAATATCACTTAATGAGCTAGATATACGACGAGCCAATTCAAATTGTTGCTCTACAGTCGGGTGATCTGGACCATAAAAACTACTACTGGCATACATTTTCCCTAAATTTATTAATAAATATAAGTTATAACGTAATACATTTATATTAAAAGAAGAAGATATACTATTTTTTGATGGAGTCACTTCGCCAGAATCTGTAGCTGGTTTAAAAATTTTATCTAAATCAACTTGTTTGTGACTTAATCCATCATCAGCATTAATTTGTCTACCATCCGTGTCCTATAAAATAAATTATTATAACTGTATTAATTTATATAACTATAAACTCATTTTTAGGTAATAAATGCTCATAAATTCTAAATATTATTGTATATCAATAAATATATTGCATTTTAATAAGATTAATTTATAAAATAATTCAATCAACTTATTGATTTTGAAATATAAAGTTATTCAAATACTTGTGGCCTGATTTTTAGGACAAACAACAGATATTATTTGATGAATAATATATAAGCTCTGTGACGACAATGGCAAACCCCCAAGAACGTGATTATATATAGAGCTCAAAAAATTCATTATTGGAGCAACTGGTGAGCCAATTTGGACAAGTCACAACAACTAACAAATATTAATTGTCGGATTAAACTAAAGTGTGAATCATTAAGTTAAATCGTATATTAATGATTGTTAATAGAGCATGTAGATGTCTATATTATTGTAAAAATAGTTGCATATATTAGTTATTGTCTGTTATTTATTAGAATTAATTATAACCATTCATAATTGTTTCTAAGTTATAATATATTATATTACTAGTACAATATTGAAAATTACTTAACACGATCAACCAGACATAAATTATCCATTTTGGCACTAGCTCATTAACCATTAGCCTATACATATATAACTACATTTCACTTTTACTAGACAAGATGAAAGTAGGACTAAAAAAGTAACACATACATTGCATATTTTTATTCTTACATTTTATCGATAATAAATTGTGAAGATTACTTTATAACAAAAACCAATGAATAATATTATATTATTATTTGAATATTAAATTATGATATTTAACGGCGAAAAGTACAAAATTTACACATATTAAAAAACTTTAATTTAGCAGTATTAAAAATAATAATATTAAAGTCTATGTAGGTATATAAAAATAATAAAAACAAAATTAGTTAATATTGTTTAATAATAATACCTATCAAAAATATCAATAGTAACAGTATTATATTATATTATTTAGCGATATAATTAAAATTGTAAAGTAATGTGTAATATATAATTATAAATTTTACATTTACTAAAGCATATTTGTAAATATTTAATATAGTTTATACATAAGTATATATAATATAAAAAATTAATATAAAGTATCGTTTACCATATGTTTACGTTAAAGTGCGTTAATGCAATTAATGATGACAATTTTAGTGAAGAGTAGTGTATATGTGCAAGTGCATCTTGTAAAATTGTGTTTAAATTATCGGTCCGAAAGTTGAAAGTTTAAACAATATATTATTAAGAAATAAAATGATTATTTATAGGTATTTATGAAGAATTGAAGAGTGATTGACTAAAAATTGACTATAAACTAACGATACTATATTAGTCGTATAACTAGAGATGTATTGGTAAATAATGTCTTCAGTATACACCTTATTTTTCTCAAAATTACATTAAAAAAAAAAAAAATACTTGAAATGATTATTAGGACATTATGAAATTAATTTTTTTTTTATATTTTAAGTCAAATAATTAGTTTTTATCCTTAATAATTATATATAATAACTTTAAATAAATTATAACTAGAACTCTACAATTTATTGAATGAGAACTTTTTTTGTTTTAAAATTTTTTAAATTTAAGTCGTAAAGGTATATAATATATTTTATACATGAATCAATTAATAAAAACATAATACCTTATATATTTATTTAAATTAATAAAATAGACTTAATATTAAAATTATATACATTTAATGGCAATATTAAATGTATAACAAATTTATAAATTGTAAAATATTATGGCTGTATGGCCATATACCTACCGTATACTTATAAAATTATTATTTATACTGCGTATACGTACTTTTATACAAATATTATTATGAGTATACGCCTTATACTTCCGTATATACTTCAATACATCATTGCGTATAATTAAACAAAGGTTAGAATAACTATTGCATATTTCAATATTCAACTATAAAGATTTATACTTAGATAATATGATATTATAATTAACAAAATGAGTTATTTTTTGATAAATTTAATTTTATAAGAATTATTTTTAAAACAAAGATAACTTATACATTATAATTGGATTATTTATACTTATCTTTCATATAAATCATAAAATAAAATAAATCTACTGTGGTATAAAACTGAGATTTTTGTTGAATGCTATTGAAAATAATATATAGCTACACATAGGTTTACTGTCTTAGTATATCTTGCAGAATATAGCAAAACCATAGCTGAATCATTTAAATGCACTTTTATTATCATAGTTAGATTAAATTTAATACTTAATCATCTATATATTAATAAATAAATAAATATACATACAAATTTAATGTCAATCAACTAATCAACTTCCTCATAAAGTATCGATATTTGATAATAATACTTTTTATAATGTAAAGAAATTTAAATTAAATATAAAAAATATAAAAAATTTTAATTTCATTTAGTTTGACTGACAATATGAAACTACAATACTTATTGATGCTAAATTTAAATGTTTAATGATACATTTTTATTTTATATAGGTGTCAAATAAAAATAAAAATATATGCCATGTATTATTAAATATATTTCATAATATTTATTTCGACGTTAAGTTTTATAATTGTATCATTACCATAACTTATAAAATTATACCACAGTTACATTATAAGATAGAAATAATTAACTATAGAACAAAATGTTTTTTCTCAAGTGTGAAAACTAAAATAGTTATTTTAAGCAAATTAAATTCCGAGATATTTTTTTAGTTAAAAATTAAAAACATTAAAATGTTTTCTATAATTAAACAGTCCAACAGTTGATAAATATAATTTTATATAGTTATTATTACTTAATATTTGACTTAAAAAATAATAATATTGATCTACAAATACAATAAGCTATAATATTATATTATAATATGATATAGGTAGGTATACTCTTACATTTTAAAATTAAAATTTTTGTTTTATATTTCACCTAATCTTGCATAGAGTTTAACATTATAAACCAATAAAATATAAAATTCAATTAAGTGATTTTTTCATCACATTCATGAAATATCTCAATTTATAAAAGGTAGGTATAATATTCAAATCTATGATTTCACAAATTTAAAAAGTTTCTTGAATATCACTATTATAATCATTTTTTCCTACTTTATATAATTAATTTTGGAATTTTTCTAGAAAACTTAAAAAAAAAAAATTATATTATAAGTAATCTGAAATAACTTCATAATAATAATATTATACTTTTAATTTACCCTCTGAAATAAATACGTGCCTTTGTGGACACTAGTTTACTTTAATGATATAATTAATATAACTTATATATATATAAATATATGAAATAGTCATAATTTCTCTTCCTTGGCCATAAATACAAATATGTCACAATTCATTAAATAATTGGAATAATGAAGCATAATATATTATATTTATAAAAACTAAATTACCTTTTGAAATATTTAAAATTGTAATCAATGTTTTAGTATATATTACAAGGTAAATTAGTATTATTTTTATCGTAATTGGTATTTAGTATCAAATAAAAGTTTACTCAGACTGTGGGTGTATTATATGTACTGCTAGATTATTCCAAAGTTGTGCCGTAATAATTTAAAATCTAACGTATGTTACTTCTATAATCAATTCAATGAATAATTTAATTCTGCACACTCCTAATAATTTGTAATCAATTAAAATTATACGCCAATTTGTGCAAAAGAAAGTCCATATTATAATTTATAATTTATAAATGATAAAATGTAATAAATATAGTACTCCAAATATGTGCTAATTCATTAGTTATTTTGTGATTGGTTAATAATATTATGTGCAAATAAATAACAACATATTTAAAAAAAAATTTAATTTTGATAGAATTAAAATATTTTAATATTGTACATAATATAACACTATAAGTAAAACACTGTATCTGTTGGGTAATTTATATAGAGCTCATATTATATAAATAACTGACATTAAATCGATAACAATATAAAACGTATATCATAACCAAACCTAACGACCCACAAATGGACAATAGGTAATAATAATATGCCCATAAGGACGTAACTGAACTGGTTTTAAAAATATCATTCTAAATAATTATTATTTTAAATTTCACTTGGATATATCGAATATTATATGATGATAATATTATCATTGAAATATAATTATCAACATCGAAATGTATCTTTAAATTAAAAAAAAAAAAAGAAATACCGTGTTCGTCATATTAATTAATAAGCGTTATTATTTATCATGGTGAACAAATTTCACCAGAAGGACATATGCCCATCTTGGCACCCCGTTGACACGCCAATAGAGTAATATAATTGCATTCAAAGCTCTTTAGCTAGAAACTGTTAGAATGTTTTATAGATATAGTTTAAACCTATCTCTTCTATCTGTTATACCTGCACATTTTTGACACTAATCACATCGTTTGTGACAACAATCTTCGGCAATTGTTTTCTATCTATACTGCCATACCAACCGGCAGCGTTCACTGATTTCCAGGTCTTCATAATTTTATTAAGTTACGTATATACACTCACGGCTCGCCGAAACCGACTGTGGACAGCACTGCTAAAGCCCTAAAGGGTGCACAAATTGTAACGGATCGTCATTGCCCCTTCCAGTGTTGTTTTACAGTTTTCATCTTCAACTGGCACAATTTGTTTATTTTATTTCGCATGATATTTTAAACATTCAACGTTACAGACGATGTGGTGTTATTAAACAAGTTATTCGGATGGACACAGCCGATAACATTACGAATACATCTACCGGGCATCGGTCCAGATTGTGTGGGAGCTCTGTAGTAGAGCTGACTGACTATCTGGCTCAAATACAATTTCAAAAAGAAGACAAGGGTCATTTAAACTTAAAATTTCGCTGTAGTCATCATACGTATTATGATATTACACTTATGATACATGATTTTATACGACTACTGCATTCAAATAATAAAACTCAGACAACTAAGTGTGTGTGCATTGTTTGTTAAAATTATGCGTTTTTTTTTTACCAGGAATTAATATTATTGTTTTGTCAAAATAGCAAATACAGAAAACAGATGGATGGACAGATGAATAAAATTACATTAAGTTATTAAGATTATTTACTTTTGTGGAAAAATCTAATGTATAATTGATAAACACGTCAATTAACCTACTGCATATTATTATAGTAATTATTAAAAATTCATTAAAAAATGGAAGAAGATTACCTACAATATAATTTTTCAAATAAGTGTTGATTACAAATTAATGTATCTATTATTATAATAGTACTAATTATGTTTAATATAATAAGCAAATTAACAATGTGTTATATAGTTTCATTAAATCTTAAGAAGATCACATAATATATAATTCAAATTTTATGTAAACCGATTCTATTAATTTTGAAATAGATAACAATAATTGTAATTATTATATCACTACCTATATTATTATGTTTATTATTTAAAATTCAAAATAATATAAATTTATAAATTCATTTAAATATGATAATATCACATATTTTTGTATTATGATAAGCAGATCAATTATTTAATAAATTAACATACTTAATCGTTAAAATATATATATTTAGTTGTTATTGTCAAGTTATTTTAACATAAATTCATAATTATTTACCAGCGAGGTGACTATTTCACCTTTTTAATTTTGTTTTTTTGTTTTATGGTAAGTGAATGTTTTAGTAATACAGATAAGATAAGAAACAACTTGTGAACTATTTTAATTGAATTAAATGGTTTGTTTTATGGATATTAATTACGAAAATTTGTGTTTTAATTATCAAAAATAACCTAAAAATAAAACATTCAAGTTTTCTAAAAATCTACGATATGACAGGACCAGCATATAAGTTATTAAATGGGAAATAATTATATTTATTTAGAATCTTTAATAATGAAAATAAGAGACGAAATATGATTATAAAAACTTAACATAAAAACGTATGCTATCAATTAAAAAAGTAAAACAATGATACATTTTTACAGATTCCTAATGAAATTTAAATGTTTACTAGATACTAAATTTATTTAACTGGACCGTACAAAAGTATATTTATTAAATTAACACGCGCGCCACTTTTAATGAACCACTTACCAATGACACTCGCCAGATTTTTTGAGATAAACTAGTTAAGAATTCTTTTTTTGTCGAGTCATAACGATCAGAAGGCCTAAATCCTCTTTCAGACACAATATTGCTACGATTCTTCTGCAAGTTGACCCTTTGGCTTGAATCCATCATATATGGAACAATATTAACCGTTAGGAATCAATAAGATGCAAAGGTAGGAAGTCAAATTCGATTTAAAGTACCGGTAAAAGGATAAGGACAAACAGTTAAATATATTTACGTAGATGTAATACAATTTTGGGAGAAAATCAACAAAAGGCGCTTACATTTTGATGACGACAGCAGCGACCGAACTCTCGACACAATCAAACTAGCGAACGGACTTGATCGGATAGTCGTTATTCGTTACCTAGGACTGCATTCAAATTGCCGTACGAGAAAATATTTTGGAAATGAACCAGGAAAACGGTGTGATCTTAAAATATCATGGTTCTACGAGCCAAATACAATAGATAGTGTGCTACTACTCAGATTTCGGTTCTAATTGATATGGCGATAATAAAATAAAATGCATGTAACAAAACCCTAGGTGTGATTGATAAAATACACATGACAATACAATTGACATGGATAATTTTAAATTTTAAATGTTATAATAACTTAATATATAGATCAGTCGACAGTCAGTCATACATTTTAATTGAGAAATAAATTAATGTCATAGTCTACTTTAATTTTATCATTTTATTTTTAACTTTAACATAAAATTACATTATTAATCATTTGTAATAATTAATCTTACCCAATTACCTAATTAATATGATTTAAATAGAATGTGTTATTGTAACGTAATTTTTGTTAAAATACTTATGTATTAAATATTATGATATTATTTTTAGTAATTATTTATTAAAAAAAATAAAATTTAATAATTAATTATAATTATCTACTTTTAATAATGTTATTTATTAATTTACAAATATAGCAGACAAACACAATATTGAAACAGAACAAAGAAATTAATTTTAACTTACATAATTAGGAATATTAAGTAAATATAGAAATATTAAATTTGAAGTATTATCGGGTAAATTTTTAATACTATTTTTAGTTTTAAACTTCAGTGTCATGATATATCATAAAGTATTAAAAATAAATACTTTATCCGTTTTCGTTTTTTTAAGAATCAAAATGAATAAACGTTTTGATCGTAAACATGAATTTAAAAATCTCTTCAAAATTAAGGGTTTAATAATATCAATGATATTTGTTCTTAATCCTTAATTTATATTTGTATTACTTATTCTACTATGTAGACTATAAGTCTTATGGTAGTCATAGTTTATTTAGCTATAAACACAATTTTTAGTATTTCTTACTAATATATGATAAATATTTAGACAAATATTTTAACTTACTTTTCTCTGGATATTTCCCAATTCTACATTCATATCTGGTTGTTCCCCAATCTAAAATAAACATAAAGTTTCCAATAAAGTAAATAACATTATAAATATATGTATATATTTATAAGTTACATATTAATTTATGAATATAAAATTTTATATTACTTTTAAGTCATTCCAAAGACATATAAATTTTCGATTCTCCCATGTAGTGTCTTCAGAAAATGGTTTCTTGTCTTCAGATTCATTATAAGATGAATAATCACCACCCTCCTATTAATTAGATAATGTACTGTATTACATATAATAATAAATAACATAATATTTAGAATTTTTTTCAAAATTAACAAATATAAATATATATCCAATATTTTATTAATTACGAATTAAAATGTGTTTTTTTTTTTATAATACAATAAATAATACATATATAACATTTATTATTGTTATATTTAAAATACTACTTACAGAAGTTTTTTTAGATTGGTCAATAAAACATAAATCTCCTTTTTCTTCAATTTCAGTAATTATATCTTTTAATGTTTTTTTAATGCCTTCCTGATGAATTTCATAACTTTTCATTTGTTTACTTGATGTAAAATTATTAAACTGAAATATTTTAACGTTATACTATTAAATATATAATTAAAATAATTCATAGTTAGTAAAAATTATAATTGAAATGAGTACAGATAAAAAACATAAAGAGATTAAGACTGATGTAGAGATAGTTAAAAGAAATAATTGATGAAAGAAAATTAGTTATGGATGAACAAGAAATAGTAAATAGTTTTATAGAGATATAGACATGTAGTGTGCTACTTCATATTGTTACTAAGTTAAAGTGAATTGATATCTTTATGATGATAAATTAAAAAATAATAAATATTCATAATACATACAATATTATGTTCAATAGCTATGTATTAAGTACAGTAATACAACACATATAAACAATTTTACATAAAAACTAAAAAAAAAAATTTCAATATTTCTGTTGCTAATTAAAGATAAATTATAATAACTAATAAATGCAGTACCTACATATAATAAAAGATTCAAAATTTATTGTAATAGAATGATAAATGATTAACGATATTTAGTATTGTTTTTTAATCAACATATTTTATATTATTAAATGTTATGTAATTGTTGGTCATAGACATATAAGGTGACAAGAAATTAGTGTTACAAAAATTATAAAATAATCAAATATAAAATAAAACATACCTTTATTGTTGATGGTTCTACAAATGCACATTGCATCATTTCGACTTTTTCTTTACGTTGTCTATCAATATATAAATATAACAAAAAAAATAGTACTAATCAATAATTAATTATTAACTAGAATATTATTTATTTATAATTATTAAAACAAAACAAAAAGCGGGAACGTCAATTTAGGATGTTCCTCCTTTGTTCTTTCGGTCCTCAGAGAAATTAGTGGTTTATTATAATTATTAAAATTTTAATGCAATGATATTGTATTAGAAAATACGATTTAAGCGAATCTTTATATATTAAAATTCAAAACAAATTTCAAATCCCTACGATCAACATTCAAGGAGTTATTATTTCATTATAAAAATTTCAGTCACAATTTTCAAAATATTTTGTAAATAGATTAAATAATATATGAGTAGACATCTATAAGAAATTTCATACCGTTAAACCAAAAACCAAAACTTTACCAAACGTAAATATTACCTATATTAGTATTCAAGAAAATGTTCATGTTCCTAAAATATAAACTCAATTAGTTATCAAGAAACAAAAAAATTTAAAATAACACAAACCGTAATTTTGCCAATTTTAAACCTCTTAAGAAAAAACGTTTGGGAAATTAAAAAAAATAAGCTAAAAAATTATGTAAATTATACCTTAAAAAATTTTTTTATATACACCAGAAAAAATTTTTAGTCACGATTTTTAATATATTTTATAAAAATATTAAGTAGTATATTATCAGGCTTTTATACAATTTTCAGTCCGATAAACTCAAAATTGTAATATTGTAATATTAATTTTTTTTGGAGACAAGTTCATAATTCTATAATTAGCCAAAAAATCAATTAATCTGTTCTTAAGTTATACCACACGTCTTGTATATTACCAATATTAGTTCTCAAAAAAATTTTCAAGTCCCTACAATCGAAACTCAATTAGTTATCACTAAATAAAAATAAAAAATTATGAAAATCGTAGTTTTGCCTATTTTTGGTAATTTTTCTTCTCTTAAAGAGAAACTTCTGAGGTATTCGAAAAATGAGCTTCATAAAATACCAAGATGATACAATTTTCTACAGATAGTATACTGTCTTTGTGGTTATCGGACTATTAGTTCTACCAGAAAAAATGTTTACATACATAAAACATAATATTGATAAAAAAAAAAATAAAAAAATAAAACATGTCTTTGTAAAAAAAAATACATTCTAAAATTTATATATTCTCTAATTGTAGTAAGATAATAGAGTTTAATTTTCAGTTATTTTGAATAGTTGATTCAATATTTTTTATACAATTTTTTTTTTATGTGTATAATAATGATTAAGTTTGTTATATTTACAATATAATAATAAATCGCATATATAATATATAAGATATATTTGTCACAATTAAATTAATATAAGTACAGAGTAATTAAAATATAAGGCTAAAAAATAAAAATTACATTAAAAACGTATTGAACCAATAAATTGTGTTGGCTTCGATCCTGAAAATAACATATTTACTAAAAATACATTTAATGGATATTAGACTAATAATATTATGAGTCTTTCGAAAAATTTATTATATTATGCGAAATGTAAATATTAACATCCATGTTTTTAAATTTGCAAGCTATTTGTGTTACTCAAGTACTGTAAAATTATTGATTTGTTCGCAAACCACTATTAAATTAACATTAATGGCTCAATTTAAACATTTATTTTAAAAAGCTAATATAAATCAAATATGATATTTACGTATATATATCATGGAGGAAAGAGTAGGTAGAGAGTAAAGGCAACAAAAAATGTATATCGTATAATAGTAGACTAAAAAAGTAAATATTAAAACTTTATTTTTAAAGTTACTTACTGGATTTTATGTTGTTCTGTCTGTTTAGCGCAATCTATTATTTTAGAAACCACCGTCGCTCTACCACCATGTGTTCTCCCACAATCGATTGTTAATCTTGTTTTCTGAAAGGAATACACTATTGTAACTTCTATGTAATAAAAATATAAAAATAAACATACGCACCAGATGTATTTTTTTAATTTTTTATATTCTCATTATACACACATATATATATATATATATATATATATATTACATACCTATTATATTATATATTATACAAACAGATTCGTAAATAATAAATTCATACGCGCTCATAAAAATACGACACAACAACTTGATGATTTATGGAATAGTATGGGTATTGACTTAGAATAGCGAATTTCTCTTACATTTCGTATCGGTATCGATCTGGCAGCTGTCCACTGAGCAGAACAAGACCAAACTAATATAACTGAATAAAAAAAACTAAACTATTCTTTACGAAGTACAAGACATTTTCATTTAGAGTTTATTTATAAGCAACTTGCTGGACATGCCTAACTATAAATATATAGGTACATTATAGTTTTTGGGAATTAGTAATATATTTATTGTAAAACCACAATATACACTATCTGGTTTCGTATATAATATATATAAAATATATATATATATATAATAATTACTAAATACTCATAAACAATAGTTTATAATGTTTACACACTTGGTTATATTATATAATTGATAAATGTTTTTAATTTATATATTACAGTAATTAATCAGAATTTAATTATTTTATAAATATGAAATAAGTGTGATACCAATGTGCGATGCATTTATTATTTAGACATATAATTACTATTATGATTATATTAATAATACTTTATTATATGATTTACGTAAATTAAAATTATTATATGTTAATATCATAATTATAAATTTAAATTTAAATATAATATTTCATTGTTTTAAACAATTTTGTAACTAATTTATTATAAAATAGTCTATGAAATATGTTTTTTTTATTAATTAATTAGAGAGACATAATAAATAATAATAAAAGTAAGTATATTAAACGAATCGCCTATCGTATTTGTATAGGTTATAATTTGAATTTATTTTTGTTTAATATTTTATATGTAAGGACAATTAAAATCGTTTTAATTATTCTATGAAAATATAGTTAGGCATGCAATTATTTAATTGATATTATAGGTATAGAATTATACTATTGGGACATGCATGCAAATATAAATTTTATTTTTGAAATAGAAAAAATATTTTTATAAAGTGTACAATTTTTTATTTTGCTGAAATGATTTATTATATGCAAAAAATATACAAGTAGGCACTATATTTACTTTTTTTAGTCTTATAAATATTATATGGATTTATATCGCACAATTTGACAACGACGAGTTTTGTTTTGTATAACTATTATGTTTTACGTAAAATTTAATTTGAATAATAATAATAATACTAATATAATAGATATTATCTCAATAAAACTAAATGTATTGTGCGATGATTGTTTTCGCATTATTTTAGCGAAGTAGAAACATTTCGTAAAATTAATTAATTTCAAATTATTCCAAATAGAAAGATACTTATTGGCAGATGTGAGCATTAATCTGCGAATAGTTTCATTGAGTAAATAATTATTGATATAGCTTATTATTGGGATAAAAAATAAACCACTATAACGGGTAGAACAAGGAGGTTCTTTAAAACTAATTAATGATAATAAGGTAGTAGAGTCAATTGTACCAGATAATAAATCCCTTATGAATTTAAGATCAGCATTATTTACTTATGATCAGTCAGTGAAGATAGACATGAGTTGGATAGTAATAGATTTATAGTCATATTTAAAATTAGGTAATTTTGAAACAAACCTTGTAAAGATATTGATTCTGAACCCTTTCTAGTAGAATATTGTTCTTTAATTTATTCGTTAACACTAGTGCTAAAATACTACGAACCGTTAATGTCTTTATCTATTGGTGAATATTTAACAAGAAATTTGTGTTTGATTTAATTAATTATTAATAAATAAAAAAATTATCCTATATATATTAAAATAACTTGTTCCATTTAAAAATATGAATATTTGATATTAATCATTATTAATTTTAATAATTATATGCATAGTATAGAAATTTAATAAAAATATTTGTTTAAAAATTAATATGCAATTAAAATCAATTTTAAATATTGTAACTATATGTATATTAAAAACAGCGTAATACATTTTGAAAAATATGATTACAAAATATATGATACAAACAAAATAAATCTATAGATTTTAAGTATTTTTAATTAACTTAACAATATGATATTATTAAACTAGAAAAAAAAAATACAATTTGATTTTTCTTCTAAATAATAGAATACTACAATATAATTTTCATTATATTCCAATACAAATGAAATATTAAACAGAATTCTAGAAATATTTCAAAAATATTAGCTAAACTGTACACTAGCGTATCCAGACCGGAAAGCTATGACGATACGTGCCATTTTCAAGATTTAGTTCTTATTATTCAATTTCCGTTGAATTTAGAATACGCTATTTTATGTGAAGTTCTAACCATTTGCGTTCTGAGAAATGGTAAAAAATATCATGGTAATGTGTGAGGGAAAAAATGTAAGTGTGTGGCTCGAAGATAAGAAAACAAGTTATTCCTAAACGTCTTCATGTTTATCGTAAAAAATTGTGTGAAATAAACATCGATCTAATCAATTCATTATATCTAATATAAAAACCAACATTATTCCAGTAAACCCACCTCTTTCTTTTAAGATCAATACGTAACAATCATTTACGGTTTAAAATTTTATTTTTTTTTTTTAAGCACAAAAGGTAGCCTTTAGTTTAATAAATAATATACCCAGTTTCACGTAACCTAATTCATTATTTGTAAAATCCAAAACATAATCTTCTACCAAAATTTTAATTAGGAAAGTGGTAAAAATAGTGAATTAAAATAAAATAAAATGATTCGACTTTCAAACATAGCTTTTAAATTCGTGTATGATAATAATTAGGATTAATAAGATATTATTATAATATTATGCATATTGTCTAAATAAATACTATATTAATGTAAAACATTAAATAATTGTACCTGTTTGATAACATCATATTAATAAAATAATGTAAAATAATATTCATACAATTATTTCTTTTATATTTTTATTTGGATGCAATATATTTTATTTTATTTTATATATTATTGTGATTCATCTTCCTTATAATATTGTCATGCGCAGTTATTTATTTAAGTTTGATTATTCAGTCCTTTCGTTTTCTTCCGATTATTTTCAATAACTCAACTTATATCACGTTTATACAAAACTAAAAGAGTTTTATTACGTTTCTCTGTTATAATATAAAACAAATATTAAATGTTATTAATAACTCTTCAAACATACTTATTGGATTTTATTTTTCTAAATTACAATAAATGTAATATTTATTTGTATCAAAATACCTATTTAGTACTGTATATATATATATTTTTTTTTTCAATTATATTTAATATTTATACTATATTAAGACATATACGAAAAAAAAAATAATCCTACAATTGTATGTAAAATTATGATAATATTTTTTTAAATTCTTGAAATTTCATATAATATTTAGCCACCTTTTTTATTGATCTAGTAGTAGTTATACTCGTGTTAAATAAAAAAAATTCTATAATATTTATGATATTTAAATATATTTATTTATATTGTCTATTGATACTAGTAATTTAAAACAAAATTTGGTAATAATATATTATTACGCAATTAATACCATCTATGTGATAAAGTATAAATTATATAGAATTAATTTTTTATCTTACAATAATTGTTTTATCTAGATACTTAAAGGTATTATATATTTTGAAATGATACAAATAATTTAATTTAAAGTAAACTGTATAATTTGTATTATCTTTAAAACCATATTGACTGTATTATGAAATAACTTTAGACTACAAACATTTATGAGTATAAACTTATAATTAAATAATACATAGTAAATTGTAATTATTGATATTTTTTTAATTATATAAAGTTCGTATATATTAGGTATTTATATTATGAACAATAAAACAAAGGAATGTTTGTTAATTCCATTTATATTTATATAGAGTAGTTATAGACTGATAAATATTATATGTACAACTATTTTATATTTCTTGATTATTTTATTAACCTAACCACTTTTTTATATTTTACCAAGTATCAATAATATATTACATTTAAAATTAATGTAAATTTAAACATAAATATCGAGAAAACTAATACATAAAATTAAAATAAATATTATTTATATTTATGAGAATAACAAATTTAGATAGTAGTTATTAAATTCCCTTATTTTTAAAAATCCAAGTGTTATATAATATGTTTTATAAACATTTTGGAAATCATAGTATTTATAGTTTTAATAATTATACATTTTTTGAATATAAATTATACTTGTAAATTTGTATAACCAAGTTAAAAATTAATGCCTAAGTAGGCTTTAGAAAAAAAAGTTATACTTCACAAACAAATCTGAGTTTTAATAATAAATCTACATTATAGAAGCAGACATTATACTAGTAGATATGTACTAAAATATATTAATATTACAAAAAAACCTTGTATTTTATCATATAAATGTATGTATTAAGTTCTTAGACATAGTTATATTGTATGTTATTTATATTATATTTGATACTCTTTTCTTATGCCAATTTTAACTGTAATGGTCATAAATAAAAAAATTAGTATGCAAAAATTGTCATATAATTTTATATTTTTATTTATCTATATGTTCATTAAACCATAGCGTAATACGTCACTAGGTACTATCAATTAATATTATTGGAAATGTTTATGGAAAAAATCAATTTTTTATGAACTAATAAAATATATCAAATGTATAACTATTATATTCAACATGAATTTTAGTAAGTAAATAACATAGATATCTACTATGTGTTTTGCTAATATATCTATGAATAAAATAAAATTATACTCACGTTTGTTGTATATTTTTCATGTTATTTTTTCGGTATGAAATTATGTTAAAGAGATAGATATAGATATAACGATTGAATCAAAACGCATTTATTAAAATTATTTAAATAACACGGATTTCCTTCTTTTAGACCTGATGTATAGTTAAACGCATTTAAGAAATAACACGTATGCTGCATAACAGTCCAGCAACGTTTTCAACTATGGGCTATTTAGAGAACGTGGGCGGAGCTTGTCAAGAGGGGAATATAAAAGTACACTGACTTTAATAATCGACGTCGATATGAATTGTTTGATATAATTTGGTGACAATGTGTAAGTTTTTTAGAGTTTCCACTTACTTGATATAAATGATGCCAAATCAGTAGCAGCATCACAAAAATAACAATTTCCAACTTGATTCCAGTTTTAGCTACATGATTCCGGTCTGATTTCAAAGAACTATAAAAGACAATATCCATACCCTCGTCGTTGGCTTTTCTTTTTTCAGTATTTGAATTAGAGCAGTTACCTAATAATTTAATATTAAAATTACGAAATTTCATATAGTATGTCATATTTACTATTCTACCTACCAATTAAGTTTAAATAATGAAAATTATAACATTAATAAGCAATTAAAAATTAAAAATATTCATTTCCAATGAATAATAATATTAAAATCATATTTTAAAAAAAATAAAAGATATAAGGTATAACTTACAATTAGTAAAATGTGTTCCATTAAATAAGTTAAACCTACAATAAAATATAAGTAATTATTACTAATTATCATATACTATATTTATACAATGTATTTATTTATTATAAATTTAGATTCTGAGCGTACAAGTACAATGGTACAATGGTGTGTGCTTTTCGAAAAATTTTTTATGTCTTTTTGAATAATGGAATAATGGTTCGATTACCAATAATAAGTTATGTAAAAGAAACGTAGAGAATTGCATCTTATTGGTACTTTATTTAGCTGAAATTTCGAATTTTTCTAAAGTTTTTATTTTAGAGTATAAAAATAGAACAATTCACGGATAATAGAAATTTAACGATCTTAGATTTTAAATATTTCATGATAGTTAATTCAATTTTCAACGTAGGGACATTTTTTAAAGTATTAACATTGGTGTTTTAAATATAAGACAACATTTTCGAAATGTTGCGTTAATTGTATGTCCAAACATAGAAATTGGAAATTTTACTAATTTATAATTTTTTCCTAATATAATGTTTAATATAATTTGCAATTTTGAATTTTAGAATTAGAAAATTTAATACGAAAATAATCATACATTATTTAACCGAAAGCATATCCCACATGTAGTAATCGGACAATTATTTCTACCCAAAAAAATATCTTCATGCATAAAAAAAAAAAAGTAAAGATAAGTGGGGATGTCAATTGTGAATGTTCCTCCTTCGTCCCTTTGGTCCTCGGAGAAATTAGTGGATTATTATACTTAAGATTTGAATGCAATGATATTGTGTTAAAACATTAAGTCGTATATGTGTAGACTTTAACAAAATTTTCAAACCAATAAACTAAAAATTGCAGAAAATATTAAACGTTTTTATAAAAAAAAGCCAAAACTCTATACTAAGTCAGAAAATAAACCATTTGTTTCATAATTTTTTCTTGTAATGAAGTTCACCTAAGTTAATACTCATAAAAATTTTCAAGACACAACTGATATGATTACAACTCAATTAATTATCACGAAATTAAAAAATTTAAAATAACACAAACCGTAATTTTGCCGATGTTTTGCCATTTTTTGGTAGTTTTTCCCCTCCCAAGGAAAAACTTTTGAGAATTTCGAAAAATGAGCTAAATAAAGTACCAACAAAATGCAATTCGCTACCGAAAACTTAATCTACTTATGGTAATCGGACCATTATTTCTACCCGAAAAGGTGTCTTCATACATAAAAAAAATATCATAATATTCATTTCTGTTAAAATCATTCAAATTTTAGAAACTTATAAAATAAAGTTGCAACATACGATTTTGAAAATATTTTGTAAAAAGATTAAGTTGTATATGATTAAACTTTGATATAATTTTCAAATCGAAAAAGCAAAAATTACAGGAAATATTAAACATTTTTGTAAAAAATTTAAAATCTTTATATTTAGTCAGAAAATCAATCAATCGTTTGAAAATTTTTTTCTATAATGTAAAACACTTATATTGATACTCAAAAAAAGTTTCAAGTCTTTATGATCAATACTCAAATAGTCACGAAATTAAAAAAAATTAAAATAATGAAACCGTTATTTTTCCGATTTTGAGAATTTTTATTTAAAAGCCTATAAAAAAAAATTGTCAGTAATGATTTTCAAAATATTTTGTAAAAATATTAAGTATTATATGATTATACTTCAACGAAATTTTCAAAGTAATAAATCAATAATTGCCGGAAATATTAAGCATTTTTGGAAAATAGTTTAAAGTTCCATACTGAGCTAAAGAATAAACCAATCCGTTCCAAAATTGTATCACATATGTATATTACCTATGTTAATACTCAAAAAAAATTTCAAGTCTCTAAGATAAAAATTTAATTAGTTATTACGAAATTAAAAAATTTAAAATAACAGAAATCGTAATTTTGCCGATTTTCAACAATTTTTTTGGAGTTTTTCGCCTCCCGAGGAAAAACTTTTGAGAAATTCGAAAAATGAGCTAAATAAAGTACCAACTAGATACGATTTGCAACCGAAAGCATATCCTACTTGTGGTAATTGGACCATTATTTCTTCACAAATAGTTCTAAGTGTCTTCATACATGAAAAAAATAAAAAATCTTTGTAAAACCAATACATTCTTCGCTTCGCTCAGAATCTAAAAAAACATCTTTGTGAAAACAATACATTTCTCGCTCCGCTAAAATGTATTTTATCGGTCACTGATTGATTATATACATATCATAATTGAAAATTAAAAATATTTTTTAAATAATATGTAACATTAGGTATACTCACTGTGTATTGTTGTTGACAGTTAAACATTTTTCACACAGTTTCGTGCAATTTGTACATGGATGTTTATCATATGGACTTAAAGTGCTTATTAATCCATTATTATAAAATAAACTATCGTTAATTGTTGTTATTTCATTAATAATATTCATCGAATAATTGGATCGATGTTTAACTTTTTTCATTACCTAAAATGGTATCACATCGACATAGTATTATTAAATATACATGACTGGTAATAAACCCAGTACCAATGGCTCTGCTAATCAACCGCTATACCTCTTTTTCGTATTGTTTAAATTTCATCTTTGTTTGGTTTTGATTAAAATATTTCTTTTTCGGCATTAATCGCACGGGTGGCTCAGATGTTCCGAAAAATATCAATTGCCATTTTTTTAATAATCCTACAAAAAAGGAATAATATTAATTTGATTAAAAATATTGGTAATGGATGTATCTGTACTATAAATTAAAACATTAAATTCGTTTATAATTTCAATTCATAATATTATATTATTATAAGATAATTGAATATTTTTAAAATGTTACATTGAAAGATGTCAATAATCATTTAGAGTTAAAATTAGACTATTGTTTACGAAAAATTAATTTATATACGAAATAAAAGGAATTTATAATATTGGAATTTATATCTAGTTTGTTGACGAATTTAATATAATATTTAATATTTGATATTTAGCTATATTGTTATTATGTGATGAAAAATAAAAATCATATCGCGTTAATTATTATAGTTATTTAATTTAATTCTCGTAGTTAATTTTATAAATTAGGAGTAAATATATTTCTAAAAATAATAATAATTTTTTAGTATATTTTTAATTGTTAACATTTTCATGTTTCATTTTCTTTACAACGTTCATGAAAACTTTCGAACTTTAAAAAATATATATCTATAACGTACAAATAATTTGATTCTGTATATAAATAGAATTTTATATTATATTTTTCATTAAGGTACTTTTCAAGTCTTAAACCGTTTTTTTTTTTATTTCATCATTGAAAACATTAATTAAAATTGTATAAAGAGATTATACAAATAACTAATAGATAAGTTTATTTGTAAGCTATAAAACTTTTTATATTTTCTAATTATAACATACAAGAGTTAAGGAATGTTTTTGTGAACATAATTATAATTAAAAGTAGAAACGTTATTAAATTCTTAACTTGAAAATGTATTAAAAAAATTATTCAATAAATATTATCTCACCTGGACTTTTAGCTGTAGAATTCGCCATTCTTCTGGTTATGTTCAGCTGCCAATGACCAACAATTTTTTCTCCCCAGTAATGTACGCTTAGGAATGGCCAATCATCAAATGTACTGCTGGTTATATCCAATGGCCTTTCATATAATAACACCGATTTTGTGCCCATTGGTGAAGTTAATACAATTCTTAGATCACCTCTTGGAAAAAATTTCAAAGATATACGACACTGCACGTGTTCCACATAATTTACTGTGTTAGCCGAATCATTTTGACAACCGTCAACGTCCATAGTTATAGATAATTTACTACCTGGTGCAGGATCAATCCACCTGTGTGTTTTTAAAATTTCAACTTATTATGAGTTATATTGTAATAAAATGCATTTTATTTGTACAATGCGAACCTCTGTTTGTTATCTTCTTTAGCCCTACATACTTTTTGAGGGGGAACATTTGTCCATTGTTCTGCCATTGTAACTAGAGCACCTCCATCCATTAGCCCATAACCAAATTTATGGCTCACTAATAATTAATACAACGTGATTTCCAAAATGTTTCAATATTTTTATATGAATTATACGTAATGAAATCTATGATATCATTTATCAATAAAATATGAATCAAAATTTAAGTGCAAAAAATCACAATTATATTATAAACAAAATGTTTAAAATAAATTATTGAACCTATTTTCAGAACTTTAATTTTTGACACTTTCAATTAATTTTGCTACGAACTACGAAGTGTAATATTATTTATTTATTTTTTAACAAATTAACTAAAAAATACGAGTTTTTAAATTTTTTTATTATAATTATTTTTTAAAACTATTTGATAATTAATGAATTATTATTAATTTTATTAAGTTTGTACCTTTTCGATTAACTCCGTTTATTGTCCAACCAGTTTCATTTTGTAAAGGTTTCGTATTAGAAGTCATAACAACTAAATACTGCATATCCCTCCATGTAAGATTACTGTTAGCTTCTAGAGCTAAAGCACAAAGACCAGCAGCTATAGGAGCTGATGCTGATGTA
Organism: Eriosoma lanigerum; assembly: GCA_013282895.1. Classification (NCBI taxonomy): domain Eukaryota; kingdom Metazoa; phylum Arthropoda; class Insecta; order Hemiptera; family Aphididae; genus Eriosoma; species Eriosoma lanigerum. The sequence continues at coordinate 50,986,308 of CM023357.1, read as the reverse complement.
CCTGAGATTAAAAATAACATAATATTACATAATTTTATCGTACAAATTAGATTAGTTTTTCATTATAAATGTTTATACTCTACCACTGTGCTCTGATGTACATATTGTTTCTGGTTTCATTTTTGTATCCATATCCACTGTAGTTACTCCATGATCACTTCCTGGAGTTCCAGAGCTATATGTAGCAGCTAATGTTGATGAACATTCCTCCAGATACCAAGGTTTATTTCTAAAAATTTAAAAATTAATAATTTGAATATTACTAGTAAAAATTAAAATAATGTAAATTAGTCTTAGCATACCCAGTTTGAGTAACACTTGAAATAGATAATGTATAAATACTGTTTGTATATCCATCACAATTACAAGAATCTGTATGGTGACCACCATTACCCGAAGCCCATACAAATATTGAACCTTTGCCTTGTCTACCCTATTGGAGTTTATAATACAAATTAGTTATTCGAATAAAATAAGTCAATAATATTAAGACGATTCTACTGCAATTGACTAATGATAATTCTCCCACACTTTATACTCTTTCTTATGTCTAAGAACTACTATTATTTTGTACTACGGATCCTAAATATTTAAACCTATTTGTCTTAAACAATACATCTTCGCTCATCATTGTTTTATCCCTTAATCTATCAATTTCTTTTTCACTTTCTTCAAAATCATACATGATCATAATCATAGACAATCATGGCTCTATTTTACTATTACTAATCTTTACTCTTCAACCATTGCTCTCAATGTTTTAACTTCTCATTATTTTTTTCAGAGTCACAAATCTATATACAAAATTCTTTAACTTTAATATCCATGCAACAAATTTCTCCCAATCCTTTATTCTTGTCATTCTGCCATTCTTAAAAAATGTTTTTTCTTGATAAATATATATTAATGTGTATTAGTACTAATAATAGTTGATTATTTGGCTAAATACAGAGCTATGAACTTTTTTTCAAAAAAAAAAAATTAATATTACTTACAATTTTGGGTTCATCAGTTTGAAAATTTTATAGAAGTCTAATAATATAATACTCAATGTTTTTACAAAATATTTTGAAAATCGTGACTGACAATTTTTTTATAGGCATTTTATTTATTTTTTTTTCTGTTGTATGAAAACATTTTTTCGAGTAGAAATAATGGTCCGATTACCCCAAATAAGATACCCTTTTCATAGTAAATTTCATCGAGTTAGAACTTTATTTAACTCATTCTTTGAATTTTTCAAAAGTTTCTCCTTAAAAGGTGGAAAATTAGTAATTTTGTATAGACTTTTTATTATTTTTTTTTCTCATATATGAAAACATTTTTTTAGGTAGAAATAATGTTCCATTATCATAAAAAAGGTACCATTTCCTTACCAAATTTCATCTAGTTAGTAATTTATTTAGCTCATTTTTTGAATTTCCCAAAAGTTTTTCCTTGAGAAGCGAAAAATTGGCAAAAATACGGTTGTCGTTATTTAACATTTTTTTTTCTTGATTACTAATTGAGTTTTAATCGTAAGGATTTGAAAATTTTTTGAGTACAAACATAGATACGTTTAGTAAAGTTTTGGAACGAACTGGTGATTTTTTGGCTAAATATAGAGCTTTAAATTTTTACCAAAAATGTTTAGTATTACCTGCAATTTTTGGTTTGATGGTATGAAATGGTTATAGAAGCCTACTTATAAACTATTTAAAAATATTTTTAAAATCGTGACTGACAATTTTTATCATGAAATGATAACTCCTTGAATATTGATCGTAGAGATTTTAAATTTATTTTGCATATTTACATATGTAGTTTACACTTGTGGAACATTTTGGAATGAATTATCAGTATATTATATCTTTATATTATTGCATTAAAATATTAATAATTATAATAAACCACTAATTTCTCCAAGGACCAAAGGGACGAAAGGGAACGTCTATAATCGACCTTTCCACTTTTTTTTTAATTAATTAATTCTTCATAGTTTTTTTTTTAATCAGGTACCAACATATAAAATACATTCAAATACACATCCAAAATATATTGTCGAAATGTGTTAAAAACAGTATTATTAATTTTTAATATTTAGTTAATTTGAAATAATATTGTTCTCGAAATGTTTTTCTATTTTTATTTTAGTTTAAAAATAAGAATTAAATATTTATATAGGTATAAATATTGTTCATAAAAAAATAATATATAAGTAGGTATTATTTAAATTTGTTCAACTGAGATTATTATTACTGTACTAATTTGTTGGTTTAATTTGGATACTATTTAAAAATATTTATTGTTAAAAATTATAAATTCTTCTTGTTCATAAACTATACATTATAATTATATACAGTATTTATGTACCAATGTATACCAATGTCTAGTCTAATGGATTTCATTCATTTACATTGCATATAAAAAAAAAAAAACTCATGAAGTAAAATAAAAGAAAAAAAGTTAACTGTACAAAACTATACAATCAAGTCACAGACTTAACATTCATTCATGTATACACAAAATGCCATTATTTAGTCTTTGAATGGTTATAAAATGAACGGAAGCGTGTATAAATTGTCGACAAATGCACACATTTTACCTGACAGACGAAACGGCCAATAAAAGCTCATAAAAACAGAACAAATAAATGTTTGTTGCAGGCTATTTAAAAACCCTTAATGGTAACTTTTACTAAGGTTCTATCCAGGGTTTTTTCGCATTCCAATTCATTTCTTTTTTCTTTAGTTTCTGTGTATCACTCTTTCTCTTCATTCTCTTAGGACTCGCATACTATGCTTCCTGGATAATATCCAAACTATCCCCATTCAACCGTAAATGTTGAATTATATCTCTATCTTATTTTTGAGAGTAAACTGAAAGTGTCCATAATATTTTAAATGGCCTACAAATATAAAATACTACTTTCACATTTATCTACACATACATAGTGTCTTAACACACTAGTTCTTTTCATTCTATTAATATAATCAAAAACATTATTGAAATAGTTTTTCAAATAAACTTAAAAACAATAACAACAACAAAGTAAATGTATACATATAAACAAAATAATAAATATTTTATCTAATATAATAATTATCAAATATGTGACTAAACATATTATAGTTGTTATACTATGTTACTATATTATTTTTTGTATTATTACTTAATTATTGATACTTTATTATTAATTACTTTGAAATTGATTTTTCGCATAAGTGGAACATATTTTTTTAATTTCTATGTGGTTTGCAAAAAAAAAAAAAAAACTTGTCAGTTAGTAGGTAGGCACTTAATAAATATTAGTTATATATAACGCGATGTATATGTGTACAGTTTATTTATTTATATTGTAAATTATTCTTATAATTATAATTTTTTTTTTCTTTTTTAACCTAAGATCCATTATTTTATGAAAATATTCAACTTGATATTTGTGAGACAATCAAAACTAAACACGATATTAAGATAGATAGATAGATTTAAATAAGGATTATAGATTTGTCTATAGTTTGATTTAAATACCAACAACGTTTGTTAAAATAAAAAAACACAATTTCCTATCCTGTATATCTCTATAGTCATCAATTTTTTTTTTTTATATAAATGCTATTTATGTTCAATTAAAGACATATTCATATTCATATAGATATTTGTATTCATGTTCTATTTATATTATAGGTATAATGTATTTTTACTATTTTTATTTATTTTTATATTTATAGCAACACAAAAATAATAACCCATAATCTAAAAAAAGATGTATATCTTTATATAATATTTGTTTATTAAATTATTTTAATTTTAACATAATTTTATTATATTTTATATAGTTAAACTTACCAATGTAACTCCATTAACAAATGCTCTCTTAGCCAATGGTCCAGGTCCATCGACCGTTTCTCCGTCATCTTCTGGTCCCCAGGAAGCACTATATATATCAATATAGTTCGTATTCAGACTTAATGCTTTGGCTTCAACCGCGTCATTAACAACGCCATCCAACATACGAACACCTATTTATAAATATACAAAATAGAACGTTTTTCATTTTAAATTAATAAAAGTAAATTGTCTCTAATAAAATATTATGCATACAGATTTTCATATCCTACAATAATTAACGACATTTATTTCATTTATATTACACATCAGTGCAATCCGAGTTTAATAGTTACCTAAAAATAATTTACCTGTAAATATTTTACAAATTAATTGAAAATTATTGCAAATTCATTTTAAGAATTTGCAAATTTAAAATAAAGCCAAAAAAACAATATCAACATTGGTGGGGCTAAATACATGTAGCCCTACCACTTTGTTCGATTTAAACCGGACAAACGCAATTATTTAGCAAATTAATTACAAATATTGCAAATTCATTTTTATAATTTAAATATAATATAATATATATATATATTGTATAAGATGTTAAAATTTATTATGCATACTATTATTATAGCATACAATTTAAATATAATGCATAATATTATAATCATATAATATTGAAAGTCATATTTTATTTTTTTGAATCTTATATTTTTGATTAGTTAGCAAACATTTGTCGAACTTTGGACGAATTGTTTGTTAATGTTTCCGAACACATTTGTTTGTTAATAGTACAAAAAAATGTTCGTTCACTAAGCGAACATTTATAAAATTATGTAAGACTACCGACAATTAAACTGATTTAAGTTTCACATAAACGTTGCTCAAATTTAATATATTCAAAAATAAAAATGTTTTAATTAAAATGGCCATGGCGAACTTAACGTCATAATCGGTGTAAACCTATTTTCATACGACGTCTGTGGATTGTTCAATAAAAATGTTGTGAAGATGATGAAGGTGTGATTTTTTGTCGTCTTCAAAAGAAAACATCATCAGTCATCAATAAAATTTAATATCATATTACTTACATATTAGATTGAAGACTAATATAATAGTATAATACACAATAAATTTTCTAATTAAAATGTATTTTTATACCATATAGATTAGTCAATATAATAAAATTATAAATTATAAAATATTTTAAAATTTAATAATTTATTTAAAACTTAAAGTACTTCTTTGTTATAATACATTTAACATTAAAAAATATTTTATATAATTTTAATTCATATAATAACAAATGCGGTAAAATCATACAATTTTTTTCGTTTTGACACCTTTTAAATTTTTTTTGTAAATTATTATGGACTTCCAATGACAACGAAAATTTCGAAGTACGTTTGTTTCGTGTGGACATAGTATATGATTCAGAAATATACTATACAATATTCAATATTATATGTAATTATTAATAATATGCATTAATTATATTCTAATAATATGTGAATAAAATTATAATAATCAATTAATAACAATAGTATTATATCTATATCACTTTCATTATTATAATACCAATATAATTCATTTACAAAATGAAACATACTACTTATAATAATATATTTTGATAAAAATTGTTTTAGATTAATTTAGGATTTTTTTTTTCTGTGGCACATGTTGATATCTACTTATAACATTATTAAATACAATAATGTCTCGCAAGTGGAATGTGAAACGTGGAACTAAAACCATTCATTAAGGCATTTGCATTCGGACGGAGTATTAACTATTAACAATTGATAATATATAAAACGAATACATCAAAAAATTATGACATTATTAAAATAGTATAATAGTTTATTAATATTTAGGACAGTCAAATAGGAATTGCTAATGTGATTTTATAATGTTGTCTACTTAGATATACCTACTATGCAAATGTAATAAAATTAAGAATTAAATTGTATTAATCAATTTTACTTATCTACTTATATTAAAGTTATTATACAATATTTTATTAAACATAATTATATTTTAACATTATGTGCATTATATCATATATGTAACGTAAATACTCTTTGCTCATTAGTGTTAATTGTTTTGTGTATAAAATTATAACTTTATTACCAACGAATAATCTATTTATAATAATGCATTGAACCAATTAAATATAAATTAAATTTACACGATATAGGTAGGTACTATAAGTAGATATTTAGGTTGTCATTATAATTTGTGTGATTGTAAAACGGTTTAAATTAAAAAACAAAATGGAATCATTGAGATTTAAATGTTTCATTCATTAAAATAGTACTAATTTTACAGATTTTTGGATTATTTCATATATTCGTTCTTAAATAGAATGGTAAAAAGTTATATTTCATATTATTATATTTCATGTAAAAAAAAAAAGTGTTTATTAAACGTGTCTTATAACAACAAAATGTTGTACTACTAACCACTAGAATCCTAAAGTAATTTCATAAAATGTTAATTACTTTAAAATGTCATGCTTTAGTAAACTTTTAATAATAATAGAAATATATCTACAACTATACTTTTATAATTAACAAACATTTAGAAAAGCTAATGGTTACAGTTTATTATATAAAATAATGTTATATGGTTTACATTGTAATTCATTTGTATAACTTTGAATAAAATAATGCATTTTGCACATTTCTTTATTATTACAAAATATTTCAATATCGTAATACTATTTTATTATAATGAATTTGAATTAGTGATAAATATTAGATAAATTTTAGTTTAAATAATATACAATTTATCATATTTTATATAATATTGATTATTTTCTATTCCAATATTCTTAATCTCTATGATAAAAGTCAAAGAAACTTTATAAAATAATTTTATTTATATTGAGGCATATTTATGTTTTTACACATAAATATAAATAAATTAGTTTAATAAGTAATAATACAAATTTTAAATTTTAAAGTAAATAATACATTTATGGTCCATAAGTATAAGTTATATATATTTAAATTTGATTATAAAACTATGCAATGAAATAATAAAAATATATTTAATATTTTTTTAAAGTATATAGGTAATTGTTTTTACTTTATTAAAAACACAATATAAATATATTATGATAATATTTTATAGAATATTTGTATAAGTAAATATTATTTTTGATTGTGTGTCTTTACATATATTATAATATATATATATATTTATATCTACATTTCAGGCATTGGTTTATGCTATTTTTACTTGGTTATCTATTACCTAATAGAATAAATTATGAAATATTTTATGTATTATTTACTAATATTCTACATTTATAGATTTAAAGTGTCCATCTAAATATTATATAATAATTAAAATTAATATTAATCGAATGTTTATTTTGTTTATATGATAATATGTTATCCGTACAAACCTCCTATTTTAGCATTGTATGCAATTCCTACGCCACAATATTGATTAAATGCTACAGCTGCCACTTCTCCAGCACATCTCGTTCCATGTTTATTGTCGCCATCATCTCTCGGACTTGGGTCATCATCATCATCGTTAATATCCCAACTTGCTGCTTTATCCTGAGAAATCATATGTATAAAAGACCAATGTTAATTGTAAGGAAAATAATGTAATATATATTACTCTTACCATTTTATAGGATTGATAAAATAATAATATTAAAAACATAAATAACGAATGCAATTATATTAAGCCTACGCTTATAAAACACCTATGAATTATCTATATTTTAAATCGATATAGGGTTTAAAATTGATTCAGTCAAAAACAAAAAGGAATGAGGGACATACAATTAGTAATTTTGTAGTAATAAAATCAGAAGAATTTATATAAGTAGATAAGACAAATGATAACCTAAAAGATTATGCAAACTTCGGACGTTCTTTTTTCACCCTTCGGAAAAAATTAGTAATTTTTTATAACTAAGATTTGAATGCAATATGATATTGCATTTTAAAATACGATTTTAAACGAAAATCAATATAATTAAATATATTATACTGATAAACCGTTCCAAAATTTTATCACGTATGTAAACTATCTATAAGATTACTCAAAAAAATTTACAAGTCCCTACATTCAAAATTGAATTAGTTATCAATGTATTTATCATAAAATATCTACGATTTTCGTGAATTTTAACATTTGCCCGTTATTTTTTGGTAGTTTTTCTTTTCCCAATGGGACACTTTTGAGAAATTCGAAAAATATTTTTATACATAAGTTAAAAAAAAAAAAAAATCATTGTAAAACCAATACATTTCTTCCTTCGCTCAAAATATGATAGATTTAAAAAAAATATTGAATAAATAAAACAACTAGATAATACAACTATATAGGTACGGACACACTAGTCATATGCTTCCATAGCTCTCTATCTCCCAATTATCGTCCATTCATATCAGTTATCTATTTATATCACATTTTATTTTATCTATCTCTATTTGTTTTAGGTTTTCATCTTTCCCTATTCCTTTCTACATTAATTTCCATAACAACTCTAGCTCAGCCTCTGAATCATCTCTCTTCATAATATGTCAAAACCATCTCAGTCTATTCTCTCTAAACTTTCCTACAATTGATTAATCTTCTACACTTCCCTTTAATTATATTTGTATATTTATAATTCTATCCTCTATCCACACATCTATCTCAACATTCTCATCTTCGCTAAACTCATCTTCTATATACTCCATTATTAAATAAACCAATTTGCAAATCAAACGTAAAAATTTATTTATTTCTTTATTTAAAAAAGAATTGCCTATTATAAGTGTTTTAGTTAAAAACTTCATATGTTTACGGTATAAAAGTTGAAAATTAATATTCATCCAAATGAGTAATAATTTGAACAATAATGGCATCCGTTATAATGTCTCATTCAAAATAACCGTGTCATATTTATACGAAATAAGGAACCACAATATGAAATAGTATTATAAAATATAACAGAGCATTGGAAGTGGCATTGAATGAAAAGCGTATGTTGTTTTAAAAGCTAAAGGCTCAGGATATGACGTATATATATATTATGAAGTATTGTTCATTGCACTTAATTATCTCTCTTGAAGAACTTGTTTACTTTGTGAGTATGTGAATTTATCTTTAACTTATTCACCTTTTCACTTTAACTTTTTTACTAAAACAAATATATTTATACTGTATAAACTACGTCAATCTAATAATATCTACCTTTATAATATTATTATAACCATAAGGAGTAATAATTTCAAGATGCTTTTTTAAGTGAAAGTATTTCTTTCTGTATAGTCAATATTTAGTTTTATCATTATCTAATAAACTATAATTAGCAATAAATGTTGTTATTCAAACCATTTATTTACGACTTTATAAACAAATTAGGTATATACAAAATTTAAATAGTAACATTTAGTTAATATATTAATAGTTTAAATACTATTAAAATAGAAATTCAATGATATAATTATTTTTAATAGAAATATTATATCCATAGTTAAATTTTATACCTTTCATATTTAATTCACTTTTTTATGTACAAATTGAAATATTCTGAACATAATTATATTACATAGTTATTGTTATTGTTAAACTTTGAATTACAATTTATAAGTGATCCGTGGAAAATAATTACTTTTTTAATTTTGATTTATTTAGAAAATTTGAAAACTTACTGACTGAATAGAATATTCCAGAATTTTTAATTGATCTATTTATAATCAAATTATCATATAGAACCTATGTGTTAGGTTTAATACGTTGTTCAGACTTTTGAGTAATTAACTATAGTATAAACTATATGGTAACAAATCACAGTACACAACAAAATGATAATAATTAATAATAAACCAGTTTTTTTTTTTTTTCAATGAATGGTTTCTTTCATACATTATTTCCTAATGTTTTGTATTATTATTTCATTTAGAGTAATGATTTTTTCAATAGTTTCATTTGTTCGTGAAATTGTTAATAAATATTAAATGTTATTAAATATATCAAAAAATATAATATATTATTACTTGTTGCTTTTAAAAATATAATCAACATGTTCTATTTATTTAGTTTCTTGTTTGTTCAGTGTGCTCACCAAAATGTATTGCGTAAAAGTATTTAATAAAGGGGCAAAAGAGTAACAAATAAACTCGATTTTCCAAAAAAAAAAAAAATAGTAGTTATATTCTTTTGCAGTAATAAACGGAAATGGTTGGTGGGTCATAAGTTAGTATTTAGGGGTTATCGTTGATTAAGAATAGAAAAAGAGCCGCGGGGTGCCAATGGACCGGATTAAACGTCACGCAACTTTAGTTGTATTTGGTATATTTTCCAGTACACCCTGAAGCAAGTGGAATACAATAAGAAGTTCAATTTTCATTGTTGAAATATTTTCTATACTCTTATTATAATATGAATATTTGAGATTTAACAAATCATTAAAATGAAAATAATAATATAATCCTATACACAGTGTTGTAAATTATCTGGATAAAAATTATTTTTTAGTGTCTATTTATCATATCTAGATAAATAAATAGGTTATCTGAGAATAATCCTCTAAATAAATATTCAATCAATGATTAAACAATTTTGACATCAAATTATTTTAAACCACGCTCTATAAACAATATTTATATATTTAATTGGAGCGTCAGATAGTTTATAATTAATAATAATAATATTTACAAAATAATTATGATATCAACAACTATGTTTACGCTGAGTAGGAAAGTTGGATCAACAATATTAAATATTAATTATCTGTTTTTTTATGTAGACAAAATTGGTTATCTTTTATATCTTATTTAGATAACAAATTTAAGTGTTTTCTATTTATCACATCTAGATAAATTTTAAATCAATTATTTGTCATCTTATCTGGATAAATTATTGGTTATCTTTTTACAACACTGCCTATGCAAATACATTGCACGAATTTATATCGATGTATATACATCCAACGAAAAAGGTAGTAACTGAATTTTTTTTCGTTTTTGAGTTACAACTTTTAACACTACATTCTGATAAAGGAATTTTTTTATTATCGACCACGAAAATGATTGTATTTCCATCTATCCTACAGAGAAAATAAAATAAAAAATAGACTAAGAAATTAATTTTGAATTTTATTTTTCTTCTCCTGAACGATTGACAAAATGGAGTTACTACCTTTCATTACATGTTTCGATATGAAACATGATATAACTATTTTCAAAGATGTTGTAACATATTAAAAATTAAATTATTTTAATTTTCAATTAATTTAAAAGATAATTTAATAATATTACCTAATTACTGATAATTATTGATATGTCTTAAGTTGATCATTTCATATCAAAATATTTTTTAAAACTCATACCTGTAATAGTTACATATTTTATCATTATTTTAAAATTGTATTATTTTATTTTATTTTAAACTGTTAGCTATTCGAGAACAATAAAATGTATGATACATTGTTTTGATAATATTTTTTTTTATTAATAAAATCGAAATGTAAAGATTAAAATATTACATCAATAACTTAAAATAATATTGTAAATGTATAAATATAAAATTGTAAATTATTTACTATCTATGTCCTCGTTTTACTTATTGAGAACTTTTTATTTATTATTTATTAATCTAATGTTTTCATTTTACACATTTAATTATATCGTCCATGGATTTGTTATTAATTATAGTACTGTACATTATTCGTTAATATTAGAGCAGAAATTTGATTTTAAAAACATTTTTTTTTTTAATAGCAATCAACGTTTATTTTTAATCATAACTTATTTGTTATTATTGTTATCTTGATAAAAATGTAATTATAATTATTATTAAAATTCAATAAGGTTTCCTATGGGTTTTTTAAAAATACTATACTTGTATAATGTATATATACTTGAAAAATACAATTATTTTATATTTTTTAATTAATTTAAAATTAAAAGTTTAAACAAGGTTATAAATAGATTAAACTTTTTAAATCAATTATTTACATTTATCTGTATATATATATATATATATATGCATGGAAGATTTCAGAATCATATATGTTTTAATTTAAGCAGGTAGATTACATAACTATATTTATTATGACAGTATTTACTATGAAATGTTTATTTTATGATTATAATAGCTACTTTGTTTTATATATATTATATGTCAATATTAAACATTACAACTTAAAATTAAGTTCATTATTTTTTTGTATTTTTATCTTCTTTTTGTATTTATTTATTTTTCAATCAATTTATATTCATCTCTCTTAATCTTTCGGTATAACTATATTTCCTATAAAAATAATTTCTCAATTATTCAATTGAACTTCAAATAAGTCAAACGTGATCTTTTGTTTGCCTTTAATCGACCATTGTTTCGAAATATTATTAAGTAAGTTACAAATAAACCACTAAGGAAGGTCTCTTAACCCACATAATCTATTGTTATGCAATTGTATTTAATTCTATTTTAGTGTGTTCACTACTTCATATGCCAAAGAAACTATTCTATTTAAGTTATCTAGAATTATGATATATCTTTAATATTAAAATTCAAAACATTATTAAAATATGAATTATAAGAATAATTCACTCCTGTTTAACAAAATGATTTTATATAATATCTCTATATAATGTAGAACATAGTTGTATGATATAGGTATAGATTCTATATCTACATATTATATTTTGTGATGAATTTTGTAAGTACTTTGAATAAAAAATGTTCTTAAATACCTACGATTATATATTGGTTACCTAAATACCTAAATATGGTTACAATCAGTGGTCGAAGTGAGTAAAAATAAATGGAGCTTTTTAATGGAGCCTTATATTTTTAAACATTACCAACCCAATAGGGGCTTCCCCTCTACCTCGAAAATTTCTATATTACTCCTTAGTTTATGAAATACCAAATTAAACCATTCAATGAAATACTGATTTTAATATAAAGTTTACGAGGGATACATTATAATGGAAACAATAAATGAAGGAATAGCATCCACTAATATCCTTCACCACTTTGATCACTGGGTACAGTATTTATTGGTATAAATTATATAAAGTTGAATAATAATAATTTATAAAAGAGGAATTACAAATAAAGTAAAATCTTATCGAATCATATGGGTCCTTTTTTTATAGCGTACATAATTTAATAAGATATGACAAATGCAATTGAATAAAATGACAATATTTTCACAGTTATTATATTGTTTAAAATATTTAAATTTCACTACCAACCTATATCAAATCACACAAAAGTTTCAACTAATACATATACGAGAATAAATTTTATTTTATTTTATTAAAATAATTTCAGTTTATAAATATTAATCCTAATATACTAATATAAACTAGTATTTGTTAGAAATAATATTTTTTAAATTATTTTAATTGACAACTATTTTAAAAATGTATTAGGATAATAAATATAATAATTTTATAGTTATTAAAATTTTGTTGTTACTTTATGTAATATAATACAAATGAAAAAAAAAAACAATAGTATTTAAATATAAAAAATTATAAGACATATTTTATTTTCTATTAATGATTTCATTCTAAATAAGACTATAATGAGATAAAAATACAATTAAATTATAACATGATATTTTAACTATGAAGTCTTTAAAATAATGATGGTTGGTAATATAGTAAAGAGGACGACACTCTGTCTATCCAACAATGCATATAGTAAAATCAAAGTTACTTCTTTAATTGTAGGATTTGAGCTAAACTTATAGAATAAACTTATCAATCAATTTAAAGAATATATCATTTTTGACGCTCTTTAATGGGTTTTTTGTAAAATTTTAACCTAACAATGACATTATAATTCAATTTATTACATAATATTATATTAAATAAATATAAGTTCATTATCAGATGAAATTTTACAAAAAGCCAACGGAAGACCGTTGAAAATGATCCATTATTTAAATTTAATAATCTATTTTCTATTATTTATTTGATAAATCTATTAGTTTAACTCAAATTTGGTATATATACCGTTGGATAGATAGAGCTATACAGCAAAATATGCGAGTTAAAGAAAAACAAACGTCTAATATTAACCTAATAAATACTATTTAATAAAACTTTCTACAAAAAAATTTTCATTATATCTACCATTAAACGGTTTGTTTTTAATTTTACTGTAAGAAAGTATTGTTGAATGAAGACAGAGTATTGCTATATTTTTTAAATGTTTAAATTTCATCCTAAATGAAACCAATGTAAACGGTTAGTTTGTAGAAATATTTTTAAATGTTATTATAATATTAGATATAATGGAAAAATCGATATTTCTTGTTTCCATTGCCTTAGTCACATAATTTTTTTTTATAAAATATAAAAATCTACATTTATACATTATTTTATATATAATTTAACGAAGTATCCCATGGTTTTTGTACTTCTAAAAGAGGTCGAAACTATGGAATAACCATTATACTTTGATAAGCAAAATATATAAAAACAATGGGGTAATATTTATTATAGCTACGTTATTATAGTTGTTATAGATAATAACTAGTTTTAATTAAGATAATTTAATCCATTTAATAATAGAAATAAGATGATATATAATTTATGAGACTTACAATTTTTAAATCAAAGATTATTCGTATATTACTTTTCTGAAAGCGATTGTTTTGTATTATTATTATTATTATTATTATTTAGAATGTAAAATAAATGAATGTGTTTAATATAATATAAGTAATAATTACTACTTACATTATTGTTTTAGATATACTAAAACTATGTAAAAATCAACTGCGTGTAATATAATTAAACATATATTCCGACACAAATATAAAAAAAAAAATTATTAGTTATAGTTATATTATATTTAATATTATATATATTTATATTTATTGGTTAAACCATAATATAGTTTAGTAATTTTATAATATTTTAAAATTTTTTGAAATTGACCCCTTTGATAACATAATATTAGCAGTGAACCATTCAAAAAAGAATGCTTTGATTTATTTAAATATACTATTTCTTATCATAAATTTATCATGTATAACAAAAATATAGCCAAGATATACACAAAACATAAACCTCTTTAATATGAGTTCAACGTCAAATAATATTTTCTCTAGAGTTTTATAATATTAATTGTAATTTGATAAATTAAACATTGTATTTCAGAATAATATAAAATAATATACTTTTGCAGTCCTATATTAATATCTAGTAATTTATAATTTAAAATTTGAAATGTTTTCTTTGATGATATACGAGATCTATGTAATGGACTGATTTCAGTTTTATTAATATTAATTATAAAATTGTTATAACAAATATTACAAATTTACAAATGTAAATAAAATAAACATTTTAACATAAATGCCACTTATATACCTGTTGGAAATTCACTAACCACTGTTATTTTATGTATCACTATATCAGGTCGATTATCAATTACGTATTTTTTTTCCTAAGATATTACACAAATCAGATTAGATTAAAATAATACTATAATATTTCTAAAATATATACTAAATAAAATATGTTATTAGCCATATAAGAATAGTAAAAAATGTGAATGCAATATTTAAAAAATTAGTCTTTATCTACATTTATAATAAAGAATTTATTTTATTTTTAAAATATGAAAAAAAAAATATTTCGCAGAATGATTAGTATATTGTTTTTTAAACAAATAATATAGTTATAATTTAAAAAATTAAAACTAATATAATTCCCACTACTTTCGTAATATGATATTCTGATCAACTTATATTATGGGTATATACATATGAAGAATGTTACAGATTTATTACCTTTTTTTCTATGTCTAAAAGTATTTATTAGAGAAATAATGGTTCGTTTATCATAAGTAGTGCAATCGATAAATAATTGTATTTAGTGGATACTTTAATTACCTAATATCTTACTTTTTTTTTATGTTTTTCTTTGGGAGAAGAAAAATTACCAAAAAATGATGTAAGAATATTAAAATTCACGGAAACTTTAATTTCGATGAACTCGTTTTTTAATATTTCATAATATCTCATGCTGTTTAATCGTAAAATTAAATTTGTAATATTTTGTTAATTCAATTTTCTTAAAAAATAAATAAATAAATCGTTTTTTTTTTTTAAAACAAAAAAAAAAATACTTAAAATTATCAAATTAAGAACATATTGTAATATTGTAAGATAATAAAAGATCTAGTTTTTAATGTTAATGTTATCGTACAAAAAGAATCAATATGTTAAGTGGGACAACCTGACATTTAGTAGTAAATGGAAAACGAAATTATATATTGTTACTTGGGGTGTTCTCACTGTTAGGAATCGAACATCAAGTAAATATTGTATATGTTTGACTTGAACCCCTAAAGAGTTTTTTATTTTAATAATCAAACACTGTGTTTAGTTTACTACGTATTACAATATTACTATTATTTGAAACTAAGCATTATAGTATTGATTATATCACATAATAATACAATACTTGAAAACCATATTGTATTATTATATTATTTATCACCTATTAAATATAGTATACTTACATAACTATTAAAATATTAAAATTTTATAATTATTTTAAGTATATTATTTTAATTTTTACATGTTTCATACAATTATATTATAACACATTAAACATGGATTATTACCTGAACACTTAATATATGATTTCTTATAGAATAATATAATTTTCTACTGTCTTAATATTTTTGAATACATACGATTTGTATATAATATACGAACAACATAATAAAATTTGTAATGATTAATTTATTAAATATATATATATATATATTTAGTTATCGTATTCCAAATTAGATTATAAGAGAAAATCTATATAAAAACTCATAATATGTTTCAGTATAAAGATAACAAAAGAAATATAACACTTCAAAAAATAAGAAGTCTCAAGTATCAATATAAATTTAAAAAAATTAAAATTAAATTAAATGTATAATTTTATGACTCAATGCAACATTTATTTAGATAATTCTTTTAAAATGAATTTAATATTTCCCTACATAAAAAAAAAAAAAATATTGTAATTTATTAATGATCTAAAAAATATAAAATAATGTATATTTTAATGTAAAATTGGTATAAAATTTAATTTTTATTCTAATATATAAATTCCAGGATAATAAATCGATTTTTTCCTATCTTGTAATATATTATACGTCATAATAACTAATATATACTTATTATAGAATGTAAATTTATGAATTTTTAAAATCGTTTTTATTGCAATAATATGTGTATATATTATACGATAAAATACATATAACGTTTAAGATATACTTACACGCTAAATTATAAATATATATATATATATATGTATACATATTGTATTTTGTTTTTCTTCCATCTGAAAGAAAAACAAACTATACTATATAGAAAATCAGAAAATTTACCTCTATTGTTAGTATTCTAGGAAATTCACTCTCAATATAGGAAATAGGTACGGAATGATTCTTTCGAATATATAGTACATCTATTTGTCTTATTTGTTACTCAAACATTTCCGTACAAAAGTCTTTTATATATCACATACATTTTGTATTTCCTGTAAATTTTAAAATTTTACGTACTTTCTATTTACTTTTAATCGAAAATAATGATAAAATACCTATTAAAAGGAAAAAGAAAATAACTCTATTATAAAATTATAAGTTTCATCAATGCGCTTATATTATTAGTGTATTAATCTATCAAAGTAGATTATTTTTCCTTTTTATATAAATCATTAGCAAGTAATAGGAATAATACAAAATTAATATTATATAGAACATAAGCTCTAGTTGAAATATGAAAATCACAAGGTCGTTATGCCTCATTAATTAATTATTATTGACAAGAAACGCAATTTTTTCATTTTAATAGGGACTATAGACTACAGTAGTTTTTAAAGCTATTATTAATAAAATAATATTAATTTATACAAATATAATGATTATTTATAATGAATATAAATTCAATATCATAACATAAAATTAGAATTGAATATATATTATGATTTAAATAATATAGTATATTAGAATATAAAAACATAAAGGTCTTATTAGGCGTAATTTAAGAATTATATTTTAGGCTTACAGGAAAAGCAACAGTGCATTACTACATTTATTAAAATAAAATGAAGTTCATTGTATTATATGGATATTGTGTTATATTATAATAAAAATTTAAAAAAAAAATAATGCGTCATTGAATTTGAAAAACGATTTAGAGCTAAGGTGGTATATAATTAGGTACAAATTATTAGACCTTGAAACCGATTTAAAAATCGGTATTATTGGTATACCGATTAAAATCGTTACAAAATCTAAAACAAATAAAAATTAGAAACCGATATTCAAAATAAAAATCTAAACCAAATATTATTCAATACCGATATCCAAAATTAAAACAAAATCAAAAAAAAAGAAAAAAATTACTTAAATAAAAACAGAAAAATGTAAAATTAAATGTAAATTAATAATAATTAATAATAATTAATTACACACTAAATATGATAATAAAGACTAATAATATTATTTTATATAAATTATGTTTACTAGCCATATTCGTAGTTTTATACATTCATAAAAAAGCACATTAGTAAAACCAATACATTATTTGATTCACTTAGAATCTAAAAATGTAAATATAAAATAGGTTTTGTAATCATGTCCAAAATAAAAATCGAATGTACTGAAAACCAATAGGTATCTAAAATCGAAATGGAAAACGAAAAAAATTGAATACTGGTATCCGAAATCGAAATTAAAATCGCTAAAATTTGAATACTTGCAATAACTGGTATCATAATAAAAATAGAAAAAAAATAATTTACGGTTTTAACCCCTGAAAATTATAATAAATTAATAATTTTATATAATTAATATGATGAATTTAGGAATTTTCTTTGAAAACAATACAAAATATAACATAATAATATGTATGCACATATAGATAAAAATTCAAACTTTGATCTATTATAAATAAACTGTGTCTACCGAATTTTGCAATAATATTATAAAGGCGTGTGAAAGAATACACCATAAATATTATATCAGATTTTCAGCAATGCGTATTTAAATTTAAAATTATTTTCGCATAATAAGAAAAGTAAAAAACAGAATATTTTCTCATTTAATATATTTTATTAAAAATTACAATTTAAAGGCTTATTAAAAAATAATAGCGATATACGATTATTGAGAAAAGTTATAATTACATTAAGTCATGTATAGTTAAGCTTACATTTAATTCTCAGTTGTATTTTAGAATGTTGATTATAAAATTTTGTTTTGATTCCGAGTGGAAAAACTTTTTTGAAACAAATGTCATTTCGTTATCTTAGAGTTTGAGTAATTTAATTAAAATAAATTACGTGGAATAGTTTTATTTTTAAAGTTTAGTTTCATAACTTATCGACAATAATTCGAAATATATAATTTCAACTTCCAACAATATATTACATTTTTGGAAATCAACATAAATCCCAGGTATTTTCTATACAGCGTTATAGAATTAAATTTTTTTTCTTTTCCCTAAAGGTAGAGTATTTATCCCGACTCGTTTTATTACTATGAAAATACTTACGACAATAATATGAACCTCTGATTAGTTTTAATGAATTCGTGATATTTAAAATTAAGATTTCGTTCGAAATCTATCTTAAATATGTGTCACAAAAGTTAAATTAACAATTTTAGCACAAATATTATCCCCTGACTATTGGCGTATTATATTAATATTAGTATGTTCTCAGTTTAAATGTTTGATGACATTTTCGACACCGCTCGAGAATAATACGCATAAATTATTCGTTTGTATACAGTAAGATTTCACTTTTCCAAATTATACGCGCACAGCATCAATATGCATATGTGTGTATGTGTGTGTGTGTGTGTCACTTACACAAATATTCTTATTTTCTACATTTAAATAATGTACCTACATACGAGTATATAATATTGAACGTAGTTGGAGTTGGTTAAGTTTATGTATAAGCATCGAAAGTTTAGTGCGGATTTCCGGTTTCCCGACAAAATACGTTTTGTTATCTGGTAATGGTAAGTCGGTAGCACCAGTAGTTGTCTTCATAACGTTACTTGCTTGTGTACAATTTGATTAACAAGTACATCGTCTATTCAATTCAGTGGACTTAGTGACTATATATAACATCCTCAAGGCACCATCGTGGTTGCCTTACGCCTTTCGTTCGCGAGATAAACGATTTTGTACCACACGCTGAATTATACTCTTAAAACACATAATAACAATAATAACATAATTTTAAACAGTCATGATAATGGTCCGGGGAATTCGCATATACACTTCACAATACAAGTCGCAACTTAATATCGCGACATCATTTTCAATGATGGTACTACCATAATTCCGTAAGACTATGTAATTCGTTTTATTACCGGTTAGGTACTATCTATTGATAAAATATAATATGAATATAATATTATGATAGTGAAATAAATCAATATTGTATTTTTTTATTCGTGTTGAATATTTAATTTAATGTTTAAAAATAATATTATATGCCTATAAATAATAGAAAATCATATTTATGACTTATTAGTGTTATATTTATTATTATTATTTTATTTTGATTCAAAAGTTAAAATTATGACGATCAGTTAATTTTAGAATTCTTTATAGCGGTTAAATCATTATTTTTTAATGTTTATATTAATATTCATACAACATTATATTATTCAAACATCAATTATCTTTTAACATAATATACATTTTCTCATGACCATCTTGAACTACTTTTTGTTCATATCCCGTTTTATATTATCATAGGCAACATTTAGTTCGGATAATAATTCAATTATAACCCAATTTAAAACTACAATTAAACAAATATCGATGAAAATGCAATCAAATGTAAGGCCAATTTTAACTATAATACTTTTGATGATGACTACATAGGTTCTTATCTAACTATAAATGACAACAATTAAAAAAACACACTATATTTTGAGAACGTAAATTTACTTCATGTTGATATGGAAGCTTCTAAAAAAATATATCTTCTCTTATTCTTTGTCTTATTCCAATAATAAAAGAGGTTAATATAGTGATTTATATTATGATATGAAAATTAACTGAAAAAAAAAAAAAATTAACTAAGATTATTTTGATTATTTATATTGAGACTATTGTACTTAAAAATGTAATAACTGACGATGCATTTACAGAATTTGTATCTTTACATGTTACACGTAAATGATTCAAGGGCGTATTTGCGTATTCAGGGGTGGCTGAGATGGCATCAGTTATCCCTCCTCACGAAATATCGAATTAAATTCAAATTAATCATTAGACAAGTTTACCAATATTTTACGAGCTAGGCGTTTATAACTTATTAATTAGTACAAACATTGTAGTAATAAGTATCTATATATAATATATTCTGTGATATTTTATGGTACATTAAAATTTAGCGTAATATTTTTTATTTTTTGACGATTTATATACATTTTCATCAGCTCCTCTCCCCGTAATAAATCTCTCGATACGCACCTGCCATGAATATATTACTTAGCCCCTATTTTGAATACCATTTTTAGAACATTTGAAAAAAAAAAATTATGGTCTACTGTGTATTTGATATAATGTTCATGGAGTCCTACGATAATAATAATTTTGTAACTCTAGGTTATTGTACTAACATAATTGTTGCGAACATATTATTATTTAAGAATAATAATAAAGATAATCGATAATAAAAATTATCGATATTTTTTGATTATTAAAAAATTATATATACATACATATGTTTAAGATATGAAAAATTACCCTAGTTATGAGAGGAAATCATTTTATTTAAAAATAGAACTTGCCTAAACAATTTATATTATGCTGAAGTTTAAATTGAAATAATTTAATTGCATTTTTTTATCATCTTTTAAATGCATTCAAGCCTTAAAGAAAACTTAAAATGATAGTTTAAGGACATTATTATAAAACACAAAAATTATATTTATTTAAAATAATGTATAATGTACATAATTATAACATAATATAATAATATTATATTATGTAATAAATATAACTTTTCAATTTTTCATTAATATTCAATTACACAATTAAAATAGGTAACTTTATAATTTATGAAATTTTTCGTAGATTGATAAATATATTATAAATGTAGAATATATAGCCGATTATAAAGAAAATACATCAATAAAATAGGAATTATAAAATTAAAAAAATTTATATGGAATTGTACATGCTTAATTGTGTTAAATGTAATGATACAATATGCAATTGAAATGACGCATTAGCTCTAATAGGTATTATATTTATACTAAATTGTCAGTGAAAATTAATAACGAGATAAAGAGGAACTCTCATATAAAATATCATTATAGTTTTTAATAAATAATAGTAAAATTATAGAATATAAAAAAATATATATTAAATAAATCTCAATGCCACTATGAACATTGTTACGTTTTCTAACGAATTATACGTTTATTTTTATACCTATTTTTATTTCAATTGAAATATATATTTCGAATAATACGATGTGTATTGTACATCACTTAGATGTAGTCTAGTGGACTGGAATTAGATGAAATCTCATGATGTTATCTACGTTTCGATAAACCAAGTCAATGACATTTTATTTGTCAATTCTCAGTTATGCGTCCCTAGTGTGGTTCACACAATGACAAAATCCCACAATAAGATTTGTGTTTCTTAAATGTCTACACCTTAGACAGATTTATTTTTGGCAATTTTCGACGTGATATATTTCCAGAAATGCGACAAAATGTGCGTGATGTTGTTTGAATACAAAATACCAAAGGATTTATAGGATTCAACGAAGAAGTGTCATTTCACACTATGATCGAGTATTACACAGCTATAAATTATTATTATAACGTTATAATGTACATGAAATTTTAGGAGAAAATATCGTAAACGATAAAAATCAGTATGCGATATGACATGATATATAAACTAACATGATTATAAAGCTTCTTGTAATAACATTGCAGAATGTTAATTTATGTTCAAATAAAAATATTTAAATTCTAATGTAATTTATATTTTTTCATATTATCGAAATTGTTGAATTAACTTATAAGTCTTATATATACTATATATTTTATGGCTTATTATCTAATAAGAAAAACAATTAGTATTATGTTAGTTTTATATAGATTTAAAAATTTTGTATACATTCCAATATTAAATTTAATTATTTTTTATTAAAATCTCATTAAACAACATTTATTTTAATTTAAACATAACAATAATGGTATAAATATTTTTTTTAAGTTAAAAATAATAAATATTTTTTTTGTTTTAAAGTGTTAATAAATAAAATTATAATTTTAAATATTGATGTTTTGACTACCTATGTAATATAATATCGTATGCAATATTATATATTATAGTATATATTTTTGGATAAATTATAGTTTATTATTTTATTATGTAAAACTTAGATAATTCAAAAATGATAAGTTAGGTAAAAAACAAGAGATATTATAGGTAGGTATATGTATAATATATATTGTATTTATAATAACGTACATATACAAATTACTTTGTTAAAATATGTTCCGAATTAATTACTTGTTTCATTATATAGCTCATTTATCATAAAGATATATATTTTGATAGTTGTTATTAAAATATGACAATATAAGCATTGTTAGTAGTATTTTATAGAAATAAATTAATTTTTTTGTAATTTGTGAAAAAAGTTAATATCTCACGCAATTATTATTATGAGAAAAAGTCTCAGTCGAAGTGCATTTTTATGTAAAAACTCTTATTGAAATACGTCATACTATTATCATAAAAAATAATTATTTAACAAAAAAAGAAAAGTTTAGAGTGAAAAGTTATGACTGTAAAAAAAAAAAAAAAATGAAACATATTCAATCAAATATCATTTTAATAACTTAAATAAGTTCGTTAAATTTATAGGGAAATTATATAAAAATTATGTAAAAAAAAATAATCATGGATAATGATTTTAAACTAATAAAATTGTATGTTTTTAAATAAAACTTATAATATCTTAATAGTATTAACCAGTAATACAATAAAATAACTATATTAAACATAAATGGTCATTTTTTAAAAAAAATATTAGTAGGTATATAATTACCATACTAGCATAGAATTTTTTTTTTTTTTAAATTGTAGATATTACCATAAAATATTCAATTTTATTCTTTTTTTTACATAAGTAACTATTTTTTTGAGATATTTAATCATAATAAAATAATTTATTTTCACTAAAATATTATATACATTCTTTATTATTGAATCAAAATTCAAATAAATATTGTATAGCTAGTTGAAATTTAATTGGTTTTGAATTTTATATGTAGGTACGTTTCAATTACATTCAATGTATTCAATTGCACCAAAATGTTTGTTATTCTTTTTGTTTGCTATTCTAATATAGTTATATTATTATACTATTGTTTATACTCAAAAATTTAAAAGATCAATTCTTCATTTGAAGATTTGTACTTACATATACATATTACCAAATATAGGCTACTAAAAGGAAAAAGGGTCTAAGCGACATGGTACGTGCTACGAGATAACCAACAGTTAAATCTTTCGATCGCACTAACGCTAGTGTTCCTAGGACATAATATATGAGTATCTTCAATAATGAGATATGTATATAAATGGAAATTTGAAATTTTGAGATAGTGTAATAAACCTACAAGTAACACGTTCTACGTAATGCTACGAAATCAGTGACACTGTAAGATCTTGTAATTTACTTCGAGGTTCTATAGAATAAACTTTAAGACTTTTTTAAATTAATTAATTTAACTTTTTAATAACATAAAAATCACACAGTAAAATTCTAAATAAAATTTGAAGATAGATACTTATCATTACCTACCTAAGATTTAAGAAACATACACATAAAGTCTTGACATAAAGAATATAGTTTAAATCTAAAAATATGTTAGTGTACTTCTAGTATTTAAATTAGTAGACCAAGGCGGAGTGGAAAGGATGTTTACTACTAAGAAATCTCCTTATTGGACCTTTTTTGGATATCAGTGCCTATAATGTTGTTTTCGTACTTTGTGCCAAAATGATATCGCTCCTTGTTCCTCAATGTAACATATAATAGAATGGAAATAAATAATAACCTCATTCCTAAGACGTAAATAAATATCGAAGCGCATATTTATTTTATGATATTATAATATTATGTTATAATAAACTATTATACTATATATTATTACAAAAGAGTTCTAATGTACACATATGTATTCATATTGATATTTGAAATTTGTAATCCTTTCTATAAAACAGTAGGTAATATATAAATTATATAGTTACATACTATCTAATATAAAATTATATAATAGGTAAACATTTCATTTTTGTTTTTACGATTTTGCTTATAATAACAATAAAATCATAATATGATTTAAAGTTTATTATAATATATTAAAACAAAATGTAAGTATTATCCCTTTATTGTAGGTTTTAATTTATTGATATGATGTCTCATCATCTACTAAATTGTATGATTTAGACTTTGAAGTAAGTATAACTTATCAATGTTAAATAAATGTATTAATTGAACATTTGATTATATATTGGTAAAATAAATGTGAAGTATTTTACTAAAGTAGAATACATGAAAATAATACTTTTGTCTTATAGTTATTGACGTCATTGTGCTACTTATATAATGTATAAAATCTAAATATACCTCACTAATATGTATCATTATTTGAACTCAATTGAGTGATACTCAATTTATGATAAGTAAACTACTAATGGTTAAAAATAAAAAAAATTTGTCATCCATGAAAAATTGAAATACCTCCTGTCTTCTCGTTGGTCAAAATTATAATAATGTTATAATGCCGAATTTGTTGTTTGCATTATTTCAGGCTGTTTGAAATATTTGTAATATTTTGACTAATTATATTTTACTAGGTACCTATCTAAATCATATACTAATACATTTATTTTTGATTTATTAATATAAACTCACGTAGTTCAGAGATAAATCCGGATGATTTGTTTGTATACCATCGTCAAGTATAGACACGACAACTCCTTTGCCCGTGTAACCTTTTTGCCATGCCGGTCCTATATTCATATCGAATCCTCCTTTGGCGCCTCCGTTCTATAACATAGTATAAAAATGCATACATGTATATTATAATAATACAAAATAACATCTCTCAACATATATAGCGTTATGTATACCAGCAAGTTAGTTTATATATATATATACGTGTTAAATTTAAAGCTTTAGTAATCATTCTCGACCAACTGGACACGAGTGATTCATTTCCCTGTGTGGCAATAATTTAAAACCCAGTATTAGCGACAGTTGTAATGTCATCGGTTCTCGGAGGGCCATAAATATAGTGTGTACTCGGATTTGCAATAACATTAAAAGGATGTATACGTACATGCGTATGTGCGTTAAAGATATAATATGTGTATTCCCTTATTAATAATAATTATTGTTAGGTGTATTAAAACACACGAAAATTGTCGATAGTATTAGAACGTTCTATCTTTTACCGCATGTAATTTGGTATGTTTCTAATTTATAATACCATCCTGTGTTGTGCTTCTATGATGATTATGTAATAGTTTAGTTAAGTAATATTATATTTCCTTAATTAAATTAATAAATATCGTATTTATTGAATTGGTTAACGGAATAATATAATATATTATATTACGATTATAATTAATACCTAAGTGTATTTTTTACATATTAATATATTTATTATGAAGGTATGGAAATGGTAAGCTAGACTATTAGAATGTAGAAACTTCGGTAATCGTATTCATAGGCGCACATAGGGGAGTGCTTTGTGGTGCTAAGGATCCCAAAGTTCTAATTAAACACTCCCAGTATTGGTGGTGATCGGGGGCTATGTTAGGCTCAGCATCTTAAATTATTAATTCGTCACTGAAGATTATTTTAAAAAAATATTATAGATATTAACTTGTATCTTATAGTACTTCTGTGAGTACCTGTATACATTGAATATGTAAAAATATTATAATCATAATATATTATATACAATTATAATTCTAGCAATTCCTTAATTCACACCAGATATGTGCCTATGATAGTACTATATAATATAGGTATATCAAATAAAATATATTTTCATATTATTTTTCAGTTTTTTTTTAAAAATAATTACAATTAATAATTTAATTATAATTCCAGAATTAAAATAAATACCAACTCGTAAGTATTAAGTCATAATTCGTTTTTATTTACATTACTATTTAATGATAAAATAAATTGTTGTAAAATTTTAAAGTTAAGAAGTATGTAGTTAATTTTAAATATTTATAGTAGTATATTATTATTATAAAGATATTTATCAAAGGCTTAATATCAATTACGGGAATAAAGTTACAAGATAACAAACTATAATAATAATTATTATAATAACATTTTGTATTGTAGACAACACTAAAGTCTAAAGAGTTATAAAAAAAAATATTAATAAAGTCCATTTTAATGTAGATAACTCTAATTTATGAACATTGTTTGTTAAAAAAAAAATTAATTAATATAGATAGATACCAAAATAAGTTTACCCAAATTTTCTTTTCTTTGATGACAGAAATAATATTTTTCCAATAAATTTAAAAGATCTTATGAATCGGTATCTTAATTAAATTAGGAGTTCAACACAACAGAAAAAAATTTTCATATTAAAGTATACTTTTTAAAATGGCTATTTTTTAAAAACATTAATGAAATGTCTTTTTGTAAAAAAAAAAAAAAGTAATCAAAGATAATACTATGTATATGCTGTTTACTAACAATTTAAAAAAAAAACAGTTCTCAAAATTTTTTATTTAAATTATAACAATTAGTAAATAGATCTCGGACACCCTGTATAATACTACAATTATTTTAATTACTTCAATCAATATTTAAATATAGGTATACATATAATACTGGTAACCGTGGTAGTGAATATTGTAAAAATGGATCTGATGATTTTACATTTGCAAAGAAAAACATGGAATTTTAAATTAGAGTATACAATCATATTGCCGATCAGTCTTTACGAATATTGAAAATGTGAAGTATCGTTTATGAATTATAACTAGTTAAATAGGTATTTTAAATAATTAGTTATATGTTTGATATAATAAAATTAGTTGATCCTATACAACTTGTGTATAATTAAGGCAATAATTATTTTGTGTTTATTTGTAAACAGATGAAACTTATTAATTTGTTTTTTTATAAAAGTACCTATACATTGCGTAAGCTATACGCGTTTCTTGTATACAAATATCTTGTAGATAATACCAATGTCAAAAGACAAATACCCACTTTTGTAGAAGTTTACAAGGTTATTGCATAAAATTAATTCATTAAAGTAATATAATGCAATTAGTGCAATTGATGTCCTTCGAATATTCTGTTCAGTGACTTGAAAATTCGTTTTATGTTCGATAAATATAACTCAATTATTACAATTGAACAAGCATTATATTGTATTGAACAATTTAAATATATATTTATCTTGAAGATTATATTTTATACAAAAAGTGTATATTTTAATTCGAGACAATAGAATTACTTCTTAAAATGTTTTTTTTTTTTTTTAATTTCATATATTATCTATTTAGTAAATCGTTCAATTATATTTTTATTATTATCGAATTTTATATTAGAAATTTTCTGAAGATCTGAGACTAAATTGTAAATGTTTATTTTATATTATTATTTATTTATTTATAAATATTTGTAAAATTTGTTTTTTCCTATGATATAAAATATATTTGTAAAGAAATCTATAAAGGTCAAAGTATGATAAAATAATAATTAATAATAATATTAATTTTTATTCTAAATTTTTTTACAAGTAAAATATAAAGAGGGATGTAAATCTGTTAATTTTTTATTATATTTTAGATTCTGAACGAAGCGAAGAATGTAATGGTTTTACCAAGATGTTTTTTTTTTTTTTATGTATAAAGACACATTTACCGATAGAAATACTGGTCCGATTACCACAAGAAAGATATTCTTTCGGTAACAAATTGCATCTATTTAGTACATAATTTAGCTCATTTTTCGAATTTTTCAAAAGTTTTTTTTGGAAGAAGGAAAACTACCAAAAAATGACGGAAAAATGTTAAAATTTACAGAAATCGTAATTTTAGTGATATTGATTTCATAATAACTAATGCAATCTTGAACGTTGGTACTTAATTTTTTTTTTTTAATTTTCTCTTAGGTAGTATACATATTTGATAAACTTATAGAATGACCTATATCAGTATATTGTATTGAGTTTCGCTCAGAATCGTATTTTCTAATGCAATATAATCATTGCATTCAAATGTTAATTATAATAAACCACGTATTTTTCCGAAGACCTCAGAGACGAAGGAGCATAATTCAAAATTGCCCTTCCCACTTTATTTATTATGTAGTATCTATTTAACAATTATAATAAAATTAACGTTTTATATCAATTTGTTATAATTTAATTATTTTATAAAGAAACAAATTGTTAAGGTACAACTTCAATAAAGTTTCAACAAAAAAAAAAAGTGGGAAGGTCAAATGTGAACATTCCTCCTTCATCCTTTCAGTCTTCGGAGAAATAAGTGGTTTATTATACTTAAGTTCCATGGTATTGCATTGAATAATACGATTTTGAGCGAAGCTCAATATAATAATATCACAATATACTATATTATAGTGTACTATACTAATAATTCATTCTAAAATTTTCCACATGTGTAAATTATTAATGTAAATATTTAAAAAAAAAAAGTTTTCGAAAAAGTTTTTACGATTAAATTTCAAGGAGTTAAACCTCTGAACTCAAAATTTCAGGTAATATTAAACATTTTTGTAAAAAATTCCTGTGCTTTACGGAAGTCGTAATTTTGCCGATTTCCCGTAATTTTTTGGTAATTTTTCGTCTCCCAAAGAAAAACTTTTGAAAAATTCGCTAAATAAAGTACCAAATAGATGCAATTTGGTAAAGAAATAACACATTTCAAGTCTCTACGATCACAACCTAATAAGTTATCATGAAATAAAATAATGCATGCTGTAATTTTGCTGATTTTCGGTAGATTAACTATAAAAGCTTACAAAAAAAAAAAATGTCAGTTACGATTTAAAAATATTTTGTAAAATGATAAGTAGTATATGATAAGGTTTCGATAAAATTTTCAAACAGATAAATCTAAAAAATACTGGAAATATTTCACATTTTTGGAAAAATTTTGAAGCTCTATATTTAGTCATAAAATCACCCAATTCGATCCAAAATTTTACCACACATGTAAACTTTTAATGTTAATACTTAGTTGATATCAGGACATGTTTTAAGTCCCTTTATCAAAACTCAATTAGTTATCTTGCAATAAAAAATGTTTAAATAACAGAAACCGTAATTTTGGCCGATTTTCCTCATTTTTTTGGTAGTTTTTCATCATCAAATTCAAAAAATGAGCTAAATAAAGGACCAACTAAATGCAATTTTCTACCTGAAGCATATTCTTGGTAATCAAACCATTATTTCTACCCGAAAAAATGTTTTCATACACAAAAAAAAAAAACATCTTTGTAAAACTAATACATACCTCACTTCGCTCAAAATCTCAAATATACTACAATGTCGATTTATGCAATTTGATTAATTCAAACAAATTGTATATTTTTATTTTCTTTACATAATATTTTATTATTTACTTTAAATTATAATTTCGTTTAAATCAGTAGTGTCTTATATTTTAATTATTTTTGAAATATAATATTTATTCGGCAAATCTGTATAATATTGAAGAATTTATTTACAAATATAAATATTGATTCTACAATAATAAGTTAATTAAAACAAAATATGTATAATAATTTGTGTAAAATAATTTTACACATAACATACTACATATTTTAGTACAAATGTATTGAATTGTTAATAAATTATAACAAAAGTGGAAAGTTCGATTGTGGACGTTTCTCATTCGTTTCTTCGATCCTCAGAGAAATTAGTGATTTATTATAATTATTAAGGTTTGAATGCAATTATATTGCATTAGAAAATATGATTCTGGGTTAATCTCAATATATTATACTGATAATCCATTCCAAAATTTACCATGAGTGTAAATTACATATGTAAATATGTAAAATAAATTTAAAATCCCTACGATCAATATTCAAAGAGTTATGATTTCATGATAAAAAAAAATTGTCAGTTACAATTTTCAAAATATTTTGTAAAAAATTTAAGTAGTATATGATTAAACTTTGATAAAATATTTAAACCAATAAACCAAAAATTGTACGAAATATTAAACATTTTTGGAAAACAGTTCAAAGTTCTATATTTAGCTAAAACATCAACCAATCCATTCAAAAATCTTACGTACTAACTGTAATTATTACTTATGTAAAATTACTCAAAAAAAATTTAAAGTCTCTATGATCAAAACTCAATTAATTATCACGAAATTAAAAATAAAAAACTATGGAAATCATAATTTTGTCGATTTTTGCCATTTTTTGGTAGTTTTTCTTCTCCCAAGAAAAAACTTTTAAGAAATTCGAAAATTGAGCTCAAATAAAACACCAACTAGATGCGATTTGCTACAGAAAGCATATACTACTTGTGATAATGGGACAATTATTTCTAACTGAAAACAAGTTTTCATACATAAAAAAAAAGCATCCTTGTAGAAACAATACTCGCTTCGCTGAGAATCTAAAATAATATCATAATTTTGTATTAAAGTATAAAATAATAACTATTCAATTAATTAAATATTCGTTATTTTTATCATTACATTGTATATTAGACGTCGACTAAAAAGTTATTGTAACAAAATTTCAGTTATAAATTGCTAAATAAACTAATATAATTAATGCAAAATACGTGAGAAAATATATTTTATTGCTAAATTTGTAAATTTAGTTACGATTGTAATTATAAACTTTAACTACCTACTGAAATAAATTTATTTTATTCATAAACAAAAAAAAAACACACTTACAACAAACAAAAATAAAATGTAAATGATTTAAAATATTATAATATTTTTAGATTTAAATTACGGTAAAACTAAATGCAAATTATTTATTGGAAAAAGTAATAGGTAGGGATATATAATAATAATGTTAAATTTTAATTTTTGGTGCCAACAAATCAAGGCAAATAGCCAATTTCATTTCGTATTTAATAATATTCGCGTTTTATTTTGGAAGATATAGGTACTCGTATATTAAAATAAATAAGTATTACTATGAATTCAATTTTTGAGTTATATATTTTGTCTTATAAATTTAACAACATAAATATTTATTGAAATTATTAATGACTTAACCTAATACACATAAATTACCAAATATTAAACTTTTATATTTATTTCTAAATGTTAACAATTAGCTATACGTATTGTAACAATAGAATAAATATAAAATTATAATTAATTTCAATGTATAATTTTAAATACTCATAAAATAAGGTATTTTTAATAGTTTATAAATATACACAATAAAATTTATTTCTTATTAGTCAAATAATTTTTCAAGAATATTAAAATTATAAATAAAACCACTTTTAAAAAACCCGAAGAAAAAACGCAAAAATATTTTGGTTTCCATACTTGCAATAAATGATTTAAGCCTAATGTTTGGACGAGGGATTGAAATTGAAATAAAATTGTTTAATATCAATTTCAATTTTGCTTATCGGTATTAACTTTTTTCAATTTCAATTTAATAATTATACATCGATTTTAAAATTTTATGATTTCAATATTGTTTCAATATATTGATTTAAGTGATTTCTGATTTTGCTTTTAATTTTAATTATTTTCAATTTTAATATTGCCATATGGTTTAATGTAGAGTTTTTGGCTGTTGAAATAGGCTTTTCTATGCTTATAAATACGTGCTCTTTTTTTCCTTGTGTAAATATAACTATACATTCCCGACTGTTTAGTGTTTAAATAATTATGAAACTCGACGTTTTTGAAAATGCGCATATTAACAATTTTCTTATTTTTTTATTATTATAAATAATAGGTTATATGATTATGATTTACTAGTTGTTGACACACAGTGTTCCGCAGTCACTGTTGTACAAAAATAACCCATAATTTATCTAGATAAGATAGCAGATAATTGATTTTAAATTTATCTTGATAAAAAAACAGATGATTAATATTTAATATTGTAGATCTAACGTTCGTACTCGGCATAAACCATAGTTGTTATAATCATGATTAGTTTGTAAATATTATTATTATTAATTATAAACTATCTTATGCTTTAGTTAAAACTATAGTGTTTACAGAGCGCGGTTTAAAATAATTTTGTATCAAAATTTTTAAAATCATTGATTGAATAATTATCTAGATGATTATTTTCAGATAGCCTATTTATTTATCTAGATAAGATAAATAGATACTTAAAATAATTTTTATCTAGATAACGCACAACACTGTCCGCAGTGTGTCGGTAATTATATTATTCCAACGGACTAATAACGTTGTAGAATGGATAAATAAACTATAAAGATTAGCATTAATTATAAATAGTAAAGAGTAAATAGTAAAAAGTTTAAAAATATTAAAAACATAAATCATGGGCGTAAATTTGACTTGTTGGAAAAAGGAGCTTAAATTTTAAACATAGTACAGATTAGGTTAGTTTATTAAATATAAAATTAGAACCATACATTTTTTAGGAGACTATAAATTACTTTGAAGGGCTATGCCCCCTTAAGCTTTATCCCTATGACAATATTATAATATTATAAACAATAACGTTTTATTATTATCAATATAAATATATATATATATTTTTATCACTAAGTGCTTTTATTCATAATTGTTAATATAATTTTATAATTTTTTTTTTTCTACTAGTTAAGTTATGTTTAGTGATATGTCAAATTTTTCGTTTATTGTACAGTTTTGTTCAAGGTCAATATTAACGTTAACTGATTCCGTTTGTGTTCACTGTTTTATATTTCAATTGTTTTTTGACAAGTTTAGCTTTAAAAAAACATTTTCGAACACTGATTTTATATTTATATACAATAATTATAATTTAGTTTTAATTTATTTTATTTAAAATTCATAAATATACGTATACTCGATTAAGGATATTTGGCATGAAATATATTCTACTAACATAAGTACCACTCTAAAATAGGGTCAATTGAACGAATGAATATACAACATTGATTTTTTCGTCCAGACAAATATACTGGACGATCGTGAGGAAACTCAAATTTCACTAAAGCAATATAAATACTTTACCAGCACTTTTCATTTCATCGCAATTTTATATAAATGCGGAATGAGAATTGAGAGCACACATATTTTACACTCTGTGATGAAACTATAAGGTTAAATTTTAACAGTACTTATGAGTATTTAAAGAATACATAAAATGATTATTATCAATATACATATATTATAATATTATATAATTGCTATTAAGATGCAAATTATTTTGTAATTTAATTTTGATACCTTGAAATAATTATTATTATTTAGTATAAATATTTATAATTTATAATCAAATTATAGTTCTTTATACTCGTATAGTTCGATATATTAAAAATTAAATTATTATATTTTGTAAATGCAATGCTTTATAATATTGTAATTAATGCAATATGTATAAATGAACAAAATAGATATGGCTTAATTATGAATATTATTTTAAAGACAAAATTGTTGCTATTGCCTTCAAGAGGGTCATAACATTTTAACCTAAATGTTCGTTATATTGTTTAGTAAATTACACTACTTAATTAGCAATTATACATTTCTAAGTGTTTACCGAAATATCCAACAATATTTTGATAGAACTAATCTATTTATTATTTATCTCTCAAATTTATTTCACAAATTAATTTATATTATAACTTGCATTATTGTAAAATTTTTTTTTAATAGTACCCAAATGGAATAATTTTATTAAAGGTATATATAATATAGTGAAATATAAATTTAATGTGAATTAAAATAAAGTAACTTAGTTTATAAAGTTATAAAGTTATTTCATATAACATATATGGAATTTGAAAAAACAGATTAAAAAGTACCTATATGTTTATGAAATAAGACAACCTCATAATTTAAGCAATATGTCGATTTTTAGTATTTGTTTTCATTTATTGGATAATCATATTTTTGATATCTATTTATCTAAACATTTTAATTCTTTAATCTGTTATATCGTTGAAAATTAAATTCGTCTATATGTATATATATATATATATATAATCAATAGTTGTAACTACAAAATCGAAAATAAATTTTCGGCCAATAGATTCTAATAGATTAAATAATTATAAAAATGACGTGCTAAATATTATTTTTCCAATAAATAAAAAAAATCATAAATCTCGAATACTTGATTAAATTAGGAGGTCGATACATCATTGTATTCATAAAAATCTTTAATTTGGCTATCTTTAAATTTCACGTAACTTAACAAATAAAAAGTTATTTTCATTACCCACATCACCAAATATACAAAATCCAAAGTAATACAAATAAAAAATTTAAAGTTATTTTTATTTTTTGTTTTATTTAACAAGTTTGTTTAAAATTAAACAAATAACAGAGGCAATATTATAGCTTATTGCCTAAATAATAATTTCAAAAAATTTGCATTCAAAATTTTTGATTTTTCGCAGAAATATTACAATTAGTTAATAGATCTAGGATACACTATATATTGTTATTTTTATTAATGATTTAGAAACTTTTCTATTGAGTTTCTATATTAAATCACTTTAATATCTTGTCAAATAAAACTAAAAACATATTTTAAACAATTTAAATTATACATTTGGTAATTTTTTTTTTTTTTTTTAATATAAAATATATAAAATTATATCTTAAATTACAATATAATTTAATTATATCAAATTTTCTTATGCAAAATCATTTTAATATTTTATTTCTTTATTTTTAATACTTATTATTATATTTTAGGTATATTTGTATGGTATTACAAAACTAAATGCTAGTTGGGAATGCGTCACCAGATTATAATAAATATAAAAAAAACTCTCTCATCATAAAATATCAAAACAGTAACAATTTAATTTTCTAATTTAAGAACTCGTTACCTTATTTCTACAATGTCACAATTGTTAACACTAACACTAAAAGTAGTTTAAGATAAAGTATTTAAAATAATATCATTCAATAAAATTAATTAATTTTATATAAATTTAGCTAATATTTAAGCTCAATAAATAAAATACATATTTTTGTATTCTTAAAATAAATGATTAATTTGGTCGTTAATAATATGTAAGTTTACCTATATTGAAATAAAACACATCAATTAGTTTATAATTTAATAAATTTTGAATAATGTACAATTTACCTATCTAAATAAGTTTTAAAAACTAAAACTTTAAAGCACA
The DNA here is from genome assembly GCA_013282895.1 of Eriosoma lanigerum. NCBI lineage: Eukaryota > Metazoa > Arthropoda > Insecta > Hemiptera > Aphididae > Eriosoma > Eriosoma lanigerum. The sequence goes on along the minus strand of CM023357.1, from coordinate 50,950,092 downwards.
ACAAATATCAATTATTTATATTATTTATATTATTTAAAAAAAAACTTACCAAGTACCATTGATCAGCAAATAATGGATCAGGGAATCGCAATATTGGTTTTTTACTATTATGCTTTGTAACATTCCGATCGGGCGTAAAATCTCTTTTAAATCTTTTAAGCTCATACTGTTGTTGTGACCATAAAATCTGAAAATAAAGTACATTTATGTTACACACATAATTATATATTGTAAAATTATTCTTACTAATGCTGACTTTTAAAAAACAAAATTAAGGTACCTACATTGTACCTACATAGTACCAACATAGTACCTACATTGGCATATAACAATTAACAAATTATCAACAAGTAATGAATAAATAATTGCATTTCCAATAAGAATATAATTGTTTAACTCCTAAAATGAACACTTAAAAAATATCTATGAATATTTAATAATTAACATAACTAAAACAAAATTAAATTGTCTATAAATAAAATTGATTATTTTTACAGATTCAATATATTGTTGATATGTTTCCTTTAAATACATTTTAAGAATAAACATATTTTATTCTTGCTTTCTCTGAAATCAATTACCTGATTTATTTGTTTAAAAATGCAATCCGTTTTATTTTATAGTTTGTATTAAAAACTATTATGTCATATAATATACGAAAATTACGATAATTAAATGACTAATATACATAAAAATTAATTTTACTTATATTGTTGATGAGTATTAATTTTATTTATCACATATTACTTATTTCAGACTTGAAATTGTTGAACAATCTATTAATTACAATCAATAAGTTATAGATAAATAAATTAGATAACCTATGTAATTTAATAGTTTAATCATATTTATTATTGTTATTCCTTATACATATATGTATATTTTGTGAGTCGTTATAGTTATTGATATCTATTCCGATAAACATATTATATTATCATAATATTTATCAAAAGCTTCTAAATTTAAAATAAACATAATTTACACACACAATACGATTTATTGAATTAGTTTCATACAAAAAGTAATATTAACTAGTTATGTTTATCATCTAAATTTATTGAGTGTAATCATTTTTTGACCTTATCTATTCTCAAGTAAAATAACCTAATATATTGACTTGTCAACAACGATATTTTTTCTTCCTTTTCAATATATTTACATTATGAGCATCATAAATGTATAACGTTTTTATGTCAAATATTGCCTATAGATAAATATTTGCACACAATATAGGTCAATACATTTATGAGTAGACAATATTAAATATATTAATAATATACAATATGCAGTTACAATAAAAAAATAATAAATAATATTAAAATGTATAAAGAAATATATAAAATACTTGTATCTATCAAAATTATATTTATAAAAGTATACAGTAAGTATTTATATTGTATTAACAGAAGAATATACGTAAACAGTTGATAACAAATTGTGTAAAGACTAAAAATATATTACAATTTAGGTTACTATAACTTAATAAAAAACTTATTTCATATACTTTAAAGTTCTAGTTTGAACAATTCTATTATATTATAATATTATTCCTGTTACAATTTCTAAATTATGATTTGATACTAATATGAAAGTCTTCATACATATTTTGGACTATACTTTAAATTTAAAAAATAAATGTAATATAATTGTTAAACAAAGAAATTGTATAATAAATTACAATTTTATAAATTACGTTGATATGTAATTGTTTAAATAATATATTGTATTTTGAAATGTGTTAATATAAAACAACGTATTTATATAAAATTAGGAAAAAAACTGAAAATACTGAAAAATTAATTAATTATTTTGAAATCAAATTGCTAGAAAAAGTTTTCATGAATAATATATTTCTAAACTAATAAATGAATACAATTCACAAATTTGTTAGGTTTTTTAGTTATAAAATAATTATTTTTTTAATGATAAATAATGATAATTTTAAGTTCAGATGAAAATTAATGTAATACATAGCCAAAATTAAAAAAATAATAATAATAATAATAATAATAATAATAATTAACTAATACTTATATATATTCTTAGTATTCCAGATCTATTTACTAAGTGCATTAGCAAAAACTTCAAAATTGTTGAACATTTTTTTTGACTTGTCTTTTAGGTATTTCATGAGGTGTAATATATAATATTATTTCCTCTTATATATGTTTTAGTTTTAAACATCTGGTATTTTTTTTAAAAAAATACCTTTTATTTTTTTTATATTTATGAACTATGAAGATAGTCATAGACGTAGCGTGTTAAATATTTGTCGAGAGGCTATAATTCCCAATAGAAAAAAACTAAAGCAATATAAAGTACTTGATGCATTTTAACTTGTAATTTCGACTTGTAGTTATCTTGAGGGGTATAAAGCTCCCTAGTCACTTCCACGCTACACCAATGATTATAGTTATAGTTTCATGAGTATATTTTTATAAATGCTTTGATTAAACGAACTCATAATTCAATCAAGATATCGATTTATAGGTTTTTTTTTTTGTATTTATTAGAGAACTTATATTTCTGTCATTATTTGTAATTATTTAAGCTATTATATCATGAAATATAAAATTCATATTTTCAATATTCAATATTATGATAAGTTAATGATATAAAAATAGTTGTAGGTACGAGATCGAAAATAATTTTGTAAGAAATATTGATAACTGATAATAATAATAATAACTTTTAATATGACTTGTATAATTGTATAATATATTTTAAGCTATATCTTAATGATTAGATAATTTTATCTATTAAAATATTAATAATATTCATTTTTTAAAATGTATTAGACATTTTTTAACATTTAATATTATGTAAAATTTTGTGTATTACACTTTTTTTATTGAACTCCTACCAATGTTTAAACATGTTATCATATATTTTTATCCGAAATCTATATTCTGAATACAATAAAATGTATTTTTTACAAGTCTGATTATTATTATAAAGAAAATTAATATAAAATTTAAACATTTTTTATTTTTATTTATACCCTTCATAATACAATAGCAAAATAATAAGTATGTTAAAACAATTACAAAAGTTGCATTATAAAAGTATCAATATATCACGTCAAATATTACGAAAGTTTGTTGATGGCGTAGTTATAAAGTATCTGTAGCCGAAGGAAAATCAATCATTCTGTTTATAATTCAATTATGAAGCGCCTAGAAGAATGAGATTGGACGTAATATTGTTTCTCGTACCTACGCGCCTTATAAAAGTTTCAAAACTACCTTTAACCTAAAGATTAATGTTCAATTGAAGTCTGTTAACATCCAATATCCCAATAACACCATTATAAAGTTTCAAAACATTTTTATTCATTCATACATATCATTTATGATATAAATTATAGATATTAATTCAACTTAATACAATTTTTTAAAAATATATTTAATTTTAAAATTATATTATTATTATTATTATTATTATAGGCAAATAAAAACATATCTTGGTTAGTCATCAAAATAATTTTAAAAAACAATATAGCATACCTATTAACTATAATATTATCACTGTAAAATATAAAAACATTTAAGTGAAAATTTAATTTCTGAAATCTAACAACAATTATTATTTAAATTAATACAGAAATATTTCTTCACACTTACGTATACTTATTAAACAAAATTATGTAATATTTGAAACTGCATAAATGATCAAATATTATTGGTACATTAATTATGAAGAATAAGAGGAAAACATATTGAAGTTTAATTTTCATCGCTTAGTTAAATACTCATTATACCACCCTTCAAATATAATCTCTCTAAACTTACAAACTGAATTAATTATATAACTTAAGCTACCTGAATATAAACATATTCCAATTTGATATTAAATAAAATTAAAATTTTTTATATTTTTCTAGAACATACAAAATATTAACTTTTTTCAAGCCAATCTTTGTAGAAAAAAATATATATTTATACATTATAGGAGTATAGGTATTAATATCTAACTTGAATATAATACATATTATTTTGTGTTAAAAATATTAAGAATTTATACATTAAAAAATATTTTTTCTAATTCCATATTTAATCCATTAAAAACTTACAATCGTGGTTATTAACTAGATTGAAGTGGGAAAATATGAATAATATGTTTAAGATATCAGTTAAATATGTGTGTAATTGTTATATTTTGTTATTTTTTTAAATTAATATAAAATAAACATATATCATTACATTATATTATATTATTAATATATATATATATATATTAATTTATATTTATATTATTATTAATATATTTATTATTTATTATATATATATGAATAGAAGACATTACATTTTTAATAATTTATAAAGACTTGTTTTTTAAATTTTTTTATTATAGGTACATTTATATCATATTTTGATGTCCTGATTAATGCAAAGCGTGAACTACAATTCTACACCTTATCAAGATTTTAAATTTTAGTTTTATTAGTATTAAATATTATTATACGTGTTGGAAAATTTCAGTTCCTCGCTCTGATGCTTTGATAATCAAAAATCCTAAGGGACTTAGTAAATGCTATTGTAATAACTACTAACCGTAAAATTCTACATATATTTGTTGAATTTAAATTTATTTATATGAACCGATCTAACTTAACCTAACTATTATACTTTGCGTAACCAATTCATTCTAATAAATTATAAAAAATAAATATATTTATTTTCAAAACTAATATCTTATTTAATTTAATTTTGTTATTCCACCAATAATCTATATTCTAATTAAAGACACGTATTTTGTATTCCTTCCTTACTTCAATTATAAATGAATCGTGTTTAAATTTAATGTAATATAATCAATACAGATTCAGTTTATATTATGCTGTAATATAAATTTAATTTAAGCAATTTTAATGAATTTTCAGTTGATTTAAATGCATAATTCAACAAATAGATACAAAACTTACTACCAAAATCTTTATTGCCAAAATAAATCTGAAAGAATTATATCGAATATGTAAGTGTAATATTCGTTCCTTTTATTAAAGGCAGTATATTTATGTGCATTTTTATTAGATCAAATTTAATTTCATATAATATATGTCATTGAATAATAATTATTATTTTATATTAAGTGCTGATCGTGTAATTGATTTGCCTAAATTATTTTATTACATCTTGATTATCGTTAACGCATGTATTTATTAATATGTATTGTAGTTTTGTACTTTTCAAATAAAATTAAAGGTTAATTTGAATTAAATACTTAATTACGATAACTATAATTTAATATTATTACAATAATATATTTGATTATGTACACTTTAATTAGCTCTTTTTTCCTACTCTTTCTGTTGGCCGCATTGATTCAGAACTTACATTTATCTCTTCTCTTCTTAATGGTTCAATTGATACTTCCAACTCTTTTCGTATTATTTTATATCCTACTAGAAGCTACTCTATATTTTATGTTTCTTCTTATCGTACAAAATACAATCACAACTATGCTGATTCTTCATAGAATGCTTCGACTTCTCCAAATTTTGATACTTTACTTGTATTGTTTTTTTTTTGTTTTGTAGTACCTATATAAACTATCATTTATTTTATTATATGTGCCACTTTGAATTATATATTTTATGTTTTATCATTATATGTTTACTGGTCATCATTATTAATACAGTAGGTACTGTATAACTATTGTGCCTATATACTGTTATCAACAATTATATTTTGATAATATTATCACTATAATTTTTTTTTTTTAATTTTATCAATTGTGAATTATTATCCATGTAATTGCCGTTTGGCGTCAAATAAATAAATATTTATATTAAATAATGTACCTATATGAAATGTAATAGAATCTATGAAATTGAATTAACGTTTATAAACTGTTATGACTCAAATTAACTTACCTATTGTTTAAATCAACATAAAATTTAGAAAAACGTTTTAGTATATTATATGCATAAGAAGTTTTTTGAAAATTATATTATATTATTTATTTATAATATAGAAGTATTCAAAATCAATATTTACTCGTATATTCAATGAGATATTGAGATTAGTACGTATAATTTCATTAAAGTATATAGCATCTAGTTGATATTTTTAATAATTCGTTTATATTTTTAATTAAATGCAATAAGAATTCGTGTAGGTATTTATTAAAACCAAAAATAAATTCAAAAAGCTGTCATTTACATCCTTTGCTCTCGGAAAATGAGTGACCTAATTCTAACCATTCGTCGGTCGTATAAAATAGTATGCTTGGATGCTTACAGCGTGTTTTTGACCGTGCGTGTTAATATTGTACAATACAAAGGCAGTCATTAACGTTTAAAAGTAAATGTTTACTCATAAATCTCAGTGTTTAAAATAATACATTTGAAATAGTACTTATTGTATCTGTGTACAATACTACATAAATATTACTAGGTTTTTAACTACAATAACTATCATGTCAATAATTTCATATATTTATACTGGTCTTTTTTTATGTGTGAAAATGTCCTAAATTTTTATATCTTTTATTTTCGATTTTTATTTTAATAGTAAAAATTTTTAAGTATATTTTTCATTTAAATTTCAATAACATTAAAATGTAAAAACTGTTATTTCACACAAAATTAGATCACAATTCGATACATTTTAAGATATTAAATGATATAATATTGGTTTTTTTTATAGTTCTAGGGAGTGTTCATCATACTTAATTATATAATTTATGAATTAAAATAATTATTATGCAATAAACTAATACATTTTCTATAACAAAAGATGATTGTTGTTTTTAATTATATTCTTATTGTATATAATGAAAGTAAATTATTTATACAAATTGTATTATTAAACCATTTGTAGTCAAAAAGTAAATTTGTAAATATAAACATAATATTATATAAATATACTTAGATATATTATAAATTCTTATTTGCCAAAAACAGAAAATATTATTCATAATTATATATAAAAAAAACAAATATAATTATAAACATTGCAGTAATATCAAAATCATATTTTCACATTTTATGTAATTCAACCCAACTTCTAATAAAGCGACAATAATGATCTGAGATACAATCTAAATACTTATTTAACATATTAGGCTTTTACAAATAATTTCTATAGTATTTTTAATCTTAGCGAAGCGAATGTATTGGTTTCTACAAAGATGTTTTTTTTTTCATATTTGAAGACGTAGTAATGGTCTCATTACTAGAAGTAGTACATGCATTTGGTTGAAAATTGCATCTACCTTAATTAGATTATTTTTCAAATCATTCAATAGTTTTTCCATGGGATAAGAAAACATAACAAAAAGTAGTTAAAAAACTGCGCAATTTACGAAAATTGTGATTTTGACTAATTTGATTTGAAATATTTTATGAAATATAATTATCAATGTAGAGACTTGAAAATTGTTTTGAGTATTATCATAGGTATTCTACATATGTGATAAAATATTAGAATGTATTTTCTGTATGATATATTGTATACCTGACTATAAGCATCAATTAGAAACATATTTTCGAATTCAATACCATTACATTCACATTTTAACTGTAATCAACTAATAATTTCTTTGATACCGAAGTGAAGAAAGAGAAAAGCTTGTAATTTACTTTCACGTTTTATTTTTAAATTGTTTAAATAACGCATTTTAAAACATACTATTTGGACTTAAAACTTAATTTAAATATTGATTTACAAAATTTAATACGATATAACGATATTACCTTAAAGGTAGATAATGTATTAATTATTACTTATATTGTAACCATAATCCTACTCGAGTGTTAAATAAAACAATGTTAGATAAAACAGCGACAATATTTGGGAAATCGATCATATTATATTGTCTAAAAATAGTATGATACGTGTAAATTTTAAATCGAGTACCTACTTATAAAATGCATACATTTGTAACAAAATTTAAACATAACGAACGGGTAATTTTTATAAAAAGAAAACAAATTAATTTATGTTCGAACTTCAATACGAAAACTAATGACTGTTGTTATCGCGGACTTTTACGCGTTGCGTCGATCGCCCCTGTACGGCTCGCGTATGTTTGTATGTTTGGTTTTCGAGTCTGTCGCCATTGGGTCGAGTGTGCAGGTACGTCAAATGCGGCTCGTCGAGTGCGACGGTCGCGTCCGTTTTTGAGCGCGTTTTCGCGGCGAAACAATTTATTATTCCATTTTGAGTTTTTGCCGTTGTGTGCTACCGCCATCGTAAAATATACGTATTTTGGTGTCAATAAACGAACGCGACGTTGCGTCTACGTGCGGTGGTTTTCGCGTACGTTTGGCGAGGGATTCACGTGTGTGCTGTGAATCGTTTTACTCGTTTCGTCAACGCAACATTATCCGACCATTGCCAAAGGTGCGACACCTTTAATCAATTGGTCCGATTGATTCTATCTACGTCGATGGTGCCCGGAATAGTCATGCGAATGTTTCATTATTATTATTGTTTTTCTATTATTTGTGTAATTGATTCAGTTTTAATATTTTTATCTGTGTGGGCGCCCTTCCCCCAATACTGTACAATATTATTGTTGTCATACTAATATATTTATTTACAAGTGCATATAAACGCACGTAAACATACGATTTGTTACATATGTTGTTAAATTAGTGATCACCCATTCTATTCCATATCCGTAAAATAATATTAATTCATTTAGATAATAGTCGTCGGACCAACCGCCTGTTTGTAGGAGCCCGGTGGCGAACAATTTATATGTTGTCTATATTCCAATAATTATTTTTGTTTTAATTTGAAAATATTCTAAAATTATACTTCTTTACTTAAACTTATAATGACATTAATATTAATTGTTTCAAATGTATTAACTATTAAAAATAAATAAAAATAATTATGATTTCGCAATAGAGTAGTGGCATTTACTTTAGAACGGACTTATCATTTTATGTCGCTATAATGGTACGATTTAATTTAAAAATGATAAATGGAATTTAAATTAAGTCTCAAATATTTTTTACTTATATTTAAGTAATTATTAAGTAATTTTTATAACTAAGTATATTTAAAATTAAAGGATACTTATCGTTATGTACTGGCGTACAAAATGGAAAAAATTATTTTAAGTTTCATTACATTAAGAATACTTTTTCAGATATTTAAGTATCAATATGTTGTCATGGAAAGACAGAGACATTTTCATTTTTTAAATCTGTATAAAATTAAGTTTAAGTCAACAAAAATTGTAATTGTGAGTACTCAATACTGTTATCAGATTTGATAAAAAAATATATGTAGCCCAATGTAGAGGCCAATTAAAGTCCCAAGTAAAGACAATGTCTAAAATATAATGCAATAGCCAAAGTTAAAAAATACTCAATAAGAGTTAATAATATATAATCATTATTATCAACACATATTATTAAACTAAATTATATAAAACGGTTATTATTTTATTAGTTTCAGAAATGAAAAAATTTTATTTTTGTATCTATTTAGTTTTGTAGCAATAGCGCCTATTCAATGCGCCTTCTTGAAATTTATTTAAATTCAATTATTTAACGAGTTTAACATAATTTTACGTTTATTATTTTTTCATTATTTCGATTCATAATAATATATTATAATTGAATGATAAGTACGATGATATTTTAATAGAAATTTAAAGAGATTCAAATATATTCGTACAGGGCACACATATACTATTTTTATTTTTAGTTATATCATAATTTGAATTAACAAATCATTTTTTTTCAGATTGGCTTTACATCGTCCAATCTTTATACGTAATCGGTTTAAACTTCTCCATAATATCCAACTATTCTTGTATCCGGGTGCGAGGTTTTCCGTTGGCATTATCCATGCTGTTTCGTCTCCAATTTCTTCCTTCCATTTCTCGACTCTTTCATCTTTGGGATTCCTTGTTCTTTTCATAAAGCTATTTCAAGATTAAAGTCGGTATTTTCCTCCTCTTTGCAGACCATGCATTATGTATTAAGCACATATTGCATTTTGCATCATCATTCATCACTTTTGCTCGCTCCTAAACGGCCTGTACGGATTGTCAAATTTAGCTATACCAGAAAAGTATTCAGTTTATTTACTGGTGAATTTCTTGAATAAATGTCCAATTCAGAGCTGTGCCCATTTTTTTGTGTGTGTGTACAAACCTTCCCCACACTCGACTAGCGAAATGGCCAGTTGAAACATAGAGTGCTAAAGCTTTAATAACTTTCAATTTGTGCGGTTCGTCACCCCATGCAGATCCGATCAGCTTACACAATAACCCATTCCACGTATTCATATTTGTTTTCGTTTTTTCACAGTATACTTTGTATTTTAGTGACCAGTCTACGTCCAGATATTTAGAATTCGGATTGTTGACTAGCTCTACACATTTCCAGGTTACGTGAAGTTTTCGATTGGCTTCCATATTTCTGAGGTGGAATATACATACTTCTGTTTTCAATGGATTGGGACGTAAGAAGTTTACATGAAATATTCGTCTATTTTGGTAAGTGTGTTTGATAGTTGTTTCTCAATGGTCTCGAAGGCATTGTCTTGTATTGCGATAGCTGAGTCATCCGTGTATATATAGTGTTTAATATTTTTAATGTTTAAAATTGACTGATCGTTCATAAATATATTGAAGAGTGTTGATGCAAGTATACCGTTTTTTTAATTTCTCCACCGACTTTTTTTTCCATCAAGGGTAACAAAGATACGGTGGTTACTAAGTAGGGCTTTAATTATTTTTACGAAGTTATAATCATATATTATTTCATATAGTTTGGTTAACATAATGCTATGATTTACAAAATAATATTCTGCTGACAGGTCTACAAATGCCACGCCCGTAATTTGTTTGTTTTCAAATCCATTTTCGATATTTTAATTTAGGTATAGTATTTGGCTGATACAGGATTTTTCTGGTCTAAAGCCAGGTTGTTCTATAATTATTCTTTATCTTCTATTGACATGAGTCGATTGGGTAGCATTTTTTAATATACTTTATAGTTGTGGCATAGTAGTGAGATTTGTTGGTAGTTCTTTGGGTCCAATTCCTCTTTACCCGGTTTCAGTTGATCGATTATTTTTGATTTTCTCCATATCTTTGGGATTTCTTATAGATCATTTAAGTAGTTAAATAGATTTATTATCCATTTTCTTTTCCTGGTCCTAAGTGTCGGAGTTATTTTGTAAATATTTCATCTAGTCCGGTAGCCTTGTAGTTTTTCATTGCATCTATAGACTTTTGTAGTTCAAGAGAGTTAAACTGTTTGGATAAGTAAAATGTTTCTTTACACGATTCGTGTACATTTCTTTTTTTCTGGATTTTACGATTTATATAGGTGGTTTACATTTAGGAATAATGTATCTGCGATTTGCTTCAATGTTACTTTAGTTAGTGTTGGTTGTCTACATGAGATATTTCGTAAACGTCTAATTAATCCCCATGCAGAATAATAGACAGCAAATTTTTTCGTCGAACTCTTAAACAAATATTGTCCAGTCTGCTTTTCTGAAATTAAATATTTTTCTGAACGGTACGAAGTTCGGTCTGATAGCTGCTGAAATGTTACATTGGATAAGCTTATGTTGGTTACTCGATATAAGTTCGCACATCTTTTAGACACATTGTATACTAATAGCTTCACTTACAGTGATTAGGTTAGGATTGAATCCACGTTTTCATCTACCACTATTGAACAATGGTGGGAGTTTGTGATCGAAGATTAAGTTGAGTCCTTCAGATATGGCTCAACCTTCCAGAGTTTGATCGTCATTGTTTTTTTCATTGTATCCCCAACTTGTGCTGTGACAGTTGAAATCTCCGAGAATAATTCTTGCATAATGTGCATCAAATTTTTTTAATTTATGGAATTTGAATGGGAGGTTTGGCGGCTTATATACAGATATGACTGTACATTTTCAATCGTTATAACTTCAATATCGTCTACTTCTGTGATTTCCGATGATATGATTTTGATGTGAGTTTATTAATAATTGCGCTGCCGTATTTTTTATGAGATCTTATTGCTGCTAGCCTCATTCCATTTATCTTGCGTGTTCTCTATTCATTGTCTCTACGTTATAAACATGTTTAGCGTTAATCATTTTTGTGTTGAATGTTATTGATTATATAAACATTTAATGTGTTTTTCGTTTTTCGTCATTCGTTATTTTTGATTTAATGTAATCAAATAAAATATAAAAAAAAATGTATGTAGATAATATGCAAATATGCAAATATGCAATTATAATTTATAATTAAAATACAATAATTGAATTAAAAATATCAAAAATATCTAAATTAAATTTTAATTAGAATTACACTCAATTATAAAATAATTTACTTATTTTTAATTGTATATTTATAAAATACAAATATACAGTAATTAAGTCAGAACATATTTAACATGTATTACTTTATAAATAACAATGCCATCAAACCTAATTGGGGTAGTTAACTAGTAGGTAACCTATGTTTTACATTTCAATAGTTTTTTGACAAGGTTACGTTATAATTATAACGTTTTCAAGCTCTGGATAGAAAATCAAAAATGAAATAAAAATAAGTAAGTCTAAAAAGATACATAAAAATTTATCTAACATATACATATTGAAACTAAAATAATTAAAAAAACATTTAATATTTTATGCATTAAAATGTTATACCTATTTTCAACATCACACTTTAAACTATAGAATATTTTAAATCATTCATTTTTTTATATTTATATTGATCGATTTCAGAGATTTTATACACAAAAATTTACTTTTTTTCTATAATATAAAATTCCACGATGAGCAATTGGTTGAATGAAATTTAATAATATTGTGGTCGTTATTAAAATGTTCTTTAATACAAAAACTTTATTTTTATTTGACATGTTGTAAATTCATATAGGGCACAATTTTTGTATTTTATTTTATGGATATTTGCCAAAAGTTTTATTGCAATCAGATGCACTGCTATTTGTAGTAAATAATACATTTAATAGTATCTTACAAGAACGATATATTTTTAGATTAAACATTTATTTGACATATTATAACTTGATACAATTTCATCTAAAATCGTTTTCAGATCAAACATTAATAATTTATAAGTAATAAACAATAAGTTAAAATAATAAATCATTATTAAAAATTTAAGTACCTCTAATTATACAAATAATAAATTATTATACTCAAATTTGATAAATTACAATTAAATTACATAATATTAAAATGGTTTATAATGTAAATATAATGTAAATAGTTAATAGAGCAAGTTAAAATTCTAATAGTAATGTGATGTATAGTATGATTTAATAGTACTACTTGGTTCTATTATGATCAACTAACAATATATATAAGATAAGATTAAAGTTAGGAATAGGTATAGGATGCAAACATAAGAATTGATTAATAAATAATAATTAATTAATTCTATAAATTTTTCAAACCGTTAAACTCAAAATTACATGTTATTTTTATGATATTTCTTAAAAAAATATTCAAAGATCTAGATCATAGCCAGAAAATCAACAAATCTATCACAAAATTTTACCACGCGTGTATATTACTTATATTAGTTCTAAAAAAAATTTTCAAGTCTCTACAATCAAAACTAAATTAGTTATTATGAAATCAACAAATTTAAAATAACGGGAACTGTTATTGTGATGATTTCCATCATTTTTTGGTAGTTTTTCTTCTATGAAGGAAAAACTTTTGAGAAATTCGAATTATGAGCCACAAAAAATACCAACTACATGAAATTTGATTTGGAAAAAGTACTCTATTAGTGATAATCGAGCAATTTTTTTGTACCCTATATATGTTTTCTTACATAAAAAAAAATTCTTTATAAAACCTATACATTCCTCGCTTAGCTCAGAATTTAACACGATAATTGTTTTATGAGAGTTTAAAGGGTCATTAGTACAGTATGTTGTTATACCTCTTCTTACCTATTAAGCATAAAATACTTATCTTGTTTCCTTTGAGATGTTTCATTTTATAAATACTAAAAAACATCATAGTATATTTATTTTTTAGAGAAAAATAATTATTTCTTAAAATTAACTATATAGTATGATGCATGTTTCTGTACTTCGTTTATACATTACATTTAATATGTAATAATTTAATAAACTATACATTAATACAAAGAATAAGTTTTTTCTTATATTTGTTTAATGCATAATTATGCACATTTTTTCAAGAGGAAATATGAAATGGCAATATTTCATTAACCAAGGAGAACTTTATTCTCTCACTACGCTCAAAATTCCCACTAAATGGCTGTAATTTTGATTTTTTTTTTTTTTTTGTTGTAAAATATAGATTTATAAAATTACTTATTTTATATCAGTTTTCTAAATATATCACTAAAAAATAATGTTCAAGAGTGGGGATCTATACTCTATATCTCCTCCATAAATACACCATTAATTAGTTATTGTATTAATTATACTTAAGTACCCACCTACACATTTCAATTTTTTAGATTTCATTAACAAACATGAACTCTTTTAACATCATCAAATAAAACTAAGTTACATTCTTATTTAAAATTAATTAGGTATATTATATAATGAAAATACTTTTTTTTAACATTTAAATGATATTAATATTGAATATATTCTGTGAAAATAAATTATATATTTGTTATATATTAATAATTTTAATTTTAATTTACATAGTCCCAAATAAAAATAATTACAAAATGGTTAATAAAATTATTATTTAAAATACTATATATTAGTATATTTATTTTCAATGAGTTATCTTAGTGAAAAATAAAAATTATATAAAAGGTATAATATTTGACTGTCCAATTTGATATATATATATATATATATATATATAATACCTACTTTTATTTTAAGTTAAATACAAACATATAACTATTATTTTATTACTGGTATGTAAAATTTATATAAATATACGAATATATTAAATTATGTTTATATTATATTTGTTTTAAAAAAAGTCATATCATTCACCTTCTTAGAAAATCTCAATTGTGTAAATATACAAGATATGTTTATTTATTTAAATATTATACTATAATTTATTCATGATAATATATTTAGTGCAATATTTTTTCTAAAATCTTTATAAATTAATTATGATATTTATGATATTCAGTATAACAAAATGTTCATAATGTTAATTCCATTAGTTAAATATTGTTTTGATTCTAATTAATTAATAATAAATAAAAAAAAAATTACTTATAACAAAACTATTACATTCAAAATATAAATTAAATAATTAAATACAGGTATTAAATTTAATCTAAAACTATATGTACCAAGTACTATACATCTAATATTAAATAAATATTATTTTATATATTTTGTGTGCATACAAATATTTAAAATTTATAAATTAAATTGCTTAGTGATTAACAAACATTTCGCACAATATAATATAATATTATTTTTAAAAAAATCGTTTTTTATTTAATACTTATTTCCTCAAAATAATTTGTGTATAATATTATTCCCGTACTAGTGGCGAATCTAGAATTTTGTTTTGGAGGAGGAAGCAAAGTGTGTCGATATAATCAGTGTAAGATAACAAAAGAAATCGTCTGAATAAAAATAAAGATAACAACACTAAATTTTATCTAAGATACAGATAAAAGATAAAAATATTTTTTCTAGATAAATTACAGATAATTATAGAAATTGAAATTAAAATAACTAATTTAAATATATATATATATATATATATATATACCGTCGTGTAAGTTAATGCCTGTATAATATGTTTATTTTTTGATTGTTTACTTTAAAAATAATATTTCCAAGAATACACCTTAAAATAATACACACACAAGAGAACCCATAGCTGTTCTATGGTGGGCGGGTGACAGGGGTCAGCAGTCACTTTTCATGTCGTAAACAATAAAATTATTAATTTACAACGTTGAGATGATACTTACGAATATTGTGTATACGAAATAATGTTAATTATTATTATATGTCATGTGCATATTAAAATTGGTTTAGAGATAGTTACAAAATATAAAATCCGAAATAGATTAATAGCATCTCACGTATTTGCTTATCAGACATATAAATTGTCATAAATAACTGAACATTATGTCAATACGAATTATATAATATTTATATTAATTTTAGATGATCGTATTGGGAATACGGAAATAATAAACGGTCGGATTAAAATTAGATAGAATTTGAGAAATTTCTCAATAAATAAATAATAATAATATATTCTACGTAATTTTGTTTGGTGGACGGCGGTGATTATAACTTGTCGACTGTTTTTATTATTCGTATATTTTAATTATAATTTAAAAATATTTATTAAGTTCTGAGACATAACATCGGTCGCGACAGTAATATATTAAGTTAGGTTATTTATATAAATTAATCAATATATTTTATATATATTTATAACCGAACACAGAATATTAACTACTAATAAGTAATAAGTATTTAATAGGAATAATATATAGTCTTTTCAGAATAACATCATATATTATTAGCTCGGCATGTTGTGTTTTGTACAAGTTGTGCCTGAGAAAATGAGAATAAAAATGAAACATTTTCGAAAAAATCTAGCTAATTTTCCCAAAAATCTATCTTATGAATTTATTTAGTTAAGTGTAATTCTTAGTTAAAATAAATACTTAGATAACTTATATTTATTTATCTAAATAAGATAAAAGATAAAAAAATAATTATCTATATAAGTCATAACACTGGAAATATTATTTAAGATATCATAATAAAAAAAAACTATATGTTGTATAGGTACTACAGATATAATTACTATATTTGATACGATCACAATTAATGTCGTCACGTATATTTGTTGTTATTATTATTATTAATTTATTATTTATATACTGTAGGCGGTAAAAAATACAGATTTCTGTTGATTTATAAATACATAATATAAAAAAGACCTTATAATTTATAACTAGGATGCAGATTTAAATATTCTAAAAAACAAGAAAAATGCTTCAAAAACATAATTTTTTATAACTATTAAATACTACACTTGAAACTAATTGCCAACCATTGTTATTTTAATATAAATATATATATATATGTATTGTGTATATATAGTACTATAATATATCCAAGTCAATTGTTTAATCAAAATGTTTATCAATTCTGAATTAAATATAAGAATAATGTTTGAAAATATAAACAAATACCCCAATAACACTAATAAATCATTTAAAAAACAAAAATACAAAATAAAAATTTGAAGTTAAAATTCGTTGATATACGAAATTAATTTTGTGCTTGCAAAAAGATTTTTTAGGACATTCAGAAAAAAATGAATTTTTAATTTATATCCATGCTCTAATTATAAATATTTAAATGTTAATTTATGTATCGAAATAATTATGATAAAACAACCTTAATAAAATATTATTTTAAATATTTTAATCAAAACTATTAAAAATAGAGTAATTATTATTAGCATTACATTCATGGAAACAAGGCTACTGTTGTCCCCTTTAAATCTGTTATTGTACCGTACTGTAATAATTAATATTCTATGTAACAAAGTTAAAACTATTAGAATTCTTATTTGAAATGTATTATGCATATGTGTTTTTATTGTTATATTCATAATTTATTTTTGTTATAATTTTACATTTTTTATGTTAATGTCAAAAGTTATTCCTGTCAAAAATATATTCAAATAAATAGCATAATAAAACTCTACTTTATTAAATGTTGTAAGCTCTTTTTTTTTTTTTACTAAACTCTTATTCAGTAATCGTTAGTATCTAACATAATATATTAGTGACTCGATTAAAACTCAACGAAACGTCAAAAAGCATAATTATTTGAATAAAATTAATGAAAAGAAAAGTATTTTTTTTTTTTTTTTTTTTTTTTTGTGTGAAAATATTACAAATATTTTTTTTTTAATCACTAATAGTTATATATATTAAAGTGTTAAAATGCATTGTGATTGTGGATTATACAAGTAAAAATGTTCTATGTTATTTTAACTTATATAAATCATACTTTTTTTTATCTAGAGGTTATGCTTACGTTAGATCAAATGTACGTTTTTATGTCCAGTTTACCGATATTAAATGTAATTGATCAAAATTATTAAAACATTCCAAACGTATAATATGTACGTTTACAAGGAAAATACTTCCTATAACTCTATATTAATGTTAAAAACGAAATGAATTATTATAGGGAAATATAATGATTAAACAATATTATAAATTAGTAGCAAACAATAGTATAAATAGTAATTACTATGACCCTATAATAACATATATTTGTATACCATTAATATTATTTAATCATTAATTATAATTCAAATATCTAGAGTAATAATTATTTTAATGGTATTATTGGCTTTAACGTAAAATAATTATTGCTAATTGGTAGTCTAGACATTACAGAGCATCGCTTATCTCATTTAAAGATTTGTTTATCCTTATTGTGATGAATAACATTTAAAAAAGTGGGAATGTCAATTTAGGATGTTCCTCCTTCGTCCCTTTGATTCTCGCAGAAATTATTAATTTATTATAATTATTGAGATTTGAATGCTAGTATATTGCATTAGGAAATACGATTCTGAGGAATCACAATATATGAAAATATATTATACTGATAATCCATTCCAAAATATTACCACGAATGTAAATTACACACATATATATATATATATTCAAAATAAATTTCAAATTCCTACGATAAAAATTCAAGGAGTTATCATTTCATGATAAAAATTGTCAGTAACGATTTTCAAAATATTTTGTAAATAGTATATGATGAGGTTTCTACAAAAATTTCCAACCGTTAAACTAAAAATTACAGGTAATATTAAACATTTTTAGAAATAAATCAAAGTTCTATATTTAGCCAAAAAGTCAACTAATACATTCTAAAATATTACTTAACGTATATATTACGTTTATACGTTGTATATTAATTCTAAATATTACCTGTTAGTACTCAAAAAAATTTGTCAAGTCCCTACAATGAAAACTCAATTAGTTATCACGAAATAAAAAAAAAAATTACGAAAATCGTAATTTTGCCCATTTTTTGGTAGTTTTTCTTCTCCTAGGGATAAACTTTGGAGAAATTCAAAAAATGAGCTTTTAAAGTACTAAGATGATACGATTTGCTACCGCAAGCATACCCCATTTGTGATAATCGGACAATTA
Source organism: Eriosoma lanigerum (assembly GCA_013282895.1). Taxonomy (NCBI): domain Eukaryota; kingdom Metazoa; phylum Arthropoda; class Insecta; order Hemiptera; family Aphididae; genus Eriosoma; species Eriosoma lanigerum. The sequence goes on along the minus strand of CM023357.1, from coordinate 50,930,955 downwards.
TTTCTACCCAAAATATTTTTTTTCATACATAAAAAATAAAAACATCTTTGTAGAAACAATACATTCCTTGCACCACTCAGAATCTAAAATATTAAAAATAATAATAATAATTTTTTTGATTAATATAATATAATGAATCACGAAAATGTTTAACTATATAAAAAAGTTCTGCAATTTATAAATGAATGAAGAAAAAATTATTATTAAATAAAATTACTATTTAATTATTTAGATTATAGAACACTTATGTCGGTAAAATGTTATATGTATGAAGAATAATTTCTTACTTGAATATTTTAATGTATAAATAATACATCACTGAATTTTTAGATAAAAAATTAAATCATTAATAAAACATCAGATCATTGATCCATTGATCCAACTAATCATTTTTTAAAATGTTATAATTTGAATTTGTTACAAATGGGTAAAACTGGTACATGAATACATAAAACTTAAAAAGAAAGTTACAAAGAAATTAACTCTTCAAGAACTTAATATATATATATATATATATATATTTGTTTTATTAGCCATATACCAATTATCCCTTTGGTTTTATAAGGTCGTAGTTTAATTGATGTGGTAATGCGTGTAGTAGAGTTGATTAATCATATTTATTATGATTAAGTAATAATAAAACTTAAACGATTCAAAATAATATGAGTGTAAAGCATAAGATAATAAGTTAAAATAAATAAAAACGCAGCATACGAAATTATATTTGAAAATATTGTACCTATGACTAAAATAAAACTACACATTACGCGTCGAAGTATAAAAATGAAGAATTATAAAAATTGATTTTAATCCTTCATATTCATGGTTCATTCAACCAAAGTTTCGAACATATATTTTATCAGTTTTGAAAATCACTTTTCTTCATAGAATTTCAGTCCGCCGTTGGCACTTGAGTACAAAATTAATTAAACAATAAACACTGCCAAGTTCCACAGAAATTCTATTCTAGAAGAGCTGATTAAAGGAAATTCGCTCAACTATTATGAAATTTCTCTCTTCCGTTCTCTATCTCATTCGCTCCTTTTGTCATTCTCTATCCCTATCAACCGGCCTCGACTTGTTTTGTATGATATTAGTGAGAGTGTTAAAGAGTTAGTTAATTTGTTCATCAACAAACTACTGACCCGAATTCCAACGTTTTAAATAAAAAGGTAACGGTAATGTTAAAGTGTGTTTCAGAGAGCGACATTTAACAGTATTTTAATTTATTATTAAAATGTCTTAAAAATGATTAGGTGCCTAATTAGTATTTATTAATATTAAACTTTTAGTTTATATATTATTATATTTAATTTTAAAATCAATTTATAGTAATTAAGCATATAAATCATTATTTGTGCTTAAAATCCTTTAGGTATGTTAGAAATATAACTTATAACTTAAAAATTTAATAACTCAAAGCCAAACAATTAAAACATTATAATTATACTTGGATTATGTACGTTTAATCTGTAAAAAAACTACTGAAATATGTGAGTTTAATTAAAACGGTTAAGTACCGTTACACAAAAATAAAAAATAATAGTAAATAACATTACAAAGTTAAAAAAATAATAAATTTACCCTGTAATAATTAATAACAATCAAATCAAAATATAAAAACAGAATTTTAATCATTTTCATTTCCAGCGTACCTAAATAGCAATAATTTTAATGTTAAATTAATTAACGGGATCCATTTACCTAATGCATATTATAAAGGCAAATGTGTTTTTAATAAAACTAAAAATTAAATACCTAATTTGTGTGGGATAAACATTTTTTTAAATTTTTGTTTACGACTAAATGCAAAATATATTAAATTGTTTTTTTTTTTAATATTAAACTGGAAAACTGTGTATAATATTAAAAGAAAAATGTTATTAATGATAATAAAATGTTATACATTATACACAAATATATTTTTTTATTATTTAAATTCCGTTTTTATGTTATAATCTATTCGATTTAAAATGAAATGTTGAACATAATTCTAATTTCTAATTTTTAAACATTAAATGTTAAATAAAATAAAATATAATTGTATACTACAATGTATAATCAGTGGTAGCAATATAAAATAGTTGAAGCTTACGAACATTACATTTTATGTAACAAATTTTGTTCAAAATGTATATTATGATATATTTTAATTTATTTAGATGAACTTTGTTATTTTATCAACATGACACAAACTATAATAATTAAATTTATTAAAAATATTTTAATACACAATATAAAATATACATACCTGAAAAATCATTTGTATTATAATAATATATTTTTATATTTTAAAACTATTACTTATTTTAAATTATAAGTTTCTAAATTTCTATATTTCTTCTATTTCGTTTATCGCCTTACACTGATAGTGTAAGTGTAGTCTATATCCACTAGGTATAGTCAGCTACTCTAATCCTATACTTTCATAGATCTCAATCTCCTACCTATTATCCATTAACACCAGCTATCTGTTCATATATCCACCTCTTCTTTCGTCTATTTCTCCTCCTCATATCTTCTAAATTAATTTTCATAGCAACATTTTCTGCAACTGAATCATCTCTCCTGGTAACATTCCCAAACCATCTCAGCTATTTAATCTATTTATTATTACTAATACAACTCCTACTCTTTTCCTTATGTATGTATTCATTTTTCATACTACCTTTTCTAGGTACTTTACACATTTATCATAACATTCTCATCCCCGTAACAGTCATCCTCTGTTCGTCTTTTATTTTTTCATTGTCCAATACTCCGATCTATAAAACATGTATCAGTTCTGAATTATAATTGGAATCTTCTTTTTAATTACAATTATTTTGCACTACCGATATCATCATTACTTGATTTTATCAGTTTCACAAATCGAAAAATTCCTAATAAAATTCCAATTGTTTATTTATATATGATAATAATATATGACAGTAAGATGTATATTTTATGTATAATATTTTATTCATAATATTTAAATAGCTAATTAAATTTTGAATATTATCTATTAACCATATACATGTAAAACTAGATTATAATTGAATATTCAATGTTTTATTTAATATATATATATATATATATGGGTATGTGTGTGTAAATAATTATATTTATAGAGGGATACATACAGAGAGTTAAAAAGAAAGATATGTATATATGTGTGCATTTGTATGTGCATGTAAAAGTTCCGGACATAGTCTAGCGGGATTTCGGCCCCAAATTATCATCATAAATTTAAATTTATGGCTTACCAAGATATTTTTTTGGTACAAGTTTTTTTTTTTTTTTTTTGCGATATAGTCACTAGAGTTACATAAATTCTCTTGAGAAGCTAGGGAATCCATGACGTTGGTTAATATTTTTTTTTTTCACTAAAAAGGGTGGATAAACTACCAAAAAGCAATCTGTTATGAACTGGCTACATTTTATTTCAACCATGCGTATCCAAACTTCATATGTAATAAAAGCTTTTTTCAGTTCTTGACATTTCAAATATCATTTAAAAATAATACAATTGTTTTAATTTACTGAATTATTATCCCGAAAATAACAATGGTAAAATAATAAAATATGAATTAATGCAACGTTTGATTATACTCTTATCAATTATGAATGAACATATTTTTAACTTTAAACATTCCACTGTACAGTTTATATATAAAGTAAATATTATAACATCCAAATATTTTGCCATTATATTTATAATTAATACCTATTTATTGTTATATTTATTATTTAAAAATAAATTATATATAAGACTCTAATTATTATATATTATTATAGATGTAATCAAAAACCATATAAATATAACGGGAATTATGTAATGACATAGGTACCAACCATAGGTATCTGCCTAATATGTGAATTGAAATGATGATAAATAGCTCTCAAATCCTCAATGAGTCATTAAAAACTGTTATTAATATTTTGAATTTAAAAAGTAATTATTTTATTAACATATTATACCACTTTTTAATTTACATTGTCATTATTTATTATTTTACATTTCTAAAAAAATATTATAGATTATGATTATGATTATGATTATAAAAATGTTTTTTTATTTTATTTTTTTATAAGTAGGTAATACAAAAGAATAAAATAATAAACAAATATGTAATCAAGTATTTCAATGCGTAATGAGCAGAATAGGTACTAGAATCGAATATGCTACAATTATAATATCATTTAAATATAATATACATAGTATTTTTTAATACAATTTTTTAATAAATTTATTTAACAAAGTCATTATCTGATAGTAAGAAATGCAATTATTAAGGGTAATAAAAATAAACTAATTATATAATATCTAATCAAACTTCACACTGAAAGCGAAAATTCAGAGAATAATTATAGTTGGGCGAATAGACGAAACGCATTATTATGTATATATATATATATATATATTTATTTATATTTATTATAGCATAATAAATTATAACATAAAATACTTCTAGTGGTTGAGGGGGTATCTGGGAGATCCAAGAGAATTTCACAGATATGAGAGGTTAGTTGTAATAGTTGAAAAACTGAAATTGTTGATATTGTTTACATTTTAATTTATTCATTGTACTGTGTGTGTTTAATGATTATAAGCATTATTTTTTTATAATAATAGTATTATTTTTTATTTCAACATAATTATTATACATAGCATGCAATTTTGTATATTGTTAACCATCATATTATATAGATTATTCTGTACTCCATAGTATGAAACTAATAACAAGAATACCACAAATTATATCAAATATTGAAAATCAGTTTTATTTTTTAATAAATGTATAAATAAATGTTTGATCCATTATAAGAAATAAAATTACATGTGACAGTATTCAATAGGAAATTTTTATGCAAAAGAATATACAACTGAACTGGTACATAATATATCGTTTAAAAAGTAAAGATTCTCGAACAAATAAAAATGTCGTTGGATTTGTGTTTATTTGTGCGGGTAGAGAGATGCCATACTATTTTAAACGGTATGCCAATAAATGTTCAGTTCTGTGTAACGAGATAAATGGCAAACATCCCAACGGGTCCTTCAAAAGATATACAACGTGGCTGTGTAAAAAGCTTTTGAGTAAAAGCAAAAAAAAATGTGACGATTCAGAAAGAAACGAATGCGGAGGCGAATTTCTATCAGGCAGTTTACAATATATGTCAAACAATACGTTATATTTGCACGCGATTTGTTTATCGACGCTTTAAAAAAGTTCATATTACTACTTCAGCATTTTATTGCGATTTCATATTAATTATTATTATTGTATTTAATCAATACATTTTTAATATTGTTACTATTTAAATAATAATAATAATAATAATAATGCTATTGTTTTATTTGTTATTCTTATAATATCCAAAACAAATACGGTTAAGGTTAACGTACTGTAACAAAAACACGTCAAGTAACGAATAATATATTAAGTAAAATATTCTGTAATGCGAAACTTTGCAAATATTATCATTTTAAGTTAGGTTATCAAGGCATTATACTATCATTGTTATTAACATCATTATTGTTATTAATTTATTTTTATTATTATTATTCAAAACGGTACGGCTATATTCTGAAACGATTTATTATTTTACGGTACAGCTGGCGAATCATTTAGCCACATCCGACTCGACGGCAAACATCGGTTAATCGCTCGCGACGAGGGTTGAGTGATTGGATGCCCTATGGGGTAAAACGGTTGTCCGTGCTCAGTGTTGTTGCCAGTAATGTATACACGTTTTACTAACGTATCCTTTTATAATGTGGTTAACCGCGTTTACAGTTTTTTTTCTAAACATATTATTTTGTAATTGAAATCAACGTAAAAAAAGTATTGATTAAATCTTCTCGATCAATATAAATTTGTAAAAATTGTTTATCATGTTTATTATAATAATTCATAAATAGTATAATATTATTATACCATTCATACGTAAGTTGGATTCTAAAAAAATGAAAAATATCGAGCCAAACATTCTACGATTTAACATGATACTATTGTGTCTACTGTATAGAATATTAATTATTGTGACCATCATCAATTTTGAGGTATTTTATATTTTAACGTGAATACTATTGTACATGATTAAACAAAGTAAAAAGTGGGAGTATAGATTCCGGGCGTTTCACTTTCGTCTCTTTGGTCCTCGGAGAAATAAATGGTTTATTATAATTAAGACTTAAATTCAATGATATTGCATTCGAAAATACGATTCTGAACGAAACTCAGTCAAATATAAAAATACAATATATAATAATTATTGATAATTTATTCCAAAATTTTACGTAAACATGTAAACTACCTATGCGAATACTCAATTGTAATAGAAAATATCCAAGTACTTACATTCAAAATTACATTAGTTATCATAAAATATTTAAAAACAAATTCATCAAAATTAAAATTTCCGTGAATTTCGCAGTCTTGCAACAATTTTTTGATAGTATTTCTTATCCCAAGAAAAATCTATTGAGAAAGTAGATGCCAAGTAGATGAAATTTGCAATCATAAGCATATGCAACTTATGGTAATAGGACCATTAATTCTATTCAAAATAATGTTTTCAAACATAAAAAAAAAACATCTTTGTAAAACCAATAAATTCTTCATTTAGCTCACAATTTAGAATAATCATTTAAATAATCATTTACGGCCAGAAAATTAAAATTTAAAAATAATCCAAGATAATTAATTTGTTTTTTAATAATAAATTATTATAATATTGTAATAAATTTACACGAATTTAATAAATCCAAGCCATAAATAATGTTTGATAATATTTATATTATGCAAATTAATTTTAGTTGTGTACATAGAAATACAATGGCAAAGTCGAAATATAAATTGAAAAATTACTATTTCCCATGTTATATTTAATTGAATTTCCCGGTATTGCAGTCACGAAGTCTTATTATTAAAAGGTAAAAAGTGACTTGTCCCTCAAAAGTATCTCTCAGTTAAATCATATTTATTTGATCGTTATTTACAAACACGTTGTAATTCATCAACCTAATATTGCGATATTTTCCTCCAACAAACATTTTTATTTAATGATATTATTATTTAAAATGTGTAATAATAAAATACTTATAATTTAATAAATATAATTTCATATAATATGTAGATATTATTATGGTGTTAATTAATTACACATTCGTCGTATATTATTCGTATATATTCGTATAAAATTAAAAAAACACTTTTCCACTATAATCAGTTTATTAATCAGTTCTTTAACATATTATTCTAATACATAATTCTTTTTTTAAACCCTATAAAAATTGTTCCACAACTTATTTACATAATTGCTAGGAAAAAGTAATTAAGTCTAGAAACCACAAAAAATTACTCACTAAATTTATTTTTAAATTATGTTTGAGTTTAGCTAATTTCATATGACAGTAATCCTAATTGCATAGTCAAATAAATAATTATATGCATTAAATATTAGGTGTGCTCAATATGCGATAGGTTTTAAATTCTTAATAAAATACTTCCTTAAGTGCAAGAGTACAACTATTATTTACTGATAAAATAAAAAGTCAAATTACAAATAAATATAACTTTATAACTAAGTTTTTGAAATTAATTAGAACTCATAAAAAAGATTATTACGATTATAGCATACAAATTATTATTATGTCGTTTAATTTGTATTAATTTAAAAACTTAGTATTTTTTAGATATTATTGTTAGTATTTAATTATATTTATGACCTGAATTCATAATTGCATAACATATATTATTACGATAACAAAAAAATAAAATAAATATATTTATACAGAATTTTGTGTTTCTCTTTATGAAATTAGGAAACAAAATAAATGCAAGTGTATGAAATTAAAATAAAATTAAAAGTTTTAATTTAAGGAAAATGGAAAATCGTTGATGCCATTGGGTTAGCTCGACATTTCTAATAGCATTTCACGCCCATAAAAAAAACTAAAAAAAAAAAAAAAAAAAAAAAATTAATAATAAAATCATAAACAACACAAAACAAAATGAAAAGGAAATGAAAGCTAGAAATATTGTCATCGAACAGAAACATTATCCGGGATCCGGACATCCGGGATGGATTCTGTATTTTTCATAATTTTTTTATGTGTACTCTTTATTTATTTTTTCCACTCTTCACTTTATCACCATAAACTCCACTAACTGTAGATCGTATCGTTCGACTTTATGAACTCTAGTGCGTTAATATTTAAATTAAATTCTACAACGTTATTCTTTGGGAATTTCGGGATCATCCAATTACATTAGTTTGTATGTTGTTACCGTATCTCAGACAAAAGCACAGCGGTTTTTCCCTTCATTTCTCTGAAACACCGTCATCAATCTTGTTCATCGCCGTTGTCGCGGACTTATGTGCACACAAAAACCACTTCGGGAGCCATTTTCCGGATGTCCCGACAGAATTTAAGAAATGGGATTATAATGTCATTATTTTCACGCTTTGACTGGCAACAATATTAAAACAAGTGTATGGAATTCTGTAAACGTTTATTTCTTCTTCTTCTTACAAGTTTCAGTGTTCCTACGTAGTATTATGATCAATGTGTTTACGATTTCCAACAAAACTAAATCAGGTCTTTGAAATGCCAATAACCAAATAATTTATATTACACCTAACAACAATTATAAATTCAAAATAATTTAACGTAATATCAAATTTACTTGTTTTGTATTAATTTGTTTTACATTAATATTAATTAAAATCAATAACTGTAATAGTTGGAATAAAATGTAATAAGTTTCAAAAATAAAGAGTAATATCAAGACATAATGTTATGCAGTTAATGATGTATATAAATATCCATGCAGACTTCACGTCCCTATAATACAATAATTTTATGAAAAAAAAAAAAAAAAAAATTATAATAACTCTTCTTTCCATTTTTTAACTGAAAAAATATTTTTAAAAAAAATTGTAATATACGTTTATAAAGTATTTACGATAACTGTCTCTCTGAAGAATATGGCTAAAATATTAAATTAATAAATAAATGTACAAAATAAACCTACATAAAAAACATAAACGTTATCGCCATATTCATTTAAATTCCTACTTTGTCAAGAATAATACGGGCTGTATCATTACAGTTGAAGTGATATGCGTGACCACATAATACTCATCTTCCAAATGACTTTCTACTACCGTCACTTTAACATCATCCATTACCTAAGAAATCTTGATTCCTAAACACGGTACATGAGAAACGTACCTTAATAAGGACTGATATCTCTGCACCAGGGCTCATAGTATTATAGTATATTATTATTATGCATGAAGTCCTGAATTACTAATAAGTTTTGTAAAAATAATATTATTATAATTAATATTCATAATATGTTATAAAAAATCCGTATCATATTATTTAAAACAATTGTAGGTATTTTAAAACTGTCATTTTATACATTTTTCAGGAATAACTATTTTCTACTGTCAATTACTACATTATTTAAGCTATTGAAAATTTTTTTTTTTGTTTAAAGAAAAACGTAATTATAGATATTGGGAATTAATTAAAACAATAGTCCATAATAACGTAATTCAGATTTATTGCATTTTGGAATTAGTACGATTTACTCAACAATGATGTATTTACTACTGTATTATTATATTTACTATATTAAATTGCTGAAAATATACATCAATTAGCTAATTTATAGTAGTTTATATTAAAATCTAATAATATTTCATACAAAAACTCGACAAAATGTTTATTCTACATGTGGTGGTTGTTTTGAGTTTCGGCTTTTTAACCAGTAAAACTTAGGCTTCGTATTTAAAAATGTGTTACTATTTTTAATTATTTTTAGGGTTTCGATCTGTATTTTTACGAATTCAAAATGACACATGGTATACTCTTTTTTTTTAAAAAAAATTATTATCTCGTACAGTCGTACGCAATATAATATGGATATCATAAAATAATTTAATATTATTGAATTTCGACAAAAAATAAACCAAATGCTACCACTTTTGAAGTTTTTTCAATAAGAATTTATTTAGTCACCTACTGTATTAAAATATATCATAAAAATAAAAAGCCAAAAAAAAACTGTAAAAAAAAATATTTTTGAATATTACTTTTTTGTAGCTACTTATTATTTTTTACATAGGTACTAAATTTTGAGATATCTCATTAATTACCTGAGGATCTAATTTTAGACGTGAATGATATTTTTCGTCCACGTATATTGATCTTTTGTGTACGTGTTGATGTTCAAACAGATAAAATTCATTCAGATTACCAATCTGAAAAAAAAAATTATAATAAATAAGTACATAATAGTATATGCCAGTAAATTTAAGTCTTAATTTAATTATCATACATTTTATCTATAGATAAGTAAATAAAATTAAAAATAAATGCGCATGTTATATTAATGGTTAATAAAAGATAAATTATAATCTAACTTTAAACTAAAGTTTAAGGAGAAATTACGAACAAATGGTAAAAATCTGGAAAACTAATTTTTAATAAAATTTATTTTCGTTATAGATATTTTGTAATAATTTAAAAAAATAATGCTTGAAAATGTTATTGACTATACTTGGTATTCTATATACGTGATATAATTTATATGATAATGTTTTAATCAAAATATATATATTTAATAATTTGTAATTTTATTTTACTTATTATAAATTTAGTTTATAATTATAGATCGTATTAAAATCTAAAATATTATTAAATCTTAAATATTTTAATATTATTAAAATATTATTATAATATAATATTATTATTTTCTAAAATATTTATTAATATAAAATATTATATTATAAATAACAAACCAAATATAAAATACATCAATAAATGACGATTCTTTTTTAAGCAGTATTTAAAGTTGGAATTTTCGGTAAAATTGTCGAAATGAGACATGTTTACGGTTTTTATTTTATTTTATTATTACGCGTATAAATTTAATTCTAAATATGGTATGCTGAAAATATAATATGACGTATCCTTCAATAGGCATATAAAATATCTAATCGGTAAGCATTACTTTTTTTACGACTTCAAAATTTGAATTTTTAACTTTATGTGCTTATATGATGATACATTCTACTTTAGTATTTTGTGTTATTTATCATAGAAATAGTTACATACGTTACGTATATAATATTGTATGTATAATATGTTTACAATCCATATAATATGACATAAGTTTGTTTCAGAGGCGTATTCAGGAATTTTTTTTTGGGGGGGGGCTGATCAGTTACATATTACACTACAAAAAAAAAAACTATATTTAAAATGAATGTTTAAATTATACAATAAATTATTAATCAGAATATCAGATTTTTAATTTTAGTCGTCTAGCTTTTCCGCTGTTCCAAAACTTATCTAGTACCATCTCATCAGTAATATCACATCTCTATGAATAGACAACGGAGCTAGTCCTACAAGCTGTGACTTAGATGTTCTATTTCGAAGATAATTTTTCAACCTCCTTTATGTTGAAAAACTTCTCTCAGCAGTGGTTGTTGAAACAGATTGTATTGAAAATAATTTAAGAATCTCATCTAATCAGTCTTATCTAATTATTATATGCGAAATGCAGCATTACAGTAAATTGAAAAAGCAAAAGTACACCAAAAGAAAAAAAAATGGACACTTTTGTCTGGGAGTGGGTAAGAGGACGACCACTAAAGTGTACAGCATCAGTACACACGCAACGCAACACTGTATATTATATATTATTAAATTATATTTATCTATTAAGATTATACCTATATACTAAATATAATTTAATTAATTACATTTCCTGAAATTTCGGGGGGTCTACAGCCCCCTCAGCCATCCCCCTGGATACGCCACTTGTTTGTTTCATATTGTTATATTAATAATAATACTTAATTGCATCAAATTGTAACTTACAATAATTATTAAAAAATTATGAATTCGTGGTTTTAAGTTATATTCTTAGATTTACATTTAATATTTACATTTTTATAAGTCGCGAAGCGAAGAATGTATTGGTTTTACAAAATCGGCAAAATTAACGTTATTTAATTTTTTTTTATTTCCTAATTACTAATTAAGTTTTGATACTAAGGACTTGAAATTATTTTTTTAGTATTTACATAGGCATTTTACAAATGTGATAAAATTTTTAGATGGATTGGTTGGTTATTTGGCTAAATATAAAGCTTTGAAATTTTTTCCAAAGATGTTTGATATTAGATGCTATCTTGAGTTTAACGGTTTAAAAATTGTATTGAAACCTACTCATACACTTCATAATCTGTTTTAAAAAAGTTTTAAAATCATAAGTTACAATTTTTTTTATAAGCTTTTAAATATATAATCTTTAGTAGAATTGAAAATTATGATATTTTGTGTTTTTAAAAGTCTGAAAGTATGATTTCGGGTAAGAATAATAGTGTAATTATTACAAGTTTGGTATGTTTCCGAAAGAATATTTTATTTAGTATGTACTTTATATAGCTTATTTATCAAATTTCTCAAAAGTTTATCCTCGAAGAAGAATAACTACCAAAATATGGTGGAAAATCGGCAAAATTACGATTTTCGTTATTTTAACGTTTTCATTTCGCGATAACTAAATTGAGTTTTGATCGAACGTACTCGAAAATTTTTTTGAGTATTCATATAAGTAGTTTACACATATGGTAAACTTTTGGAATGAATTATCAGTATTGTATTATTTAAATTTCATTAATAATCGTATTTTCTAAAGCAATATAATTAAATTCAAATATTAATTATAATAAACCACTAATTTCTCCGAGGACTAAAGGGACGAAGGATGAACGTCTAAAATCGACGTTCCCGCTTTTTTAAAATAATTATTAATAGTTATATATTATTTGACCTTCCATCTTTATGAATATGTAAACATGTATTACAGAATTTAATTTTTAACCAAACAAAATGTACATTTTGAAGCTTTATATATACATCAATGTAGTGTGATAAACATTATGAATATATTATACGCTTTAATATAGGATATAGCTATAATGCTATATTAATAGTAAGGATCGTTGATCAATGTCAAAAACCAAATTAGCTGCAAACAAACTATTTGCAATTTAGATTTCAACGTAAGATATTTATATGAGAAACGATATATTATTTAAAAATTTAAAAAACTACAAAATTTTTACATTGTATATTTGATGATAGGTTCATAATTCATAAATTTATGATTATAAACATATAACATAACTTGTTACTTTATTAGGAAACCTATGAAAATATCGTTATATAGATTAAATATACTAGTTTAATATTTTGAATTTTGGTTAGTGTAATTACTGTACAATAAGTATGGCTGAATTAAAGGGAGGTCTAGCTGTAGCAGCCCCCTCAAATACATATTACAAACATTAAAGAAATATAATAGTAATCTACTTTATCTAATATTAAATAAAAACAGTTATCGGCAAATCCTATTTTTCAATAATAATTTTTTTTTTTTTAATATGTATGCAAGAATACACTAGATTTAAAAAAAAATCGTATTATGAAGTGAATAAGTACATAGTCGACTTATTCGATAATATATATTTTACAGAAAAAAATATTAAAACTTAATTGGAATACAATGAATTATCACAAAATTAATTTAAATTCATCTATGTTATTATTCAATAAAATATTATTATAATAGAAATATGATTATAAGAATTAAATTTATGAATTAATATTATTTATTATCTTCTTTTTATTTAATTTAAAATGTAGGTTCATATAATACTTAATAATATCAGCAATCTAACTGATTTTAATTTTTTTTAAAAAAATTGATATTGATCATAAATTTAATTTCTTTTTATATTCATAAAAACATGATTTTTTTTTATTGTTTTAAATTTTACCTATACGCTATACATTTATAAATAATAATCAGCGCGGTAGCTAGGCACTAGCAAGAGGGTTTTCGTCAGGAGCGCAGTATTGCGAAAGTCGCAAATTTAATCATAATTAGTAATACAAATAAAATCTTTCATTATTATACGTACATAAAAAGTTCAAGATATAAAAGCATGGTTTTAATAATATTATAACAGATAGCCATAAAATCAATGAGTTTTAATTTTAATTCATAATTTATTATACACGATTGCCAGAGGCGCTGTTACCTCTTGCTACGTCCCTGATAATAATACAATCATATACAGGTAATATGATAAATGACTTTGGACATTATTTTATTATACATGTTTTGATTACTTTGTAAAATGCGAAAATCATAGTTATAATTACTATAGATATTTACTTCAACTATTTTTATTGTAAATAAATATATTATATATGCTTAATTTTTGATAAGAATATTCATTAATAAATTATTTTTCAATTAATAAATACAGTTAAGAATATTTTGTAGAAAATGACCTACTTTTAATTATTTCTATTGATTTTTTTTTTTTTTTTATATATATATATATAAACAAATCTAATTTTATACTTTGTTTTAAATAATTAGTTTTACTTATTTAACAATGAATGGGATTTAAAAAGAAAAGATTTGCTAAAATTAAATTTGGAAAAAAAAATCTTATTCCACTGAGAGAATTTCTTTAAATGAAGCAATGAAGAGAAAATATTTTCAAAATGTACATTTAATATTATCGTCAGTTGAATTCTATAAAAGAGTAATTTCATTACATCCCCTTCCATAATGTTTTATCTTACTGGTACTCTAGGGAGAAAAAATAAATAATGAAATAAAATAAAATCAATTATGTGTTTTAAAGTAAAAATACCTCATGAAATGTTTAACTGTATTATTATTATTATCCGCATATATTATCTGAGTTGTAATAAATTTAAATTATTTTTTCAACTTAATTCGTTATAATTATAAAAACACACATTTAAAAAAAAATGTTTTATCACACAATATTTGCAAGCTGTAATCTATATTATAAAAAAACACAAATTATAACTAAGTGCTTCGAGAACAATTATAATTAAAGAAAAAATCATGTTATGAATCCAAGTAAATAAAAAATAATTATTATTTTTATAAATCCAAATGCCTGATCACAATATTAGCTACAGCTTCTATATGACAGAGATTGTGCCTTACCTGGCTATAATCATATTTAAATCGATTTTTTGTTTGAATTAATTCATAAATACTCTTAATTTTTTTTTAATTTTATCAACATTTATAAAAAAATTTCAATTGATATTTATTATTATAATTACTAAAAAAAAAGGAGTATGGAAATAAAAAGTACCTGTTGTCACGTGGTGCGTCACGGTACGAATACCGTAGAACGTCACGGTCGCGGTCGCACGAAATAATACTCTTCATACAATCTTTGGTAAATTACATGGCGTAAACGTCACCGATCGATTTTTACCGACAAATTCCGAGATCCTAGAATCTGTTTTCCTCGTTTATACTTGTTAATAACAAACACATTAAATGTTGGGGTAACTAGAAAATATATGATTGATTGAGGCTGGAAATAATTTTTCTCTATATCAGAGAAAATTATTTTTCTATCACATCAATAACATTCATAAGTTTTTATTAACAAACGAAATTTTTCACTAAAATATGTCAAATATAATAATTTTAATACTATTTCCAAAACAATCATACCCACAGGCAACAACGTTTATAAGTTATGACAAATAATGAAATAAAGTATACAGTATATTGATAAACCACCGCAGATTTGATTTAGTTTAATCTAACTTTCCTAGATAGCGTCTTGATGATTATGAATATATTATATTGTTCATTAATTAAAAATAAAGAGTTACCTACTATAGTTACGTTTATAATTAAATAATTTAATTTACGTATAATACTTTTAAACAAATTAGTTTTTCGAGATAATTATGAAACATATCTGCCTCACCAACAAATTAGTTTACAAGTCACCACTGGTGGTTATGTTTATTCTCAGAATGTTAGAACACGGCACTACTGTGTAGTAAACCCAGATGGATTTACAATAATTATTAAACGCTAATATATAATATTAAGTTAGACTATGTTTTTAAAACAATAAAAACTTCTGTTGTTATTCAACACAAAACATACACTATTAGTGGGCGATTGAATCTTCATCCTAGAAGTACTCGACCAACTTGTGAACTTTAATTACTACAAAAACCAAAAGATATTCCAGGCTATTGCAAAATTATGTGCGTCGAATTATCAACTTCAATTTTCCACAAATTAATATTTAAAAACGAGTGGATATATGCAACAAAAGAAGAAACTTTTGTTTTATATCGTACAACACGGACAGGGAGTCAATTAGGCCCTCATTAAAAGGAGTTACAATACTCCAACTTAACAATAAGATAACTTAATAATAGGTATACATAAGGTTAAGTTGGTTAGGTTAGGTAAGGTAAGGTCAGATATATAGTATACCTAAGGTATATGTGTCTCGAAACATATGAATACCAGGACAAATATCAGACATAAAAATTTATAATTTATGTATTATTTATATTTTTATTTTAAGATAAAGATTAAGATATCATTTCGAAATATGTTATAGGAATTTTGAAAAAAATAATTGGATTAAATATTACGAAGGACAGACTTGTAAGAAATAATATTATGAATGATTTAAATAGCGTAGCGATTTCAAGAAAAACAGTCACATAAGAAGATGGATAAAAATCAAATTAACAATAACTATTTATTGTATGCAACATTTTCAATTGTGAGCTTTGCAGTGATAATATTTTTTTGATCACATATTAAATAATACGGCAAATTATTTTAAGCAAAAATATCAGGTATGTAACCATGTGTTTTGATGTATTTTGATAATAAACGCGATACAATACAACAGCACTACATAACTGCACATGTCGGAAACAGCGACACTTACACAGATCATTATTATTAACATTTTCAAATCGCTTTAATCAAAACTCAATTAATTATCACGAAGTAAAAAATATTTAAATAACATAAACATAATAATTTTGCTGATTTTCCGCCAGTTTTTAGTATTTTTTTCTTCTCCCAAGGAAAAACTTTTTCGAAAAATGAGCTAAATAAAGTACCAACTAGACGTAATTTTCTACCGAAAGAAACTCTATTCGTAGTAACCGAACCAATATTTCTACTTGAAATCGTGTTTTCAAACATAAAAAAAAAATTCTTTGTAAAACCAATACATTCCTCGCTTCACTCAGAATCTAAAAGTTTATTAATATTGAATAAAAAAGTCTTAAAGTTTATTATATACAAACCTAAGTAATTTACAAGATCAAACAGTGTCATTGACTTTGAAACATTAACGTAAAACGTGTTACTTGTAGCTTTACAAGTAAAAGTACTGACTTGGACTTTCTATTTTAGATAGAGAATCAGTTTAATAATTTTTTTTTGTTTATTTCATAAAATGCATTTTCTACACTATTTAACATTTCAACGCAACTACTTTTATAATATGTCTATAAATATTTCAAAGAATTAAAATGAGTGATATATTATGTTCATATATGATGATTTATTATTACTTTTAAATCTAAAAATATTTTTCTACAAATTCTATATTAACTAATCAACGAAATAATAAATTTTTTTTTTAAATATATTAACTACACAAATTGTATGTCGACTAATAAAATCATTAATATTATAAATTGCCCATCAATATTTATAATGTAAAAATGAATAATTGTTTATGATATAAAATAAAGTTATTTTTTTCGATTAAAATTTATACAACACACCTACATTCGAAATCGAAAAACAAAATATGTCGAAAAGTATAAACTTTTTTCATTTTCGTATTCGACGAACTAAAGTATACACAATGCTACACACGACTTTTAAATTCATCATGAGATGTATAATGTGGGGCAATATAAAATATATTGATATATTTTAAACGATTTACGCACAAGTATAAAAGTTTAAATGAAAATAAAACATTATTTTAACTTTAAGAGTTCTTATATTTTTTAAATTTTGTTTTATTATAACTTAACTTGACAGTCTGAAGAAAACAAAAAAAAAACGCTTATTTATTACATTTTTTTTTACTTGGGAAGTATTGCTATTTTATTTGTATCCATCGCAGAAATAATAATTTTTATATATCTATCAAATAATTATAACATTTCGTTAAAATTTGTATGTTTTTTCTTAGATAAAACAAAAAAATAAATATGTTTTACGATTCTCCTTGTTATGGGATAAAAATTAATTAGAAATAAATTGTAATTATTGTTCAGTCATGTATAAAATAAATGTTTCTTTTAGGAAACATTTAAGTATTTGATTTTAAAAATATGTTCTTTTAAATATCTCTATATTTCGTGTTTTATTATTTCTTATAATATACCTGTACGTCGCGCGTTGTGTACGTATGATATACAGACAGTATTATATAATTATTGTTTACAATGTTATTACCCATTCAATTGTTAATTTATTATTATTATTATTAATATTTTAAAGTAGGTAAGTGTAATATAACCATTTCTATTTTTTTTTATTTTTTTTTTTTTGGTGGGGGAGGAGTATACATATATAATTTTTATATGCGAATTAAATATTTTGTATAAAATATATTTTAGGCAATAAGTTAGGTAATATATTTTTCATATTATTAGAATTATTAAAATTCTAGGCACCTATATCTTGATAAATTTGCAAAGTATCCTTTTGAATATTTAAAATCCAATTTATACCATGAATATCTAACACATGTTATTAAACAAAGCTACATAGTCACATTATAAGTAATTTTAATTTTGTTTGATTAATTTATTATTACATTTTTTTTCCCCCTTTTTGGAGTAATTTTATTTCACTCTTTAGAATAGTACATAGAGTTATTTCATAGAATTATTTTTCCGCTTGTATTTATGAAATTATTATTCTTTAAATTTTAATTAAAATGGACTCAACATTAAAAAATTAATTTTAGCCAAATCGTGGATTTGTATTATTTTATTATAATTTGTTAAAACAAAAAGTACTCTTAGAAAACTCAAAATGAATTAAATATTTTTAATTTAGGTAGTTTATTACTCCTTATTTTTGAATAAAAATATCTTGTTCTACTTAATTATGAATACACTTTTTAAAATATTTGTATTAAAAAAAAATCATTATGTAATATATATATATAAATTTATATTATATTAAGCTTTTAGGTTAGATATACTCAATACATCATAGCATTAGCATTAAATAAATATAAGTTCAAAATAATTTGCTATATTATTGGTATTAGATATTGGGCAAAGCGATACATATGTATTGATTTTACAAAGATTTTATATTTTTTTTTTGTCTCAAAACATTACTTGAGGTAAAGTAATGGTACGATTACCAGGAATAGAGTATGATTTTGGTAGGAAATTACATCTGGTTGGTACTTAATTCAGCTCATTTTCAAAATTTCTCAAAAGTTTTTCCTTGAAACAAGAAAAATTACAAAAAATTATGGAAAATCGGAAAAATTACGATTTCCGTTAGTTTCATTTAAATATTTTGTGATAACTTATTCTGTTCTAATCGTAAACATTGAACATTTATTTGATTAATATAATAGGTAATTTACACACGTTGTAATATTTTGGAATAGATTATCAGTATAATATATTATACATCTGAGTGAGTATCGCTCAAAATGGTATTTTCGAATGCAATATATATATATTTCTCCAAGGACCAGAAGTCTAGAATCGAACTTCCCACTTTTTTAAATTTAATATAATTTTATAAATTTATTTATATTAATATTTTACAAAAACATATTAAACATCATGTAAAAAATATTACTTTTATAAGAATGTTGGAATTAATATTTACAGATTTAACTACATAAAATTACTATTGATTTTTATTTTAAAAATATAAATAAAAACAAAGAAGCACGTTTTAAAACAATAATGTAGCTAAATATATTAATATCGACAAAAATTCGCTACAATACTATGTAGTATATATGGGCTATAACTATAATTATTATTATATACCTATTGTATATTTGAAATAGTAGTACCTATTAATTATTTGCGTGCTAAAATGCATTTTGTTTTTTAAATGTGTAACTATTATTTGTTATTAAGAACACAAATATTATACGGATTCTTATAATATTATTTTCTATATACTATATTTAGATATAAGTTCTAATATATTATATTCTCATTTTAGAACCAAAATTATTACACGGTTTATTATTATTTTCATAGAAAGTGAACAACGAATAAAATACTTGAAAATTAAGCATACACCATTATAATATATATATATATATATTTTAAAAGAGGTTAATCAAGTGATAAGGTACATGCTTATTAATATGTAGAAGATAAACATAATTACATAATCGTAAAATTATACACAAAATACATTATTGCTAAATTTACAGACTGTAAAACATGTAGGCTTTGGAATCAAAGTTACAAGAATAGTTACATGGAGAAAATTGTGTCTCAAGACATACGCAATTATACTTCCTCACTAGTAGCAGTTGTGCGATAACAACCACAGTTTTTGATAAAGATTAGTATTTCGGAAAACTTGACATAATAATTAACTGCTGAGTGTATGGTAGAGAATTTTTAATTGATGAGATAACAATGTTCAAAAATTTCACCGTATTAAATTATTTTCATAGCTTCGCATTCTGCATTCTGGCAACAGTATAAATTATTTTTTTTTTAAATTTTATGCATAGTAAATTTCTTTGTGTTAAATTTCAACTCAACTAGAGTATTTCATTTTATTATGTATTGTTTAGATTCAGAGCGTAGCAAGGAATGTATTAGTTTTACAATGGTGTGTGTGTTTTTTTTTTTTTTTTATGATTGAAGACACCTTTCTGGTAGAAATAATAGGTCGACTACTACAAATAAGATATGCATTCGGTAGAAAATTTTATTTAGTTGTTACTTTATAAAAGCTCATTTTTTGAATTTCTCATAAGTTTTTCATTAGGATATGAAAAACTGAAAATTCATGAAAACTAGAATTTTAACGAATTAGAATTGAAATATTTTATGATAAATTGATCACTAATGCAATTTTGAACGTAAGGACTTAACATTTTTTTTTTAATATTTAAATAGGTATTTTACATAAAAAAAATATATTTGAAACTCTTACATTGATTAAATGACTAAATATAGAACTTTACAATTTTTTTAAAAATGTAATTTTTTAATAACTTTATAAGAGCCTAATCTATATGACTGTGATAACTTTACCAAGTTTAAATAAAACTACAGAAAATGGATTGAAACACTACGAAATTCATGGAAAGTAAATTTTTTAGGTAATTTAAATAAAATGTTTTATGATATCTATTTCTTTCTGTTACACACATTGATTGATATTAATTATTAATATAAGAAATTATATATATATCAAAAAAATGTATAAAAATAAAAATCATCAGTATATATTGTATATGAATATTTTTTCACTCATAGTCTTCATTATAAGATAACAAAATAACATTCCATCATTAATTTTTTCGGAGAGAAAAAACTAAAGAGGATCGTTTAGAATCAACTTCCCAGTTTTTTATGTCTAAATTTACGTTTTTGGGTTGTTTCGATTATAACAAATACGGTATGCTTTTGAGAGAAAATTGTACATAATTAATACAACTATATTTAGGTCCTATTTTGAATATCTTAAATTTTTTTATATTGGATAAGAAAAACTACCGAAGAAGAGTTAAAATCTGAAAAATCACGGAAACTGTAATATTATTGATGAACTTGAATTATTATTGTATAATAACTAATTTTTTTTTGTTACACATTAAATAAAAATAAATAAAATGTATAAAAATAAATAATATCAGTACCAACTACCTATAATATGTATCTGGCTACGTTTGCTTGGAGTTGTTTTTTTTTTTTTTTTTTTTTATGCAGTATCATTCAAATCTTATTTATAAAATAACATAATATCATTCGACTTTCCTCTCCAACTATCGAAAGAACGAAAGTGGAATCAATCTGACATCAACTGATCAACTTTTTATTATTATTCTAGAGAAATATTATGTATTTTAAAATTCTGAGCAATGAGAGGAATATATTGGTTTTACAATGATGTTTTTTTTTTATGTCTGAAGATACTTTTTTTGATAGAAACAATTATCCAACTACCACGAATAGGGTTTTCATTTGGTAGTAAATTGCAACTACTTGGTAATTTATTCAGTTCATTTTTAGTTTTTTTCAAAAGTTTTTGCTAAACAAAACTACCAAAAAAAGAATTGAAAACTGCGAAATTCATGGAATCTGTAATTTTGATTTTGAATAGCTTATAATTACTATTGAAATATTGAACATAAGTCGTAAAATTTTTAACGGATAGATTGATTTTCTGTTTAAATATGGAGATTTGAAATTTTTAAAAACATGTATTTTTTTCTTAATAATGTTCAATATTATTTACAGGTTTGGATTTTACAGTTTGAATATTTTCTAGAAATATAATTGTATGTTAATAAATATATATCTAAAATATTTTGTAAATCGACATAACCATTTTTTTTTTTTAACAAGCAGTTTAAATTTTAAAATCTCATATTGATGTTTAATTTATCTGTTTTTAAATGTATGAAGATTCCTTCTTGGGTAAAAATAATGGTCTGATTACCAAAAGTTGGGGTTTTTTTTTTTGTTATAAAGTTTTGTATAGTTGGGACTTTATTTTGGTCATATTTGAATTTCTCAATACTTATTTAATGGAATAGGAATAAACAACTAATAACATCAAAAACAGCAAAATTATCGGAAACTACATTTTTGACAAATTTGTATTTCTTATATATATATATAATCTTATAATTATAATAAATCATTTTTCAGTTACACGTTAATTAATAAATAAAAAATAAAAAATAATTAATAAGTAAAGGAAATTTATTACAATAAATATTATCACTCTATATTATATATCTAACTAAGTGATAATCGAATGCAATATCATTGAATTTAAATCTTAATTATAATATATCACAATTATATTGAACCACTCATTTCTTCAAGGACCGAAGGGACAGAGAACAAAATTCCCATAATGAACTTCCTAGTTTTTAAATTTAGGGAGAACAATATTTTAAAATATATATAAATATATTGATATTTGTCATGCAGATTAGTTAAAAGTTTAATTATTTGATATCAAAAAGTATTTTTTTTTTTTTTTTTTTTTTTTTACAATAGTCATATTATTAAAATAATTTCATAACTTGTTGGATAACCAAATTAATTTATTTGTGAGGTTGTTACGAGAAACGTAAATAGCTTTATTTATTTTATTCTTTAATTGAACCTGTAACATAAGTAATACTTAGAGAATATAATCGATTTAAAGAAGATTCACTGTAAAACTAATATTGAGAAGAAATCGCATTAAACGAATTAGACAACCCATCGGGTGGCCAAGGAAGATCCTCGGAGTTAAAAATAAAAGACATTCAGCACATTTCACTTCAAATCAAAATGAACATGCTAGTTTTCCTACAAAAATTGTATTCCATCCAATTATCGTTTCCAATAAGAAACATACATAGATGGTTTCTTAATTCGATCTTGTTCTTACAGTATTGTAAGGAACGTTAATCTAAAATGTTTTCTGGAAGTTCTATAGTATTAACTTATTTCTGAAATATATTATTTATAACATTTTAATATAAAACAATAATTTGTACGACTATCAAAGTTTTTTTTGGAAAATACATGATAATATTATATTATGTTATTAATAATAAGTAGTTTTAGTTGTTAATGGAACTCATTTAATAAGACGATAGGATGTCATACAAATTGTTTTAATTTAGAATTTAAATTATAAAATAAAACTACAAATATATTCAAACTAGTGGTGTGTATGATGTTGAATGTCTTCCAACTCAGCAGAAATATTTAATTCAGACTAAAAAAAAAGTGTGAATGTCGAAAGTACCAACTAGACACGATTTGCTACCGAAAGCATACTCTACATGGGGTAATCGGATCATTATTTCTACCCGAAAAAGTGTTTTCATACATAAAAAAAAACATTTTTGTAAAACCAATACATTCTTCGCTTCGCTCAGAATCTACAATGTAAAATAAAATAAAATTAATGTCTTTATTGATCAGAAAATGATTTTAGATTATTCATGATGACTATTGCAATTTTGAACGTAAGTACTTGAATTTTTTTTTTATTATTCTTATATGTAGTTAACATACGTAGTGAACATTTGGAACAACTTATCAGTATAATATATTGTATTATATTGAGTCTCGCTCAGAATCATATTTTATAATGCAACATCATTGCGTTTAAATCTTAATTATAATAAACCACTAATTTCTCCGAGGACCGAAGAAACGAAGGAGGATCGCTTGGAATCGACCTTCCCACTTTTTTTTTTTTTATGGAACTTCAAAATAAATATTGAAGTTGTAAAATAATTTTTAAACAATATTGCGTTTGTCTTAAGCAGCAAGTCAAAGTAGAAGTAGAAGAAGAAGAAGAAGAAGAAGAAAGAATGTTAAATATAATTGATGTAAATCACAGTGATTAGTTTACTAGGTAATATAAATAAATATTTGATTTAATAAAAACTCAACAAAATGAAAGTATAAAAATATTTCAATACAGATTTTGTTTAAGCAAACAAAATTAAATAACTTTGATATATATCTAAGTCTAATTACCTTAAGACTTTCTCTAGAGATATCTTATGTAGAAATAAATTAACTTTGTTCGTCAAAGAAAATATAATTTTTATCGTTGGTTAGTTATATAAAATTATTCACTACCGTTCATAATTTTTACTTGTACAACAAGGAACGATTTGATATTTGTTGGAACTCAATTTATAGGACTATTAACTAAACTAATATAATATTATGCACTCGTACCCATAATATAAAATAATAAAAGTTGTAATTACTATCTATAAATGATAAAATAAAATAATAAATATGTACCCGTATCTCCATCTATTATTAATAATTCTCGTTTATTTACATAATCTAATAATATTCAATGGCTAATAATATAAATTAAGCATCTGCTTTTAATAAAAACAATTTTTGTTTTTTAAAAATTATAATTATAATCTTGGAAATTTAATTTAAATAAAACTTCAAGTTCACGATAATCTTTCAATTAAAATTCAGCATTGTTTTTAATGCTAATTAATAAAAATAATTAATTTAACAAGTTATTTATTATACAATAATGTATCTAAATATTAATGAATGAAAATGAATAAAACGTATTATTCATTATAATTTAACAAATCCATTGATTAATTAAATACAAATAAATTGAAATATAACTAATTAAGAATTTCTATACGATTTAACAATAAAACCTACCATCATATTTTCATTTTTCTGTATAAATTTTGAACGCGTATGTGAATATATAAATATAAATGCACATTCACCAAAGAAAAATGCATATAACGCTATTCAGAGTTGTTTTTACGGAAGGAGGGGAGAATTTAAACGGATTTAAACTACAGCATGACCAAAAAAAAAGAAGAAAATTCTATTAAAAATATTATGTTGCCATCTGTATTAGATTTTGTATTATAATGTTATATAGGTACAGAACATGTTTAATTTCATTTTTTGTTAGTTATATTTAATATCATAGAATGGGAGGGAGTGTTTGGATTCATGAAAGCTTCCAAAAAAAAAAATTCTGAACCTCCCCTTTGTAAATTGCTAAATTGCCTCTAACGCTATTAATATATTATGAAAATATTGTATTACCAGGTATATTAGATATTAATAGTCGTAGTATTATTAATAAATAATAATGGTATATATACGTATATGTATGTAGGTATCTATATCTATATCTATATCTATATCTAGATATATATATATTTTAAAATAAGTATTATTTTTTTATTTCGCTAAAAATAGTGAAAAAAAAAATGGGAAGGTCGATTGTGGACGACCCTCCTTCGTCCCTTTAGTCCTCGGAGAAATTAGTGGTTTTTTTATAATTATTAAGATTTAAACGCAATTATATTGCATTACAAAATACAATTCTGAATAAATAATAATATTACAATATATTATACTGATTATCCATTCCAAAATTTACCACGTGTGTAAATTATATATGCAAATATGAAAAATAAATTTCAAATCTCTACGATCAATATTCACGATTTTTAAAATATTTTCTAAATAGATTATATCGTATATGAATAGACTTCTATAAAAATGTCATACTGTTAAACTAAAAATTGCAAGTAATATTAAACATTTTTGGAAAAAATTCTAAATTCTAAATTTAGCCAAAAAATACACCAATCCGTTTCAAAATTTACCTAAATGTTTGTACTAAAAAAATTTTCAAGTCCCTACTATCAAAACTCAATTAATAATCAAGAAATAAAAAATTAAAAGCGGACACCGTAATTTTAGCTATTTTTCTCGAGGAAAATCTTTTGGGAAATTCAAATAATTAGCTATTTAAAGTACTAACTAAATGAAATTTGGTATGGAAAGGGTATTCTATTTGTGGTAATCGGACCATTATTTCTACCCGAAAATATGTTTTCATACATAAAAAAATAAAATAAAAAGCCTATAAAAAAAATTATCATTCACGATTTTCAAAATATTTTGTAAAAAGATTAAAAAGTATATTATTAGTCTTTATAAAATATTCAAATCGATAAACTTTGAATTGTAGGTAATACATGTTTTTTTTTTTGGAAAATAATTCAAAGCTCTATATTTAGCCAAGTAATCAAATAATTCGTTCCAATTTTACCACATTTGTATATAACCAACGTAATTACTCAAAATAATTTTTAAAACACTACGATCAAAAATTAATTAGTTATCACGAAATAAAGAATTAATAATTATGGAAATCGTAAATTTGCCGATTTTTTGCAATTTGTTGGTAGTTTTTTATCTGCAAAGGAAAATCATTTGAGAAATTTGAAAAATGAGCTTTATAAAGTACCAAGATGATACGATTTGTTACCGAAAGCATACCCTATTTGTAATAATCGCACTATTATTTTCAACCGAAAAAATGTGTTCGTACATAAAAAAAAAAAAATTAAAAAAACATCTTTGTAGAAACAATACATTCCTTACTCCGCTCAGAATCTAAAATAATGGAAAAAAATTTATTGTAATTTTTCTTTAATGTAATATTTTAAATCATAGCTTAACTAAATAGTTGTTTCTTAATTGATTTTATTATAACATAAAGAATGCATATAAATATAAATATAATAACACAAGGAATTCTAATAATATAAATCAAAACTAATACACTAGGTTATTTTTTAAATAATATTATAAACTATAATAAAATAACAGAAGAAGAAATAATAAGATATAGAATATACTACATAATTTGCGAAAAATAATAGTAAGTTATACAACAAAACCATTATAATTAACTGATATTATACACATATTATGACGCTATGAAAATTGTTTACATATTTTTTTTAAATATAAAATCCTTTATAGTATAACGTATATCTTTTATATTTTATAATGAGGTTTGTGTTATGAAAACAGTAAACTTTTCCAGAATAATTGCTATTCTTTTTAGGTAAACAATGAAATTATAAAATTCCTTTTTTTCTCATTTAAATTATATTATATACATATTACACTTATATAATAAGTATTAAAAGCCAATTGATTGAATATTTTTTTTTTTTTAATTATTTATCTATATCATATTTTATAGAACAACATTACTTATCGTCTTACACATGGCACCTTTATAACTGTAACATTATTTTATTTTATGAGTATAGATAATAGTTAATAGTAATAAAATAAAATGTAGTTAGATGTACAACTGTTATCAATTTGCATCTTTCATAAATTTATAAAAAGTGTATAAACCACTAATACGCTTATGCTAAATAAATAGTATGGTCATTACAATATGGTTTTAATAGGGTATTAAATGTGATTACATAAAACCCATTTACCTAATAATAATTATTAACCCTTAATTATGCCATAGTAAAATGCTTTTCAAAATGTGTTTTAATGGCTTGGAAGGGTATCCTTTATTATATCAAAAGGGGGTTTGTTGCAAATGAACTATCATATTCGTTAATAATCGATTTTATTAGACACACAAATTTATACCTAGTTATATAATCTTTATTATCTAAAAAAAAAGAATAACAGTTTACATTGATTGAAGTGCTATCGTAAAAATATTCACAAGGTATTTGTAAACATTAAACATTATTAAGTTTAATTCGTATTTACCTTTTATCGTTAACAAATGTATTTATTTTTAGTAGCATAGTAATATTATATTTTCTGTTTAATTTTATATTAATAATATAAACATCATTTATTAATAATATTAATATAAACCATTTGGAAATCCAACTTTGTAACCTATTTATAAAAAAATAAATTATAAAATTACATTTGTTTTACTTTTATATAGGTAGTTCAAATTTAATCAATATATACTTAGAATGTCTAAAAGATATACATTTTAAGTATATCAAGGTGTACAAGGTATACAAGGTGTTTCATATACTCGTACTCAGTAGGGCGAAAAAATGAGAAAATTATTTTCCGTTTTTTATTTAAAATTTCGGACTTAGCATAATTACCAGTTAAATAATAATAAAAATTAAAAAACCAACATTCCGCGTGATTTTTTTGAAAAATTCTACTCTAATATATTGGGCTACATCATGTTTCACCAAAATCGTGCTAAATGGTGTCAGATGTTGCTTCAAATCGTATTTATAGTGGGACACATTATTTTAGGTGAGAATTTCACCAACAATTTCCCGGTAACATTAATTTTGTAATTAGTAAAAATGTTACTTGAATAAATTAAAAACAAAGTTTTTTTAATCTTGTAACTATTCCTGCTTGGATGAAAAAATAATCTTAAACATTAAATATGAAATAGATAAAATAGTTTTTCCTAAAATATTAATTTTTAAATTCTAATTGATATTTTAATTTACAATAATTGTTCAATATGTCTTTCTTCAACTTCAATACATTATTGTAACCGGCGATTTAAGTACATGCAGACACGAATTAATAATTTTCCCTAATTGTATTAATCACTGTCATAATTTTTGCTAATAAGTCCTCTCCATTATTAATTTGGTATATTATGGTTAGGAAATCATTCCTTTCATAACTAAGCTGCGTCTACACTATTTATAACCCAATCTTAACAATCATTATTATGGATGTTACTTTTTAAAACAATTTTTAATAAACTAAAACAAATAATTTTTTTTACAAAATAGTATTTTTTACTAAGCAATAAAAATCTGCATATTCACTATAGGTATAATACATCATTATTAATTTATAAGTATAAAAATATAACAGTAAATTACACTTAATAACAGTTAATTCACAAAATAAATTTTGAAATGATTTTTATAATATAAATATTTATTTTAACCTTATTGACAGTATTATAAAATGTATAATATGTAGGATAAGAAATAAATATAATTATAAAAAAGACGGAAGGTCGATTCTGGTCGTTTCTCCTTCGTTCTTTTATTCCTCAGTGAAATTAGTGATTTATTATAGATTATTATTTAAGATAAGAATGCAATGATATAGAATTCGAAAATATAATTCTAAGCGAGACACAGTCAGATATACAATATATTGTACTGATAATCCGTTCCAAATTTTAATCACGTGTATAATTTATATATTATGTTAGCACTCAAAAAAAATTTCAAGTTCCTAAGGTCAAATATGAAGAAGTTATCATAAAATAAAAGATTTAAAATAACGAAAACCGTAATATTGCTGATATTCCGTCATTTTTTTATGGTGCTGTTTCTTCTCCTAAGGAAAAACTTTTGAAAAATTTGCAAATTGAGCTAAATAAAATATAAATTTGATGCAATTTTTTACCAAAAGCATGCCCTATTTGTGGTAATCGGATCATTATTTAAATTCGTAAAAATGTTTTCTAACAGCACAAAAAAAAACATCATTGTAAAACCAATACATTCCTCACTTTGCTTAGAAACTACATTCCATTGATTAAATATAAATAATAAACTTATTGTTGTTAATGTTTTATGATTACTTTATATTATTGGCATGCATTATTTATACGTTATTTATTAATACAAGGTGCGGCCTAATGTACTCCCACATTTCCGAGGCGAATTAGAACAAAATTATACTTGATATGAAAAAGAAAATGTCATTAATAAAAAGTATATAGTATAAGGTTTTTTTATTACTTTTTGAAAATTATATCGTCCAAATGATGACCTTGTCGAGCGATGCAAGGTGTTCTTGAAAGTTTTCTATCCCTCTCGTTAGCATATCATGTGGAATCGCAGCGATTTCTTGACAGATAGCGTCTTTTAGTTCATCAATAGTCTCAGATCGATGTTTGTATACTTCAGATGTGAGGTACCCGCATAAAAAATAATCACATGGGTCCCAATCAGGGGAGCGAGGAGGTCATACGACGTCTTCCCGTTAGGATATCAAACGACCAGGAAACATGTCTTGTATTACGGCACGACAACGACGGTATGAGATGTAACCCATTTTGTTGAAACCAGAAAGCTTTAGTATTATCGTATTCACCTATTTTTGGGCGTAAAAAGTTATCTAACAACTCGCAGTACCGGTTGAAAGTCACAGTAGCAGTAACGCCTCTGTTTACAAAAAAAATAATATTCCACGATGCCTAACGAAGACAAAGCTCACCAAAATGTGACTTTGGGACTGTGAAGGAGTCATTAGTGTATTATTTGAGGGTTTTCCGCAGCCCAATAGTGAAAATTTTTTTTTCTTTACTGTGCTAGAAATGTGGAAATGTGCCTCTTCCCTACTCAACACAATACCGTTGGGATGCGGTACAACTGCAAGAATTGCATTACAGCAATCTTTTCGTTTTCCCCAATCGACTAAACTCAATTCTTGAATTACCATTATCTTGTATGGATGTAATTTAAGATCACAGTGCAAAAGTCGCATAAAAACCTTATTAATGACCCAACTTAATAACATAAACTGCTTTAATCTAATCAGTTTGATTACGCGAAAATAACTAATTAAAGTATGGGATTCCATTATGCCGCACCTTGTATATAAAATTTAGCTATAAATATAAATAGTACTTATATTTAATTTTTAGAACACAAAAAATATGATTCTAGAACATTGCTTTCCATCTATAATATTAAATTAATAGAAAATGTTCTCATTTCAAATTTAAATTTTATTATACTATGTTAATTATATAATATATTTTCAAAAACACAAATTATAATTCTGATAGCATTATTGCAAAACACTGAAATATCGAACACTAAACAAAATTATTTATAATTGTATAAAGAAAAATAAATGAACATCCAACAAAAATTATAAATTATTATATTTTATAATGATTTTTAGCTTTTTATTAAAAATAAATAATGTGTTGTAAATTTGACTACAATTAGCATTCTTCTAGAATTAAATACAAACTGAATAAAATTACCAGGAAACCAGATAATATGAATAGTAAGGATATAATATATAGACTTTAAATTTATAAATATACAAGATAATATATAAGATATAATTATATTATGCAATGTAATTATTTTAACTTAGAATGGGGCTGTTCTGTTTTAACGTTTAAACATAAACAAAAACGTAAGTAAATTAAAGTGATGTTTTATATTCCTTTAGAAAACATGTTTTTATTCAAAATTTAAAAAAAATACATTAATCTATAATCTTGCTAAGAGATGCAATGAATACTACAAGCTATATGTATGATGAAATTAGTATTTTATAATCATAAAAATAATTAATTTTTAATTTATAGCATTAAATAAACCCGGAGTTTACTAATTTTAAATGCTGATATAAGCAGTGTTTTTAGATTTTTGTTTAAAATTACTTTGATATTTCTCTACTAAGATTTACTTTTTCATAATACTTCAACGTTTTTGTAATTTTGTTTTCCTACGACATATATTAAAGAAATTTATGTTCTTAAAACCGTCTTAAATTTTTCCTTAAACAATTATTGTTTATAAATATTTATGATATCCTCGTTTTTCTTATAGTCATTAATATACTTAATAAAAATTGACATGTTGATTTGATTTTAAAATTATGTATATTTTTCATTTTTTTCATCAATTTTCTACCTTCGCAATATTTGTAATTTTATTCCCCAGCAATATATTTTTAAGTCCATGATTTTTTTACTTGATTTGAATGTCTTCCATGTTTGAACCATAATTCATAATTACTCATTTCATGAAATTTAATTTAAATGTGCTTTCCTGGTCTTCAATAATTTACTATGATTATAGTAAGTAAGAATTTGATTTCGTAAAACTTATTTTTTTTATTAATTTTACGGTTTTTTTTTGTTTGATTAGAAAAATATTTAGAATTTATAACATGACCAAAAAAAAAAATTGTCATCTCCTACGTTCAAAATTGTATTTGTTATAAAATATTTAAAATGTTAAAATGCCCAAATAAGTTTCTTCCGTCTTCTAAAATCATTGAAAATCAGGAAATCTGAATGCGTGTAAAAAAAATTGTGACTTACTATTTTCAATATTATTGATATGCATATTTAGGAATAAATCATATAACACATATTACGTTTTTAGTTTTTTGTATTTAATATCTAAATATTTATATCATAAAACACATAAAAATCTATATAAATATATTTTATATATTTTTTATTTTTCTTCGGTTTTATTCAAAAATTCAATCTCAAATGTTTATTAAAAACAAATTTTCATTGTTAAAATAAGACATTTTTTAAAACTTAAATAAGTTATACTCGTATATGGTTTTGTTTCTATAAATTTTCAAATCATTAACCCAAATATTCCAAATTATAATGAACATTATTGAGAAAAAATTTAATTTTTTTGTAAAATTTATGAGTTCTATATTTAATCATAGAATCAATAATGTATAACAATTTATAATTTGTTTTTCGTATGTAAAATATCTATGGCAATATCAAAAGAAAACTTTAAGCTTTAAGCCCTTACGTCTAAAATAATTGCATGAGTTATGATAAAATATTTAGATTCTAGTTCGTAAAAATTACAATTTACGTGAATATTGTAGTTTTTTATCCATTTTATTAGTAGATTTTCTTATGCCAAAATTGTATTATGGAAAACTTTAAAGAAATTCGAAAAATTAGTTAAATATTGATTCAATGAACCTTATTTATAGTAATCAGAAATATATTTCTGCTTGAAAAATGTCTACAGACATACATAAAAAAGGCCCACATCATTGTAAAACCAATACATTCTTCGCATTACTCAGAATTAAAAATAAAAAATTTAATATGGAATATGCTTTTCTTGATTTACTACTAAAAATTAATACTTAATCTTAATATTAATCTTATAAATATTTTTTAAATTATGATTAATACATTTTATTATATCCTATATTCGATATAATTTAATTATACAACTTTTATATTTTTTACATATTGCAATAAGTAGAACATTGATATTATACTCGTATAATTATACTTACTTAATAAATTATACTAATAATATGCATTTTTTAAAAATATAATTTATTTGTACATTCCGATAGATGTTTATTAATAATGTTCATTTTAGAAATAAAGCAAGTATAATAAAAGCATAATTGGAATTATAATTATTCCAATACAAATTAATAATTATTTTTTATGTTTATTTAAAATAACAGCTTAAAATTATTAACATCTATTCGATTCAAAAACCTATTTTGATTTAATTTTAATCAATTGTGTCAACATTTATTATATTAGTTTAATATACGAGTATTATAATTTATATTCCATTAAATACTAAGCATATGATGTTAAATATATTTTGTAACATAAATTTATTAATTAGATTGTTATATGGAATCATAGAAATATAAATAAAGATTATGAAATAGAATTGTGATTTGTTTACAGATGGTTATTTTTTTTTTTTGTTATGTGAACATTTTACAATTAAAATTATATATTAAATTATTTAGTTAAACGATATAAGAATATTTTCATTTCAATATAAAATTATTAAATAAACATAATCTAACCTATTATTCATTAGTTTAAAATTATTATATAAACTAAGTAACTAAAACTAGCGAATGACGAATAGGAACTATCAAATATGATATGATGACTAAATCAATGAAAATTAAATCTTATCAGTTAGATATCATGTTAGACAGTAAAGAAATCAATTTATTATAAATAATAAACGTTAGAAATGTCATAAAATGTATACTAATTTTAGTAACGAACATAAATCTAATGATAATGATAAGTAGTTATAATGGCAAATATTAAATGGTACATATCCATTAAATATATAGACAATAGATTGGTCATATATAATTTGAGTATAATATAAGTTATATAATCACCTACGATGCGGAGTTAGGAACTTATCGAAGTTGAAAATCTTGAACTTTATGCATTTAAAAGAGTTGATATCTCGTAAAATAATCACACTCAAATGATTTTCATTTTTGTTTATAGTTTTAGATTCATATAGGATTTTAAATTGAAAGAAATAACGAAATATTAAAAATAATATGATTTTTTTATAATATTTTTTTTATTTTTTTTTATTGAATAGGTAAAAAATTGCAACAAAATATATACTTTTGTTCGGGTGATCGGGTAGTGGTAGGGGGTGGGGTCGGAAGATCTTAGGGAAATATTTTGACGATTTGACGATACTGACCTGTCCACGGTTGATGAATCCGTGTTTTCTGGCCAACCTGTCCGCCTGTCCAAGATCACCTCCGGCCACGCGGACGGCAAACTCGTTAGTGTACTGTGCGGGCTTGTCCACGGTGGCCGCGGCTGGTGTCGTAATAACCGCCGGCAGTATAACCATCAGCACAGACATCGCGGCCGCGTATCTGAACGAATCGAAACCGCCACGGGCGTCAGACACCATCGTCATGTCGTGTGCTACTGGTGGCGTTCGTACGCCGTTCGCCGTTTTCGTCGTTTCGCCGGCACCGTCGTCGCAATCGTCACGGGGGGCGCACGAGTGCCCTAACCGACGGGTAGTGTCGTGTCCGTTTTTTCGACGGTCGGCGGACGAAGGAAACAACTGCGCTTTTATACCGATTTAATCAAACGCTCATATCCGGCGGAGTTGATACACGTCCATTATCAACCGCCACAGCGCGCAGTTAATTATTATGGTCGTGGGATGACCGCGAAAATCCGATTCGATCGGAAGTCGAACAAACCGCCAAGTCGCGGGAACTGCGTTTCGATGTATAGAAACTAGAAACGTTTCGAACGACGTCTAAAAATGAAATATTAAAATAATGGAAAAATATCGGTGTATAATAAGTATAACAATATCGATGACGACTTATATACTTAACCTTTTTTTTTTTTTTTTTAATAAAAATTAAAGATTATATACGTAATGCGCGTTCCGATTCGTCTATCTACAAATCGTTATTAATAAATATCTAGACAGATGTGATAGACAAACAATTTAAACTTTACCTAAATAAAGATAAACACTTTATTATCTAGATGAAAAAAGATATATTTTTTTGTTTGTTTTATATACACAAAATATTATATATAAGCTTAAATATGAGAATATTTACTAATTAACCAAAAATAGTTAGGTATCATTCATTTTAATATACATTACACGAACACATTATTGTAATTTTCAAATAATGTTATAAAGTATACAAAGAAAATAAAGCAATATTTATATACCTATACACAAGATGTCACAGATCCATTTACTAATTGGTATATCTCCGCGAAATATTAAAATTTTTGAATGCAGGTTTTTTTTATATTATTATTTAGGAAATAAACTATAATATTACTTTTATTATTTGCAGATAAATGCAAATATATGTATTAAAAGATAAATAAGTTTTGACCTAAATAATTAATTATTGAGATGAATTTATCTAGATGTCACGTATCTCAATACTGCATATTAGGTACCAACAAAATTTAATCAAAACGCTATAAAACTCTAAATACTCTAGTATTGAAGTTTCAATGTGTAACTTTCGATAAATCGATGCTCCAATTCGATTGAGTGGACAAATTTTATGGATTTTTCCCACATTATTTTTTACCCAGCCACTCGTTTATTGACATATTATGTATATAATTTTATGTTTTATAATTTAGTCACCAATTAAATTAGTTTGTCATTATTATTATCGTTGTAAAACAATGTATCAATGTGCTGTCATTACAGTATTATTATATTGTGGTTAATTCAATACGCATTTTTATTCAACTAACCATATAATATAATAATATATTATTTATTATTATATGCAAAATAAAAATGATTTATATTCAACACGATCAGTTTTTCCTGTTTGCGGTGAAGACGCCTCCTGTATTGTGTAGTTCAAATTGAGTTATGGTGGAAAACATTTACTTTGATAGAAAATCGTTTTAGTAGTTTAAATTTTATTTTTCGAGTAGAGAGCTTTATTATAATACAGTATCAAAATTTCCCAATTGAATATAATTTTTAAATTTGTTTTTAGTAAATCAAATTTTTAAAATTCATAATAGGAATTTATTTTATAATTGTGCAGCATTAATATAATAAATCATTTAATAAATAGAGTACCATTATTAATGACAAGAAAAAATATAAATAAATACATACCTCAAAATAAGAGCAATATATTAATTAATAAAATGCATGCAATAATTATCATACATTTGTTCTATTGTTATAAAATTGTTGAAACATTATAATTAAAAAATAATAATTTTCGCATTGTGTATTTAAATTATATTTTAGTGTATGTGTATTAATGTATATTCATTAAATGTGTATACTTATTTTCAGAAAATAAAACATGTTTAATAAACATAAAAAATAAGATTAATTATTATATTCTCATGTGTCTTATATGTAATATATTGTATATACACTATCGGATCTGCACAATACTAGATTACTATATTAAATTAATACTATATTAAATTAATTAAAAACATTATAAACAATAATAATTTTAAAATAATCTCAAATTATTTAATTTTAAAATAAAATTTAAACGACATTTTCGAAAATTTGAATTCAAATATTTCATCTAAAAAACTTATAATTAAATTTCTTTAATTGCATATTGTTATATTATTATAATATTTAATTTAAATTTATGTTGTATACTTCTACTTAAAAAAATTAAAAATAATAATATTATATAATATATTAATATAACAATAATAATACAGTTTAGACGGCGTCTTGTATAGTCAATATTAGTACATCACTGTATGGATGGATACAATTTTATATAACTATTATATTAACTAAAATGGTAAATTTATAATTTAACCTTACACTATAATATTATTAAACAAACATTTGTATAAAATAAAGGTTTCCGTATGACCGATATAATCAATGTTGTTTAAATTAATAACACTAAATTTATTCTTAGAATTATTCATTTTTTATAAGTAAAAATTAAAAATTTGTTATTACTTATTTTAACTATTTTATTCTTAAGTTTTTTTACATATTTTCTTATTTATTTTAAAACATATTTCAACTCCATATTTATCAATTATTTAATTATTTTATCAATAATTTTACTATTATTTTCATAATATAACATTTGACTTTCAATAACAAATTAAATATGTTTTATTGATACCATACACATTTATCATTGAAATGAATTTTTTATGTAAATAATCCATTTGTATAATATTAATATTTATTTAGAGAGATTATATATTTATAGAAATTTATATTTCTAATATTAAATTGTTAAACTATAATATTTTAGCTATTTTTAAACTAATAGAAGATGGAAAAGTAAATTAAAAGGAAAGAGAAAAATACATTTATTAAAATATGTTGTATTCCTATAATAATATAACAAAATAGATTTTTTAAAAATCATATATATTCACTAAATCACTTTGAATTAATTAGTATATCTATAAATACTAATTTATCAATTAATTAAAAATATTTTAAAATCAGGTAATAGATATTATTGGGTATTATACAAAATTACTTAAAATTATCTTGATAAATTTTTCAAAGAAATTTCCAATTAAGATCGTCATTGCTTTATCAAAATATTTTTTAATTCATATTATATTAATTAAAAATAAAATAAAACTATCAGAAAGCTCTTTCATTTTAATGTAATTTGTTTTAAATAAATATTAATAGTTTAGAATTTTAATAAAACTTATTTATTTTTAATTACAATGCGTACGATTAAAACAAATATTAAGGATTCTTAAAGTTATTAAAACCATTATTATTAATCTATAATTAAATATCAATTTAAAGGTATATTAATTTATCAATATAATCTATAGCAAGTGACTGTAATAAAATTATAGTAAAACAATATACTTTTGTAAATAGAACACAATATTTAAATTAAGATAAGACACCAACGAATTATTGCATTGCTACATGAATTAGTTTAAATTAATTAAACAACTGGCTAACTATGTTTTTGTACTGAATATAAAGTTTATTTATGTAAAGCACTTCATAAGAGGGGTTGTAAAAGCAGATGCATTAAAAAAAACCTAATAAGTCTATTATGATTATTGTATTGTATACAAAAAAAATAAAAATATGCATTTGTCAGATAATATAATATAAATGTTATTTTGAAGATTTATATTATTGAGTATTTAAATAGTTCATTTTAAATTTAACTAAAAAGAAATCAAAGGATACTAAGAGTACCTTTTCTTTTATAACCAAAAAATTAATTAATGATAACACCCAATATAATTATGTATAATTTAAATAATTAATTGTAAAATAATAATAATAATTCATGAAACTAGTTTTTAATTTTTAATGCTGCAGTTTTAAAGGTAATGAGTTATGACTATGTTCTATTATATATTTATACATGTTAATTTTTGATATATTTTATGAAAAATAAAAAATGAAATGAACTTACAAATAAAATTGTTATTCCTATAAAACTATAACTTTAAAAGAAATAATTTTCAAACAATAAGGATGGAATAAAGAATGGACAATTTTTTTTTCTTTTTAATGTATTTTGTTAACTTTGTTAGTGTAAGATAGCCAGATATGAATTTTAATCGTATTTTTAATTAAAGTTAATGTGTAAGCAATCAAAATAATAATATTTATTTATTCTATATTATTTAACACATCTTCATTATTTTAAAAATAATTTATAAATGTATAAAAATTTGAGTTTTTATGAAAATAAGAAAATATATTATTACATTTTAGATTCTGAGTGAAGCGAGGAACGTGTTGGTTTTACAAACATGTTTTTTTTTGTGTCTGAAAACATATTTTTCGGGTTTAAATAATGATCCGTTTCCACAATAAGAATATGTTTTTGATAGATAATAACATTTTCTTGGTACTCAAATTGGTTAATTTTTCGAATTTCTCAATTTTTTTTTTCCTGGAAGAAGAATAATTATGAAAAAAAATGACGGAAAATCGTCAAAATTACGATTTCCGTTAATTTGAATTTTTATATTTCGTAATAACTAATCCGGTTTGATCGTAGACACTTGAAAATTAAGTAATCTTATAGGTAAAATTTTTGGCTGAATATTTAGTATAATATATTCATACTTTATCTTAGACGCTATATCTCAGTTATATTATATCTGAGTTTTGCTCAAAATCGTATTTTCTATTGCAAAACAATTACATTCAAATCGTAATCATAATAAACCACTAATTTCTCCAAGGACAGAAAGGATGAAGAAGAAACGTACAGGTTTAATCTTTTTTTTTTTTTTTTTAACTAAATTTCTAATATAGATGACCTAATTGTCTGAAATATAATTATGTAAATTAGATTTTTATATCGAGATACATAAGTGCTAATAATTAATAAACTATTAGTGGGTGATTCATGGATATATCATTAAATATTTATTTATGTACATAGAAATATAAAATGATAATCTAGATGAATCGAAAAATTTTAACTTTATTATTTATTATAAATCTGGTTTATGGTTTTTAGAGTAACACAAAAATACGTTTATAATCGAAACTTTCTAATACCTATTATAAAAGTCATATTAAAATTTAGATATATTTCAAACTTGTTTGTTTTTTTAGTATTATTGAAATGATTATTCTTTATTGAAATATTACTTATATATTTTTTAAAAAAAATAAACGATTTTTATTTTAACTTAACTAAAAATACATTATGATTAAAATAGTAACTGAACTTTTGAAATTTAAAACGACAGATGTGGAACACATAAATGCCTGCCGAATTATAAAGACAATAAAGGAAGATATAAATTCACTTCGAACAGTAATGCATACTGGAACAAATAAATTTGTAGATGAATTACCTTTATATATCACCCGGCTACAAAGTTTTATTTTATACAATTTTATTTCAAATACTTTTCTGAATAACCACAAAATATGTGTATATGCATCAGATACCTATAGACTTTATTCATTACAAGCAAACCATATTTTGTATAGGTTATAGAGTTATGTTTTTATTGATATTTTTTCAGTTATATTTATTTTTGTTATTTGTCCCCTAGCGCACATAAACCACATCATGTGATCATACAAACAGCTCAAGGCTCAAGCTTTTATATTAAATATTCAAATATTCAAATATTTTTGGAAACTCGTTTATTTACAATTTAACATTGTTTTTTGATTAATAGTTTTAAATATTGATTTTTTTATTAATATTTAATATAATATTTTTTTTTTTTAATTTAATATTTTTTATAAATATATTCAAAAATATAATATATCAGAAAAATTTTTTTTGTCAATCATTTAACTCTTAATGTAATGTTATAATATTTCATGATAACGTTATTATAGAGTTGTATATATATATATATAAATATGTTATAGTTGGTTCATAGTTGTATAACGAAAACGTGATACATTCACCATTTATGTGTTATTTCACTCAACATAATATATGTGCCTAATATGTATTATTTAATATTATTCAGTATTCTGTAGTTTTATAATGCGTGAAAACGTTTTCAATTAAAGTAAGTTATTTTTTTATTATAAAATATTTAATATTAAAATGGTAAATATTTAACAAATTTATTACTGGTATGTGATTTAAACAACAATAATTCAAAAATTGGTATTTGATAATAATATTGATACTTACTTATAAAAAGAATCCTTCCAAAAAAAGGGGTGGAATTAAAAAAATGCCCCGGAGTCCAAAAATTCTTAATACGACCCTGCTGCCAAGGTTTCTTTAATAAATAAGTATATGTGTTCATCGTTAACATAATCCTCGTCGTCTTCCTTGAATAATCTTTTATTTTATGAGTTCAACTTGTTTTGATAAATCCTTATTATGCATATTTGTATCTTATTTAAAATTCCAATTAATATTAAAAATATGTAATTACGATGTACAAGTATAGCCTATACAGTATAATAAATAATTAATACTTAAAACATAAACTAAATACTTCCTTGATAAGTGATGGACTTTTGTGTTTTTGGTTCTATCACTTTGTAAGTATTATTATTATTATTATATAGTCCTTTATAATGTAATATAAATTGGAATGTTTGTTTTATTACGATAGAAACACACTCTAAACTACGCTTTTTGGGATATGTTAGCGAATATCTATTATCTAATGTATACTCATTGCAACTATGATGATGGAGGTAGTGGTGGTGGTTAGGTTCACATATTAAGATCATTACAACACATCAATATAGTTGGTTCTTACCTAAATTCACATAACTTATTTATTAGAAGAGTAAAATAAATTTATTTTCAATAGGAATATTAATTTTTATAATAAGAACAAAAAGAATACATCACTATTATGCAGATAGAGATATTTATGGTTTTATGATGTCATATTATATAGAGAAAACTATCTAC
This sequence comes from Eriosoma lanigerum, assembly GCA_013282895.1. Classification (NCBI taxonomy): domain Eukaryota; kingdom Metazoa; phylum Arthropoda; class Insecta; order Hemiptera; family Aphididae; genus Eriosoma; species Eriosoma lanigerum. The sequence goes on along the minus strand of CM023357.1, from coordinate 50,889,056 downwards.
TTAAGTAATAAAAACGAACGAAAATCCTTAAATATATTAAATTTTTGAATCTAACAAAATATATTTCTGTTTATTATTTTAAACTAAAATAATTCTTGGGTAATTTATATTATTATTACTGTACATGTTATTTATAATACGAATGTGTTTATTATTAAAACCATATTTTAATAATCAAGTATTTATAATTTTATAATTTAATTATTTAACATATAAAATATAATTTTTATAACATAAATTACTATATATAATTAAAGCAAAAATTTGACTCTAATGTGAGTGAAATATGTATTATAGTTATTTCATTATGTTTCTATATTAAGTATACTATATACATAATATGTCACTCCATAACATAAATAAAAACAATTTAAATTATTCATCCCAAACATAAACAAACAAATAGGTAAGAATAGAATATAACTATATATTACTATATATGATATGTAGAATATTACTAGTTTGGATTTAAAATTATAGAAAATTGTGAGGAAATAAATAGTTTATTTTATATAAGTGTTGGTACATACATTTATATTACAAATTATAACTCTTTTTATGTCTTAATTTTATTAAATACATTTTTTAAAATACATCCTATACATTGAGTTCATGCTATGAGGTAATATTAAATATTTCAGCGATATACCCTTGTTATAAAATAACATTTTCAGGATATAATAAGGAGTACTATACGAGTAGGGACATTATCTTAAGAAAATTTCAAATTTACTTCATGGTACGAGCATCCATGATGCAACTTGTTTTATTTTTAATGACAAACCTGATTTTTTTTTTTGCTTAGTAAGTAAAACTATTGTTTTTATAACTACTTTTGTATACAAATTTGTTTTTCGATTTATGAAATTGATATAGACTAAATCCACATTTTTCATCACGCTTAATTCGTTTTTATCGGCTTTAAATTTTTAATAATGTTCATTTTATTATTATCAAAACCAGCAAACTAGTAGTTCGTGGTCATAACCTTACTGTTAAATCTTCATTTACACACAGATAAGACATAAATGAATACTTATACTTCATACTTGTCGTAATTTCCTCTAAGTTTTCTCATTCAAGCCAAATGTAGAAACTAGTGTGATATTTTCCGAAAATCATAATAATAAATTTAGTTCATTAATATAACAGATAAGTTATTATTTTATAACTCTATAAATATAATGATATTTTATGATATAATCGAGTTTATTATCTTGTTCCTGAACTTTTGTTATGCAATTACATACATTTTTACTCATAATAATTTAACAAATTAATAACACTGAAAAAGTTGAACTTATATTAGTTTTTGGTGAATGTTACCGTAGTTCTCGACAAGTACTTTATTAGCATGAAAATCATGAGTATACACAAATCAGTATTTATATAGGTTTCACCAATTCCTAATTATTTTGTCACTAATTTATTTCATCCATTTAATGATCACAGACAATTTCCTGGTATTCAAAAATAACGATAGCAACTTAGACCAAACAGTATTAATGAAGATTTTGAACTAAATGTTAAAGGTATATACGTGCTGATCTACGTTCGTCAATAAAAATTTTTAGTACCTATATCATTTGGTACAGTACATACAACATATTTAAAATATAAAATTCATCCGAATAAAGATTATATTGTTAAAATTTACGAATAGATGATATTGAAGATAAACTAGAATTTTTGGCATGATTTTATGTTGAAATGATATTTATTCAATAATCGTCTTTATTGGACTAATAATTTAAAAATTAAAAATCGGGAAAGTCGATTCTAGACGTTTATCCTACGTCTCTTCGGCCCTTGAAAAAATTAATGGTTTATTATAAATAAGATTTGAATGCAATTATATATTGCATTAAAAAATATGATTCTGATCAAAACTCAATACATTACAATATATTGTACCGATAATCCATTCCATAACATTTTGGAATGTGTGTAAAGTACTTATTTTAGTATTCAAAACTATTTTCAAGACCCTACGGTTAAATATCAAGAATATATCCTTATCATAAAATAAAAAAAAATAACCAAAACCATAATATTGTCGATTTTTAACTATTTTTTGATAGTTCTTTTTAGGAGAAGAAACTTTTTTGAGAAATTCGAAAAATGAGCTAAATGAAGTAACAACTTGATGCAATTTTTTACCGAAATATACTTTACTCGTAGTAATCTGCTAATAATTTACACCAAAAAAAAATGTTTTCAGACTATTAAAATCCATAAAATATCATTTAAACCAAATCATATCATCCTACTTATAATTGGAAATGTTTTACATCCCGAAAAAAGGTTTTCAGACTTTTAAAGACACAAAAATCAAACATCAACGTAAAATGTTAAAGTTTGAAGACGTTTATAAAAAAAAAAAAAAAAAATGTTAATTACAATTTTCAAAATAATTTGTAAAAATGCGTTAAATAGTATATGATTAGGTTTCTATAAAAATTTCAAACCATTAAACCAGAAATTGCAGGTAATTTATACATTTTTAGAAAAAAGTTCAAAGCTTTATATTTAGCCAGAAAATCAACCAATATGCTCCAAAATTTTACTACACGTGTATATTATCTATACTAGTACTTAAAAATATTTTCAAGTTCTTATGATCAAAACACAATTAGTTATCACGAAATAACATTTTAAATAACAGGAACCATAATTTTGTTTTTTTTCACCATTTTTTGGTAGTTTTTCTTCTACCGAGGAAAAACTTTTTAGAAACTTTAGGTAAATCGATAAACGAGCTAAATAAAGTACCAACTATGTTACTGATAGTGTATCCTGTTTTTGGTAATCGGACCATTATTTCTACCCAAAAAAATGTTTTCATATATTAAAAAAATAAAAATAGTCATTGTAAATTCAATTCATTCCTCACTTCGCTCAGAATCTAAAATAGTGGTATAATGAATAAAAACCATAGATTTTGGGATAATACAAACCTACATTGGTCTCAATAAACTAACTTTTAAATTGTCTGGGAGATAAATGTGTGAATAAGTGTGATTATAAATTTACATTTAGTTAATCTTTGTCAATTTTATAAATATAAAAAAAGTTTTTCTAAAAAAGATAGTCCTACCGAAAATGTGAAAAAAAATCGGGTTGCTATTTAAAAAAAGTAAGTTGTATTGTTCATTAGCGTACGTACCATAAGGTTAAAATATTATATACTATTATATACTACCTCCCAATACCCTATTTCGTTCTAAGGATATCCAGCTGAAATATAGTATCGCTCAGCGTGAATTCACTGTATTGATCATTAAGTATTATACAGATGGTAAATATTTCCCAGTATATTTATGAACTTTCTAAGTTCTTATTTTTCAAATTTGAATGATTTTCTTTTATAATGCAACATTTATTTTTACCCTTCGGCTACACAGAAAAAACTTAAAACTGTTTTTCAAAGGACTATCAGATATGCGTTTAAATGCACAAGTTAAAAGAAACAATAATAAGCGACTGAAACCCCTTAGGCTATTATAAAAATAATTCACTAAAAAAAAAAAAAATTTTTAAAAAATGGAAATTTGTTTAAATTATACGAGTATAATGACCAATAAAATAAATATAAATAGTTATAGGTTTATATCGTTTATAATCAGACAGTGTTATTATAATCGTATTTTCGTCTAAAGTAGAGCATATAGGGGACTAGAGAGGACTTATCCTCCTCAAAATGTGTTTTGTAAAAGATCCTTTTAGAAAAATATCAGATACGTAAACATAAGGTAATCAAAATATTTCACCTTGTAGATATATATTTAGAAAAATAAATACACTGGGGATATAATGTATGGCCCTTTCATGACATACTTTATTATTTGCGCTACTGGCTGTCTATTACCTACTTCATAATAACATAATGTAATACAAAATTATAATAATTGGATTTATTTAACATTTGAACATTTTTCAGAATAGAAAAAACAAATATCATTGAATTATAAGTTTTTCTTTTCTTTTTAAACAAAATGAATGTTATTATTTTTTAATCGATAAAACAATGCAAGTCACTATACAGATTATTATTTAATTATAATGAGCTGAAGTTGTTCGTATAATATTGTATCATAATAATGGTAATAATTACAAAATAAGTAAAATAAAAACACAAATTATATGTGTATACAAATAATAATGAATAAATAATTTAGATAGTAAGAATATAATAATATGATCCTTGTACATAGACTCGGATTCTCGTGTATTTTATCGAGTAACCACGTCGGATGTGTTGTAATAATTATTATTCCTTTTAGACCGGTGTACGTTTATTCGGTTGCCGTTGCATAACTTTAAAGGGCGGTTGGCGAGTATGGTTTTCACTGGTTTCGGCCCGTCGAACTGCACGAACGCGTAATTATAATTGGCCGGATTACCAGTTCGGTTGTAACCTTTCAAAATGCGAACGTATACCACGTTACCGTATTCGCCAAACGTTTTTCTCAGGTCTGTTACTGTGGTAGAGCTCAGCAGATGGCCGATGAACAGCTGACTGTCAGTCGTACCGCGAACATTTCCATTACGGTACTCCATCGCACCCCGTCCACATTTCCCGGAATCACAGCTCTTCTCGCGGGCCCCACTGTTATCACCTTCTCTGCAATCGCGTTTAGGGTCACCGACATCAACAAGTTCGTATTCGTTTCCACGATCACCAACAGCGATTGCACCGCCGACATCGTCTGCACGGTTAGCGCATTGGCAATCCTTCGCGCAGTTGCCGTCACAGGAAACTCTGCCGCCGCGCTCTTCCGAACCGGTAATCGAGTAGACGTCGTCAGTGGCGCCCGAGAAGTGTTGGACAATAATTGTCGCGACCACTGAAAATGACTGCGATGGCGGATTGAAATCCACGACGAACGACTGCACGAACCAGTCCGTGGTGGCCATTATCAGGAAACGGTTTGGTGAACACTGTGCCGCGTACACGGAACTCACTACCACGACGGCCGGGCTCGTAATAGTGTCGCATAACTGAGACCGTTCTGTGACCACGGTTCTGGTACCGTTCGCGTGCACGCAACAATAGTGAGCGCGTTCCGCGTAAAAACGCCAAACGTGTTCCGGCGCTTCGGTCAGCACGGTGTAGTATTGTCTAACAAACTCGTATGCAACGGAGTTCTCGTCGAACGTGTGCTGTTGGTCAAAGTTTTCGTGACACGAGTGCGTTTCCACAACGCTGCTCATATCGAGGCTTTAATTTTGATAATTTTGTTGCCCTATTCTTAATTTTATTCAGTAGTAGGTCATAACTACTGTTGTTGAAAACGAAATTAGTTAATTTAAAATCTAGCTACCATTCTGATTTTGAGGTTGTTTATGTTATTTTTTTGTAGTGTAGGTTACAGTCATAAGCATATATTTTTAAAAATAATTATTTTTTGTTATTTTCGTCAATATCGTTTTTGTTTTTGTTTATTTATTAAAGATGTTGTTTTTAACTAAAACGAAAACCCGTCAACTGTATTTTAATTTAAGATATATATTTCAAATGGGTCTTCAAGTAATTTGAATAAATATTAATAATACTTTATTAAAAGTTTTATTCACCAATTAAATGGTTATTATAACCACAGAATTAATTATATTACGATCGGTAATTATTATTTATTTTTAATGCGAGTTACTTGATTATAATTTCAATTATTATATTTAAACGATTTGTAAGATAGATTCACCTTCCAAATAAAGATTACTGTTACCCTATACATTTTTAAAAATTTAAGAAGTATGACACAAACAAAAATAACTGCCTCAATAAGTAAATAATTATCTAACATAATTAATAACAATAGTACTAAAATTTGTATACGTCAATTTGTTGAGACACGAGGAAGGTAGCGAGTGAGCCACGTCATTGAAATTTTGGAATGGATTATCAGTATAATATATCTTATTATATTAAAAATTGGCTCAAAATTCTAATGCAATATAATTGCATTCAAATCTGCATAATTATAATAAATCACTAATTTCTCCGAAGACCGAAGGGACGAAGGAGGAACATCCTACATTGACGCTCCCACTTTTATATACTTATAAGTAATAATTTTTAAATGAAGTTACATATACCTCTATTATATATATATATATACATATATATACTAAGTCAAATCCTCATAATTCATCTTTGTTAGTATATCATGTTTGATATTATTAAAAAAATATTGGGTATTTTGGAAGAGGAAAATATATTGTGGAATCAACTTTTACCACCATTTATTTTTAAGTGAAAATAATAGTGTAATCATCGCTCATAAATTGAATTTGACAATGATTGATGAAACATATTTAATTTATTACATTTTATATAATTATCATAATGTCCTTTTTTAATACATAAACAATTGGTTTATCATTTAATGGTATAAATTTAACATAATTAAATAACATGAATTTAATTAATTTTATTATTAAAATAATTATTTTTAACAAATATTTATAATTCATTTTTATAAAGATGTAATCATATTATTTAAATAATTTACATCGTGATATAAAATGTGTTTGTTGTATTATAGTGACATAAAACTTTTTAATGAATATAAGGTTATACTAACCATTTTAATATTTGAATAGTAAATTGGCAAATTGGCATTTATTAGTCACGCTCATGAACATGGTACATCCATATTAATTATAAAATTGTACTAACATTTTGCAAATAATTTGCAATAATTTACAAGTAGACATTCATAATATTTGCAAGTATTTTTCCTAAAATTATAGAAATTATTCTGGGGGAAATCTAATTTCATGTAGCCCAACATTGTTACGCAAAAAAGTCGAAATCGGTACCATAATTATCCTTGTAATTTGCAATAATTTTCAAATCGCATTTCAAAATTTACAAGTCAATCCCTCCTCTCGTACTTGTTTAACAAAAATAAGAGTTCACTCACAGATTTTGTCAGAAATAGCCAACTAGGCCAACTTTAAATAAAGTACCAACTAGATAAAATTTGGTACGGAAAGAGTACCCTGTTTGTGATAATCGTACCATTATTTCTAGTTATCTAAAATAAATATACATCTTATGTAATAATATACATGTGTCCCAGATCTATTTACTAATTGAAATATCTTTGCGGAAAACTAGAATTTTCGTATATAATTTTTTTTCAAATTATTACTATACAACGGACTATAATAATACCTTCATTGTCTACAAAAATGCGTCTGATAATAAAATT